>JAOEHI010000023.1:718103-731293 GCA_025447815.1 Percopsis transmontana
CCAAAGCGACTTACAATTACATTGTTCTATTACATGGAGCAGGTAGGGGTTAGGCATCTTGCTCAAGGATGCTTACTTGAGATTTGAACTAGAGACCTCTTGATCTGCAGTCAAATGCTCTACCACTGAGCTACACCCCCCCTAATCAATATATGTTTCTAGTAGCCAAACCCCCGCATCTGTTCGAATTGTGGATGGCTGGGTTTTCTTGTTAATAAACTCAACTTTTATTAAAAGGTTACAGTGGGCAGGTAAATAGTGGGCAGGTAAATAGTGGGCAGGTGAATATATCCCGAAACTGAAATAAACACCAGAACATTTTCAATGTTGTATTCTTATTATATAAAGATATTTCGCCTTAACTACATCAATGACACAGAAGTAGGTCATAATGGAAGGCTCTGGCTATTGAACTAGCTTTATTATTCCATTTGACAAATAAGAACACCCCAATAACATTGTACAGAAATATTGCAGGCAGGGACAATGAGCAACAAAAACAACATTTAAGTTTTGGCAAGACAACTGCTGAAATATTTTAAACACAGAACTGGTTTCTGGTTTATTTTCAGGGAAATATCCGTTAGTTGGGCACATCGTCACGAGTTGGCAAACTGTGGCAGTGTTAGCATGCAAGCGATGGCAGGTCAGATACTCACACTTGGAGGGACGGATGACCCCACCCCAGGACGCAGTTTCAGAGGCTAAAGCTACAAAATAGAGCAAAAGGAACATTGATAAAAGCCAGGAGAGAGCCATGGAATAAGCAAAGAGGGTTTAGCGAAAGCATGAAAACAAAAACAGCCACAAACCGTTGCGAGTTAGGGTGTTTATTACCTAATGTAACTAGAGACGTAGCACAGCCTGACACCTACACAAGTAGCACCATATGCAAGGCCAAGACAAAGTGATCAAGATAACTATGGTGACAATGACCACTACACTCTGCTAGCGGTCAGAATGCACAATTAATGCAGTTAAAGGGCTGTGGTTGTGTTAATAGTAGACGGACGCTAAAGAAGGAGTCGGTGCGCTGTGCTGTTTTACCTTGGGAGAATGGAGTCTGCTGAGCTTGAAGCCTTATCTTTACAACATCCAGCGGTGTGACTGCAAACAAGAGAGAAAGACTACTTCAGTAAACCCAACCCTAAAATGAACACCTTATTTTCTTAAAATGATTAATGGAAAATATGACATTTTATAACCTCGCCTACAATTCCCCCACCATTCCCTGATAAAGTGAGAACACAGAAATGAACATGAGGAAATATTAAGACAATATTTTGCAACAACAAGCTACTACTTTCACAGTCTAAAAGAAGCAAGGTGCCCTCACCAAAAACAGAGGTGAGGAGAGCTCCAGTACCAGATGCCAGCATCTGCTGGACTGGAGAGATTCCAGCCGCAGGGGTGTTGATGGCCTGCTCCCTCATTCTGGCTCCTGGCAGAGCAAATAAAACAGACTGAATATTGCCTGTCTCCATCTAGAATATAGTTTCCTAGAGTTTGAAATCTCATGACACTTGTTATCATATGAACTCTGCATTATTATATTATTATTCAAATACGACAGTTTAAACCAGTTGGCTAGACACCTGTTATGTCACAGAGACCAAGCAGTGTGCTCCAGCCAGGAGGCTATATTCCTTCATTAGGTAAAAACAAGAGAAGGTGGTGACGTCAGGGAGTGCAAATTCAATCTGCAGTGTGCGTGTATGATGTAACTCCACAGATAGTTTCAAATTAGCCTGTTCTGAAGAACTACATGGAAGAAACTATTACCCGGAAACAAGACCGGGCTCGGAAAACCTGTGTAAATTTTTTTCAATTATTGTGAACTGCTGTCCACTACAAGGAAATGTCAAACACTGATTTTGACAGCGGTTTGTTTTCACCGAGTTGCCTTACAACGAGATCGCACAGCGTCACTTCCGGTTATTCACCAACCAGACCAATAGACCTATTTCACAAGTGATCTGGAAGTGTTACCACTTCTTCCTGTCCAGTCTAAAGGAATTGTTGAAGTCCATGGGTGTTTCTCAAAGTCAAGGATGCTTCCTTGGTAGGACTCCTTAATAGTACTCCTTAATAGTATTCGGAGAACACATAATGTACAGTAACAGTCTACAGAGTGTGCAGGTGTGAGTCATTGAAAACGTCCCACCTTCAATACCTCTCGTACATGCACATAAGATTGTGGGTACTTTAAGATTGCTCAGGATGCACACACGCATTCTTGATAATTCTGATAGGATGGTCTTGGTCCTTGGTAGAATTTGAAGAATCCTGGACATCAGAACAGTCCTTCGGCGCCATTCAATGACGTAACATCCCTGAAAATACTGCTTTGAAGGATCCTTCCTTGACTTTGAGAGACACCCAATGTTCACTCAGGTGTTTTGAGTCAATGTGGCCGATTAGACTTAGTCAGGTTTGGGCGGGTGCACACACTGCTTGTTTAGGCTCTCAGTATATGCAATTTTTTTATATTATAACTTCAACTAACTTCAAACCGACAGTCTTATCAGCCAAATAAACTCAGAGGTAAAATTTGTGTGAATCAAGAGTTCTCTGTTTAAAGACTAATCAGGAAGAAAGTGTACCCCTCATCGGTAGCACTTCCGGGTCCCTGTGAAAAGGGTCCATTTAGTTTAGCAGGAACTAAACCAGTAGTGTATGTTAGGAAACTTTAATAAAAATGTATTGTGTACAAGCACACCAAAAACCTAAAGGAACTTGAGGCAAAGATGCATGAAATGAACAGCTGTATTGACCAGAGCAACGCTTTACCAGGGGAGGGGGTGGTAATGGACTTCGTGACACACTGAGATAACTTATCAAACGTGTGCATGTACTAGGCACATATACAGCAGAGGCAGAACCTCTCCCAAAACCACACAGGGCTCCACAGTGGTTAGCACGAGATAAACATACATCCATATTTCTAACAAATAACTGGAAGAGAATCAAATAGGTAATGCTAAAATTAGCGTCAAATTCTTTTAACAACGTCAATTTTGCCTAGTTAGGCTTATCATCCTGTGACATATGTATATGTATATATAGCTTTTGTTTCATTACATTTACAAGTCAATAAACTGCTTTGCTAAAGGAAATTCGTATCATATTCACGACCATGGTGTTCTATGGTGAATGCAGTAACATTGCACTCGTGCAAACATAAGTCGCAGAATTTGCTTGACAAAGGAATATGTAAAAAATATATATGATTTTAGCAACTAAAATGCAGAAAATGTAACTTTAGAAGGTTACATTAGACTAGATTAGGATTGAGGCATTTTTACCACTCCATGAAGACAAAAATAATTACAGCTATACAAAACACAATACAAGAGTCTTACCAAAACAATGTGCATCCGACATTAACTAAACGTGACAGTAAATTCTGACCTTGTCCCCTCTTTTGACTTAAGTAACGTAACATTTGTGCAAATGCTTGTCACTATTTCCACCTCATTCTTGATTCATACGTTATAATACGATTTTTTACATCACAGTCGAGTACAACACTAAGAGGAAAAAGCATTTCAAATCAACAATTCACTAGGCTGCGCACAACCTAGTCTGGTTTCAACCAGATTGTTTGAGTCTGGTTGAATGGCTTTCATATGCTAACATTAGCTAGCATTGACCAAAGTCTCAAATCTACTATGTACCCTTATTATATGACACATTAAGTACTCACCTTTGTTTTAGCTAGGTAGATCGTAACAAGGATGTATTTGCTTTCATTGCGGTTAGATTAACGTTACCGCTCACAAGCGCTAACGTGAGCTAACTGTTCCATGCCCTCACAAGCGCTATCGTGAGCTAACTGTTCCATGCCCTGCTGCACCCCCAACTAGCAAAACATGTTCAAGTGCGTTGCGTTCTGTCCATGCCAAAGAGCAGCGAAAATGTATTCTGAGTTCACAGATCTGCTTCACAAGGATTGGCCATTGCCCCATCCATCAACAGAGGATGCACCGCCGCACATTCAGTTTGAGATCAGTGATTAAAAAACACTCCCTCCTTTTCCTGTTTGTAATGTTTTGTTCTACTGGCATTTTGACAAACTGTGCTTCTGGCTCCGCCTAGCGGACCAATTTGCAACTCCGCACAATGCAACTTTAGCGCGTAAAAAACGTAATCCCAAATGATAATGGTAATCAAAATGGAAATCCACTATACTATTTGGTAATAAATGCCAGGATTAAATTTTTAGATAAACCACTTAACTGTACCACTTTGTTGGTCTACAAATACATTGAAGTTCGTTAAGAGCAAGGAAATCTATTATAGCTCTACCCACTCCCTCTCCTTTTAGAGTCTAGGGCGGGGGCGTGTACAAACGATGTATTTTCTGTTGAGAGAAGTCGGAAACACCTGTCAGTCCAGACAACAGCGCCTATAGGTTCACATCAGAGGTAAGTAGGCTACAAATACATTACACATTACAATGTAATAACTTATTGAAGGCATTATATTATAATATTGTGATTTCGCCCCGGGAAGAAGCATTCCTCATTCAGATTTAAAAAATAAAAATGAAATGTTCTGAAAAGTTGAACTGATACTGTGAACAACTTCTACGTAGGTTGCTCATAAACGAAATATTGTCTTAGACTCAACCAAGTAAAAGGAAATGAGAATAATGCACGGTCAGATAGCTTTCTGCATTTCAGATTCATGATGCAGTGCACTATAATGCTAATAGCCTAATGTATTTGTTACATCATCATAATCATCATTGTAATACGGTGATATGGGTAGATTTACCAGAAATTATCCCTAAGCTAATTTTCCAAGGACATTTCTGTTGGCTATTTCAACATACACACAATTTTGCTTTTTGTTTTTCGTTCCATACTAAACATTTTTTTACATAGTTTATTTTGTTATTATTATCTTTCATTAATTCATCCTCATTTTGAGCAAACAAAATGAGTTTTGTTACAAATGAACGCTGCAAATGTTCATTTCATTTTTAAGAATTGCTGCCCCAACCAACCCTTCACCCCTTCTTCCTCTGTGCAGATGCAGAGGTGGTTTGTGCTTGGTTTGGCCTTGTTGGCCCTGGTTAGCGCCGATCAGTGTCCCAGCGGTGATTCATGCAAGGAGGGGGACACCTGTTGCAACACCCCGGGCGATGGCTACGAGTGTTGTCCGTTGGATCGGGTAAGTGTGGCCGCGAGCGTCACCATTTACATTGTTCAGTCTTAGACAAACCGTTCACACCAAGTAGGCCTACATAGTAAAGAGGTGGATTGTTTTAATGCACACATCCAATATTTTAGAGTGACCACTGTCACCCTAAAAGAGATAAGTGCTACTTGGAACATAACTCCTATTCATCCTCCACGCCGTATTACTATTTTATGAGTCTGATAATGACTAAATCTTTATTTGGCTTGTGTGATAGACATTTAAATTCAATTTGGGAGTCAAATCATTCCAACTACAGTTCTTTCTATGACATACGTAGGCTGAATGCTGCGAGGATCACATACACTGCTGTCCACTGGGCACCCTCTGCGCTGTCGGCGAGTCTCGATGTGTGAATGAAACTGTGTCAGTTCCCTGGGTGGAGAGACTTCCTGCTCAGTCAACCCAACTGTCCAAAGTAATGATAACCTGATTAGCAATACAATAAATAAAAATGTGTTGGGTTGAAAGGTCACACCATTGTTATTAACTAAATAACTATTATTCAGGTGATTGCCAGCTATAATATTCATACCCCCAAACCCTCTTTTCCCATGTAGTCTTTTAGAATGATCAAACCATCCGACATTGAGGACGATGACAACGTCTGCCCTGATAATTCTCGATGCCCGCCCGAGTTCTCCTGTTTAAAGGCGTTGACCAGGTTTGGCTGCTGTCCCCTTACCCAGGTAATCCAGCCCTGACCAGCTCAACACTGTTCACATGTCATTCCTACAACTGCACTGTGTGAGTGTATTCAGTAATCAGTAATGCTCTTGAATGCTATCATTGACCCCAAATTATAGCAGTATATTCAAATGTAAGGTTTGGGTTGTTCCATTGACTTCTATATGATTTCCCGGTCACTCACAGGGAGTTTCGTGCCCTGATGGCAAACATTGCTGTCCAGAGGGCCACCAGTGCAGTGCAGACAGCCGTTCTTGCGTCAAGAAAGGTTAGATTTCTATAATAGGCTACTCCTCCTCAAAAGTGGTTTAATTTTACTCCAGGCTTCTTCACCATCATTTTAGACTTTTAAAGTTCAACTACAAGTTACGTTTATTGTCATTCATCCACATACAGGGTATACAAATGAACGAAATGCCATTTCTCGTGATCCAAGGTGCTAACACACAAAAGTCACAACTCAAAGTAGCCTACAACATGCATCACGAAACCTCATACAACACAGTAACTAAGTAGGCTATACCAGATGAAACCGAGCTGATCTGATTTTCTGTGCATGGTGTGACTGGAGTATTAAGAATGCGGAGTGTAAACCCGTATAAAAATTTTAAAAAATTCAGAACCCTTATTAGCTGCACAAATGTAGTCACGGATGCAGACACAGGCCATACACACAGACACACACACTTGCTGTCTCAATTCTGGCCTTTCTATTGGACAAGCAAAGTCATGTGTGTGCATGAGCCAATCAGTAGGAGTGGAAGGGCTGACTTGCACACTACAGACGATCAGAACAGAGCCGGAGTCAGAACTGCAATGGACGCTATTGTACCTTCTTTCTGTGAAGCTCAAACTGTATTTATTGCATTATTAATTTGAAAATCAAATCATGATGTCAGAATAAAAATATATTGAGGCGTACAATAATTATTAAAGCAAATAGAACTAGATTTAAAATAATAATAAGACTTTGTATCCATATGATGACGATTTGGCAATATGGATGATCCAACATCCCCGAATCTCATACAGTTCCACTATTGCAGATGTTGTGGGAGCAGTAATGTGCAGCGACGGGGAATCTGAATGTCCGGAGGAAACAACGTGCTGTGCGACCCCTGATGGAAGCTGGGGGTGTTGTCCTATGCCAAATGTATGAGCTAGACGTGACTAGTGCAGAGCCCGTATCTGAGATTTGCATATTCTGTCTCTGGTGGCTACTTACCCCATATGGGCTTGAGTTAGCGCCTCATGTGGTTTTGTAATCTGAGCAGGCTGTGTGTTGCGAGGATAAGACCCACTGCTGCCCTGAAGGTAGCACCTGCGACGTCAAACACTCCAAATGTATCTCCCTGTCTACCAGGAAAGACATGCCAATGTGGGCCAAGTTGCCTGCAAGGAAAAGGGCAGAGTGGGAGAACAGGAAAGGTGAGAGTTTTGCCCTCTATGAAACTCTCTGTTAATTGTAAATATAGACCTGTATCTTCACACAGGATTCACCTTGTGTGTGTGTGTGTGTGTGTGTGTGTGTGTGTGTGTGTGTGTGTGTGTGTGTGTGTGTGTGTGTGTGTGTGTGTTAACTTTTAGAAGGCGCACAAGTGACACCACAAGTTATTTCTAATAACAATACCTCTGAAAAAGTCTCTGAGTTGACAACAGTTCCTCCTAAAAAGGAGGAAGTTTCTACGTCACCTGTCACTAGGGCAGAAGGTTAGGCATTCTACACATGGAAGACATTTCATTTATGTAGGCCATTGTGTTGGTTTTAAAATACTGTAAACCCATGGTTTTCCAGGCAGTGATGTCCCTTGCAATAGCACAGTGAGCTGTCCAGATGGAACCACGTGTTGTAAAACCCAAGAAGGCGGATGGGCCTGCTGTCCTCTGCCAGAGGTACGTTTGTGGAAGGATCTTTCCTCAACACAAGGGTTGGAGAGTTTAGCAAACTCAATGGGACAGGTGTTTTTCTAACACTGTAATATCTTTCTTTTTTGTTCCTGTTCTACCCAAGGCGGTTTGTTGTGAAGACTTTGTCCACTGCTGCCCGCATGGCAAGAAATGTAACCTAGCAGCCCAGTCATGTGACAACAGTTCCAGCTCTGTGCCCTGGGTAGAGAAGGTCCCTGCATTACGCAGGGCAGGCAGTGATGTCCCTTGCAATAGCACAGTGAGCTGTCCAGATGGAACCACGTGTTGTAAAACCCAAGAAGGCGGATGGGCCTGCTGTCCTCTGCCAGAGGTACGTTTGTGGAAGGATCTTTCCTCAACACAAGGGTTGGAGAGTTTAGCAAACTCAATGGGACAGGTGTTTTTCTAACACTGTAATATCTTTCTTTTTTGTTCCTGTTCTACCCAAGGCGGTTTGTTGTGAAGACTTTGTCCACTGCTGCCCGCATGGCAAGAAATGTAACCTAGCAGCCCAGTCATGTGACAACAGTTCCAGCTCTGTGCCCTGGGTAGAGAAGGTCCCTGCATTACGCAGGACAGGTGAAAAGGCCCGTGACGTACAGTGTGACTCCACCACAAGTTGTCTAGAAGGCTCCACCTGTTGCAAGACGACATCAGGACAATGGGCTTGTTGTCCCCTTCCTGAGGTAAAAGTACTGTACAGAAAATGTGTTACAGTTGTGAAAAACGCAAACTCATGAACCAGTAGATCCAGTATCACAAGATATCTTCTGGTTGAAAAACAAAAAACAAAAATAATACAAAGGGATACTTTATACAGTATCTTGTATTCACTCATATGCTTACTTTAAAGGGATACACCTTGATTGCGCTATAACACCAATAGTCTCAGCCTCTTCCGTTTATTAGCACTACATCACATAATGGACGTGCTGAATTTCTGAGGGCTTAATCCCATTCAGTTCCCTCACCGTAGGAACCGGGTGTGACAGTTACATTAGGTAATTTAGCAGATGCTTTTATCCAAAGTACAGTAGTGGTTAGGCATCTGTAAGGATGCTTACAGGTAGACCGGCCTTGCTGGGGATCAAACCCACAACCGGTCAGTTGGGAGTCAGCCACCCTAGCCAACCTATCCTGCTTATTCTGGATGTTTTTTCTAACAAAATGTTGGCACAAACCATAAATTATTTAGGTCATATTTACTAGAGGACACCCTCAAACCCCCTTATAGCGAGTGTTGAAATCTGTTCACTTCAAACCCCCATATCACCCATAATTCTTTTGCAACACCTCTCGTCTTTTCGTTTTTCTACAAAATGGCATTACAATATTCAACTTGCACCACATAAAGTTGAATACAAAAAGTGCAATAATAATTAAACATCAGTCTCGATTCAGTTTCACACGTCATAAGTGTTTGAAGTGAAAGGAAATGGGGTTGAGCCCAGAATCTAGGAAATATTTAGAATACTATCCAACCTACTAGAGACTACTACCTACTAGATACTTCCATGATGTGATTATATTGGCTTTATTAAACTCTTAGTGAATATACGTATAAAATATAATTCCCTATCCCCTTACAGGCGGTGTGCTGTGATGACCATGTCCACTGCTGTCCCAGTGGTACCACCTGTGACGCGGCATCCCTCCATTGTAACGGGCCCTCTGATTCTAGTCCCATGATGGAAAAGGTGTCTGCTTTCACAACTCCGGCACCCAGTAGTGTAGAAGCTACTACCCAGAGCCAGGTGACCGAGCCAGAGAAAGGGGAGGAGGAGGAGGGCAAGGTGCAGTGTGACCTCCACACCACCTGCCCGGAGCACACCACCTGCTGCTTGATGGCGAACAAGAAGTGGGGTTGCTGCCCGTTGCCAGAGGTGAACTGTGAGCATAGAAGTTGGGCTTTTATTTGAAACCTTGGTCGCTTGATTTCTGCTTTCCTATTTTAAAGGTCTATTAAACAGGAACTGAAAACTTGTGTTGCAAGTGAAACTGAATGCTACTTCCTCTTTTTCCCCACTTGTCCAGGCGGTGTGCTGTGAAGATGGGGAGCACTGTTGTCCCACCAACTACAAATGTAACACTGGCAAAACCACATGCGTAAAGGGGGACATTGTGATCCCGTGGTACAACAAGGTTCCGGCTAGCAACAGTATTGAGGCTTCCCCGCGAGCTCAGGAGTGTGACTCCGAGAATCAATGTCCTGAGGACGCCACTTGCTGCAAGCTTCCCACAGGCCAGTGGGGCTGCTGCCCACTGCCCGAGGTGTGCGCGCGTGTGCGTGTGTGTGTGTGAGTGAGAGAGAGACAGAGGGAAGAGAGATTGCTTTTATCAGTTTTGTAAGGAAAATACTAGCGGCAGTATAGTTTATCTTTGTCACCACCTGCTTATGTAAAACAGGGACTTTCGTCAATGCTCTTGGGGCTTAGTTACAGTGCTCTTCAAGAGAGCTGTAACTAAAAAACATGTTTATTCGCAGAAAGCTGTCGAATTTTGGTTTGATGACCTAAGAGTATAATGCTTTTTGTGTATAAAGATGTTGTTAAACAGTGAATATGCTCTGTATGAATGTGTGTCAACTGCCCTCTACTGGTTAAACACAGGCTATTGCAGATTTGCTATTGGCTGAAGTAAGTGGTCAGTGTAAAATTATTTAAAAAAAACAGGGAGGAGTTATGTTTTGGATAGTTGAATCAGTCATCGTGGAGGATTCATTCAGAAACAAACTGATTGTTTGTCGTCTGTCAAGCCCACAAAGTGCAGCAAACAAAATATAGTATATGAGAGTGAGTTCATGAACGTAGGTAACGTTTTCGAGGAAACGTGTTGTTCGGTTTAAAAACTCAATGAAACAACAAGCGTTTGGTCTACTGAACACACCCAAAGTTCCATCCCCATGGCTGTGTTCTTTGGCCACACCCCTCCAGCCTGCCTCCTCATACCCTGCTGCGAGTTGTTTTAAGATGGATGCACGTCTGCTAGAACAAGCTACTTAAACAACTCTTTAACCACTCTTCCACTTGTCTCCCTCCAGGCTGTGTGCTGTCAGGACGGCGAGCACTGCTGCCCACAAGGCTACAGCTGCAACATTGGCTGGGCCTCGTGTCAAAAACTTACCATGCTGCAGCTGCAGAGAGTGCCGCTTACCCGGGTCTACAAGCCGAGTCCCCAGGTCCCGCCGCACGGCACATTGGAGAGCAGCGTTAAGTGCGGTGACCAATTCAGCTGCAAACGTGGAGAGACCTGCTGCAGGACGCTGCAATCTACGTGGGGCTGTTGTCCCACTCCTAATGTACGCTATTCAGTAATCTTCTCAATTCTAAACTTTTAACAAGCTTATGTTGTTTAAGATGATTGGTTAAAGCATGTGTCTAAAAGCAAAAGTTGTTGGCAACTTATTCGGTCAACATCCGGGCCTACACCCTCGGTTCCAAATGAAACTGCCTTTGTGATAGTATAGCAGTTAATAGTAGGTTGTGGGGCAGGATGGTCTAGTGCTCTGGCTGTTTAACTCCCACCCAGAAGGTTGCCGGTTCGAGACCCTGGATGCCTAAACCCTATCTGCTCCTCGTAATACTTGTAATTGTACTCATTGTAAGTCGGTTTGGGTCAAAGCGCTTGTTAAAGGACCCAGTTGTAAATGTTTCCGTTCCCCTTCCAGGGGGTGTGTTGTGCCGACCTCAAGCACTGCTGCCCCTCCGGTTATGCTTGCGGTGAAGGCGGGACCTGTACCCAAGACTCGGGACTCAGATGGGACAACTGGCATGTGTTTTTCTCCAACAACAAGAGAGCGCTGACCCTGTGAGAACCATCCACTCCACTGTGCTTTATTCAATACGTACATTGCACTAATCAAAGTCAAGTTTACTAGATGTCTGCTAGATGATTGAAGGGAAAATTGGGGATGTTGATTATGGTATTGTTAAATGGGGGCATTTCTTGCACTGAAACACATTTAAAACTTTTAATACTTGAAAAGTCTCCTAAATAGGAATATTGAAATATACAAGTTCCAGTAACTGGTAGTGACACTGGCCTAAAGGTCACATACTGTTCTAATCTTTTGCATACCTTGGGGAGTGTTGCTTGCAAAATGCATTTGGGTCTGACCATGACATTTGATGTGTATTCAGCTGTGAATGTGATTAAGTACTGCAATACAACTAAGATGTACTGCCACTTAACTTTTCTGATTATAGTTTGTGCACACTGTGCATTCATATGGCCAGCCTTTTTTCGCCTAGCAAAAATCTTAAAATGCTACTGCAACATTTTTGTTTTTGCATTAATTCGTGATAAGAGACATTGTATAAACCTGGTTTTGTTTTAATGTTTTCCTGTATGAAACAATGGCTTGAAATTAAAACATGCTGCCTCTTCGGTTAGTCGTTTATTTGTATTTTTCCACTGCAATGAATACTGGTTTTATTTTTTTAAATATCCATCATAAACACATAACAGGCTTTGCGAATCTACTAAATGTTTTATGACGATTGACAGGACTTTTGAAAGGTTAAAAAAAAATCACTTAAATACAGCGAAGGCTTTGGGCGATCTGAATAAAAATTTTATGTACGTATAGAATCTACTTTGATTATTACACACATTAAATTACATGAACTATAATGGATTTTTTTGCTTGCAATTAATCTATGACAAATACATACACAAGATCATTGCATAAATTAGAAGGTGTATTATTTCTTTAATAACGTCATGGATTTATGGTGACGTTGCAATGTTTAGTTCACCGTCGCCCCTCCCACATTTTTGACGTATGAATCATCCTTTCAAGATGGCGATACACCTGTTTCATCGGCGGTAGACGTTATTGTCTGCGCATTAAAAGTACAGGAAACTAAAAAATTGTGTTCTTCGACAAAAGAGCAGCCGCAGCACCTTTACATCGGACAGAAAAATCGTCTGTTGAATTGATGTCGACAGAAGAATTGTCTACCTCGGATAGCGAGGGTGTCCTCGCTGGCGCTGGGGAGCGATGGGCACCCGTCGGTGCTGTGGCCAGTCCTGAGGATGAGAGTGGGAACGGGAGACCCGGGCTGCCTCGGCCGAGAGCCTCGTCCTCTACCACGGAGGAAGACATGGCTGGCCGGTTGAAGAAGCTGGAAGAGGAGCAGGACTTACTGAACTCATCGCTACTTGCACTCACGTCCCATTTCGCACAGGTGCAATTCCGATTGAAGCAAATAGTTCACGCCCAAACCGAGGAGAAGGAGAGGATGTTAATGGAACTGGAGGAGTTTGCCTTCAAGGGCTGTCCCCACGTTGTGGGCTGCAGATCGCAGGATGCCAAGCAGCTTGAAAACTCGGTGAGATTTGATATGAGAGAAAGTAAACTGTGCTTGCCACAGATGCTGCACACAGGC
>JAOEHI010000023.1:740233-778250 GCA_025447815.1 Percopsis transmontana
ACCTATGAGGACAACTTGAGAAATGCTTTATCCACTGCAAATTGGACCATCACATAATCTGAGAGCCTGTGGTATTTGAATTGGTAAATGATGAAAATGTCACTCGTCGATAAAGACTAATATGGGTGGTAAATACAGAACAGCTGTTTCGTAGAGATGGTATACCTAGTACGAATACAGTTTAAACTAAACATTTCGTTATATGTAGTTGGTATAAACAGTATCTCGCAGAAGTGAGTACACGCCTCACCTTTTTGTCTATTTGATTATATATTTTATAACACTGAAGAAATGACACTTTGCTACAATGTAAAGTAGTGAGTGTACAGCTTGTATAACTAAATTTGCTGTCCCCTTAAAGTAACTCAACACAGCCATTAATGTCTAAACCACTGGCATAAAAAGTGAGTACACCCTTAAGTGAAAATGTCCAAATTGCCATTTTCTCTCCCCTGTGTCATGTGACTTGTTAGTGTTACAAGGTCTCAGGTGTTAAATTTGGTGTTATGCTCTCACACTCTCATACTGGTCACTGGAAGTTCAACATGGTACCTCATGGCAAATAACTCGTGAGGATCTGAGAAAAAGAATTGTTGCTCCTCATAAAGATGGCCCAGGCTACAAGAATATTGCCAAGACCCTGAAACAGCTGCCGCACGGTTGCCAAGACCATACAGCGGTTTAACAGGACAGGTTCAACTCAGAACAGGCCTCGCCATGGTCGACCAAAGAAGTTGAGTACACGTGCTCAGTGTCATATCCAGAGGTTGTCTTTGGCAAATAGACGTATGATTGCTGCAGAGGTGGAAGGGGTGGGGGGTCAGCCTGTCAATGCTCAGACCATACACCGCACACTGCATCAAATTGGTCTGCATGGCTGTCGTCCCAGAAGGAAGCCTCTTCTAAAGAAAGCCCGCAAACAGTTTGCTGAAGACAAGCAGACAAAGGACATGCATTACTGGAACCATGTCCTGTGGTCTGATGAGACCAAGATAAAGTTATTTGGTTCAGATGGTGTCAAGCGTGTGTGGCGGCAACCAGGTGAGGAGTACAAAGATAAGTGTGTCTTGCCTACAGTCAAGCTTGGTGGAGGGAGTGTCATGGTCTGGGGCTGCATGATTGCTGCCGACACTGGGGAGCTACAGTTCAATGAGGGAACCATAAATGTCAAAATGTACTGTGACATACTGAAGCAGAGCATGATCCCCTCCCTTCGGAGACTGGGCCACAGGGCAGTATTCCAACATGATAACGACCCCAAACACACCTCCAAGATGACCACTGCCTTGCTAAAGAAGCTGAGGGTAAAGGTGATGGACTGGCCAAGCATGTCTCCAGACCTAAACCCTATTGAGCATCTGTGGGGCATCCTCAAACGGAAGGTGAAGGAGCGCAAGATCTCTAACATCCACTAGCTCCGTGATATCGTCATGGAGGAGTGGAAGAGGACTCCAGTGGCAACCTGTGAAGCTCTGGTGAACTCCATGTCCAAGAGGGTTAAGGCAGTGCTGGAAAATAATGGTGGCCACACATAATATTGACACTTTGGGCCCAATTTGGACATTTTCACTTAGGGGTGTACTCACTTTTGTTGCCAGTGGTTTAGACATTAATGGTTGTGTGTTGTTATTTTGAGGGGACAGCAAATTTAGATTGTTATACAAGCTGTACACTCACTACTTTACATTGTAGCAAAGTGTAATTTCTTCAGTGTTGTCACATGAAAAGATATAATCAAAAATGTGAGGGGTGTACTCACTTCTATGAGCTACTGTAGTTGACATTGCAAAGACATGCAAAAATGAGAGGGGCGGGGTTATGGAATGCCATTTAAGTCAATATTAAATAAATAAATGTGCTTATGAAATTAATCCTGAAGAGCACAAATGAGGCCCAAAATATAATAAATAAATACATAAATAGGTTTTTCATTTAAAAACGGCACCCCTTACTGGTAGAGTAAGTGTACTGCCCAACCCCGGTCTAACTTGTTTCTCTTGGTGTAGAGGAAAAAGAAACCGAAAGAATATAGTTAAGACACGGGTCTTCGATATATGGTAAGCGAAGACTTTACTTTGTTTTGTGTGTGTATGTATAATTTTTACTTTTGATATGTTCATTTTAATGCCACAAGCAATTTGATTTGTTTTTTGTTTAATTCGACTCAAGTGGGAACTTCGTTGGCTATCATCTAATTTTAAAAGGCCTGCGTGTTTTTTGATTTTTTGTTTTGATTTTAATTGGTTCTGTTAAATAACTTTTTGAACAGAATTATCAGTAGGCTACGAAATCATTCCACTAATATGCTATGTAGCTAATAAATGTAAATATAATGTAAAACCTTTTATTCAATTTTTCCATAGTGCTTCGATAATGTCTTCAGATGAGGTAAACGTTTCGTAAATTATTTCCCAGTCTACTATATATTTGCATATTTAAAGTCGTTATAATATAGGCCTAGCTACTTTATGACCATGTAGGCCTAGAATTCCAACACTTTATAATCATTTTTGTTTTACTTACAATGTCATAACTGATTAGAAAGCCATGATCATGGAACACAACCAAGGTTTGGAATCCTCCTTGGAGGACATCAGACAGACAATCACGACTTACCAGGTAGATGAGATAAGACGCTAGGTCTAGGATCTTGTTCTGCTGCTGTTTTGGATTGTTTATGAGACTACTACTGTTAACGTGTCTACAGATTAGGCATAAGCAACTACTTCAGGAACAGAATGACCTTATGGCTGCCAGGGACACCCAGCGTGATATGACTGAGAAATTTAGAGAACGGTCTGAAAAACTGAAGAAGTCTCTCAAAGAGGACCAGATTTCCTTCACCAAGGATGTTGAATTAGAAAAAGTACGGCAGCAGATACTTCAGTTATGATACTTTCTCTGATGTACACAACATATTTAACACCCCCTCCTCTTTTATAGGAAAATCTTTCCAACCTAGCACAAGAGCGAGACAAACTATACACAGATATTCAGGTGGCCATGGCAGCTCTTAAAGAACTTGAGATCAACAACGAAGACCTGAAACAGCAAACTAATGTAAATATCATACAACACACAAGCATCTATGGGACATTTCTATTTAAAGTCCCATATGTGAATCTGGACTGTACATTATGCCATTATAGATGTCCACAGCTGTGCCTGAGAGGAAAGTTGTCTTCACTGGAGCCACAGGGGATGCAGCAGACACACAAAAGTTTGACATGGAGACCCACATAGTCTATCCTATGGAGGGTGGAACTGCACTCATTACATTTGAGGATGAGCTAGGTAAGGTTGTGTGAATATCTCTAAACCAGCAGTCCTCAAACCTTCTGACATTTCTGTTAGGGGGTCATGTGCATACAACAACAACAAATAGTTCCTTGATTGTCAAATTACAATTAGGTGGGCGCTTTTATCCAAAAGGTACAATTACAATTACAAGGAGAAGATAGGTAGGCAAACCCTGGGACTCAAACCCACGACCTTCTGGCTGGGAGCCCCACACCTATACCACTAGACTATCCTGCCCAGGGTTTTTATCAAACCCTGAACCACAAAATTCAGTGCCAGCAAACTGTTTATGTTTGAAACACAGGCTGTAGGATGAGGGTAGAGGAGTGTTTGAGGTGTGGTAGAGGCAAAGACGGGTCATCTGTGTTTAGCCTGTGGCTGATCATCAGCTAGGTAGAGAGTTGTGTGTTTTAAATGTGAAATGACACCTCAGTAACTCACTTCCTCATGGTCGTGTTCTTCTCTCCTCAGTGGCCAAGAATATCCTGCAAATGAAGAAGCATAAAGTGGTTCTACAAGATGATTTCAGCATCACTCTGGGGGCATATCCAGTTCAGCTGATGGTGCCCGGCTATGTTGAGGTATGATTTAGATGCATCAAATATGAATGACATTATCATTAAATTGTTAAAGCACATAGTGATCCCTAAAAGCCAAGTAATATTTTTGCTACATAGAAACGATAATAATAAAGTTCATTACTTCATTCAGTTACAGTATTGTAACAGTAACAGAATAATAACAAAAAACGTATACAAAAGGCATATTAATTATGTATGTCTCTCGAAACGAAACAAACAAAATAGCGTTTCTTCATACTTTTCCTCACATCTATAGATAGACACATTTTCAGCAGTACACTTGCACGATGTTAGCTTGTATGCTTTGTTTAGAAAAATAAACACTTAGCTTACCTTTTGTTCCTTGATGTGGTTGTGTGTGTTTGTCTCTCTCAGATGGACACACAGGTTTGTCCACATCGCATCCTGGTGTCCAACTTGCGTAAGGAAGATGAAAATATTTTACTGGACAAACTGGACATCCACTTCTCTAAAAGTCGTAACGGCGGGGGCGAAGTAGATTATTGTGATTTACTGCACGACTCAGGGAACGTGGTTATCACCTTTTTCGGTGATAACGGTGAGCATTCATCAATGGTCACTGATAACAACACCAGAACGCCCTCTCTAGCTCACTGTTTTGAAACACAATTGTACATGGCACTAGGGGAGGGGTAGAGAAGAAGTTTGCCTATGTGTGCTGTAGGGGGAAAGGGAGAGAGGAATATGAGACACTCAGAGGCATGCACTCTCATGTCCTTTTTTAGTAATGTTGGTTTCTGCCACAATGGCAACTCCAGACACAAACTGCTTTACCTGATGCTGCACATGTGTGAATAGAATGTCCACTATACTATCCTGCCCCCCTATAGCAAAAAGGAAATTCAGATACACACAATAGAGAGAATGCATTTGAACATGCTATTGTAGGTACTTTTTACAATGTGGTCAGATACTTTTATCCAAAGCAACTATACTTTTAAGTACAGGCAGAGGTTAGGTATCTAGCTCAAAGATGTTTTACTTAGGTACTAGTCCACCTGATTAACTTGACATTTTTTGGACGTTTGGTCAGTGGATGCTGTATTGTGAAGGAAAAAATATGTAATGATTGTACGTGCACCTGACAAGTTTTCTTCATTTTGTGTTTGATATTGTAATTGAAGTTCTTTCTCCTTACAGTTGCTAAGGGTCTGACCGAAAGGCCCTACCACGAGGTGGAGTTTCAGAAAGGGAAAAAACACAGAGTGAAGGTCACTCCTTTCCTGAATGGAGAGATCACCTCGTTCAAGGTTAGCAAATTTCACATCTAGGTTTACTAAAACATGACTGCCAACATGGCTTCTAATGTTTTCCAATGTCCTTCCTGCCTGCCTGATGTTCTTCTCACCAGGCCAAACAGTCCGTGTGCGCTCGCACCGTCCTGCTGACAGGCATCCCTGCCATCATGGATCGGGAAAGCATGCAGGACCTGCTGGAAATTCACTTCCAGAGGGAAATTCATGGTGGGGGGGAAGTGGAGTACTTCCTGTACAACCCACTTGGCCAGAATACCTTGGCCAGGTTTGAGGCAGACGCTGCCTCCGCTAAATGATAGAATTACTGCTTCCAGATCTCGACAGGATCACAACATTCAAAACTGCCTCAAACTGTTTATTTTCTAAGTATATTTTCACATCCTTTAAACATTTTATTTAAGTAATGGGGAAAAAGTTTTTCTTAGTTGGTCTTAAATATAAAGGTTGATTTATATGACTATCCTTCGTCAAATTATATATATATATATATATATAAACTGAGGCCAACTGTAAATAAAATGAAGCTCAAATTTCAAAATAGGGTTTTATTAAAATATAGTTGGAATGATTTATATGATGGTGTACATGGTCATAAGCTAACCAATAAGAATTGCTAATATTTACATATGATGGCATACAGTACATACATTTAAAAAGGGAGATATTGAAATAAAGATGTAATGGTGAAGTGCAATAAAGGCATTTGGTAGTAATTATTACTATACATTTGAACATTATTGGAACATGCACTCAGCAATTCTTTATAATATTATTTTACAAATAACTGGATACTTCTAGAACAGGGGTGGAAGAAAATCTGGGTAAAACTATGTTACAGTACACCCTCACAAAAAGATGTCA
Source organism: Percopsis transmontana (assembly GCA_025447815.1). Taxonomy (NCBI): domain Eukaryota; kingdom Metazoa; phylum Chordata; class Actinopteri; order Percopsiformes; family Percopsidae; genus Percopsis; species Percopsis transmontana. The sequence goes on from JAOEHI010000023.1 coordinate 746,253, forward strand.
AGTAAACTCTTGGCAGAATTATTTTTAGGTCTACATACAGGGACCTGTATAGCGATAAACTATAGCAATAGATGGCAGTATAAACTCAGTAGGAATTTATTTCAGAGAAAAATGAATTTTGCCTTTAAATACAATGTAAAAATACATGACATTACAATGCTGGTACTTCACAAAACCTGTTACTGACACTTGTAACCTAACAACTGGCTTAGACGGCACAAGTTTTGCCTATTTGAGATGAGATTGGTTCAAGTATATTCACAGAGATTGCCGACACAGGAGGAAAGCTAAACAACGCACTGCATGAATTTAGGGTCAGGGTTTAGGTATAGCATGTTCTCCATAAGGCAGTGTTCTATGAAGCATATATGCCTTATGAGTTTAGCATAGAAAGTCTGAAGTAGGGGAGAAAAGAAAAAAATATGGAGACTGAGCACAGAAGATCATCACGTTTAATGTGAAAACATGACATCCATTAAAAGTAATAGCACATTAAAAGTAACATCCCTAAGAACAAAAAACAAAGTATCCAGAAACAACCCCTTGTGCGGACAGGAAAACAGGACATCCACAGGTCACAGTAACGTACTTATGTCAGGCACTTAGACAGAAGGAACAGTCTTAAAGTAAGCAAACATAAAATACATGTAAAGAGGAAAGCCAGGAAAGCTGGGAAGAAACACAAAAAAATATACACAAAAAACACTGGTGGTACTAATAAGTACTTTGGAAAAGAAAAGGTCAAAGTTGATAAGGGACAAAATAACAACAGTTAGGGGAAGAAATAAATGCAAATTTTTTTTTTAAAAGGTAAATATAATTTGTAATTTCTATACATTGTTTACATGGCTATAACACAACAAGCTAGTGCAGGAGTCACTGCCGGCCCATCTAAAATGGTCTCTTTCCCAAATATAGAGGCTACATCTACAGCGTTTAGGAGAGGGGCTTATGTTCCACTCCTATGTGCGTGCTGAAGTACAACAAGACCTCGCATTTCAAATCTCTTGACAAAACGTTGCTGTCAATACCGTCCTTACAAAACCCACAGACATAAAAACTCTAATGTGTAGATTTCCATTAAAAACGCATGGAAATCTACACATTACCAAGGTCAGTGCAAAGCCAGTTTTACGACGCAATTGAACAAAAACAAAGAAACCATAGGCACCTGTTACGGTCAAAAGACATAGCCTAAAGCAATTAAAGCCACACTTGTTCTAATAGCGTTTGATGCTTTTAAGGTGGTCTATTCATTCTACCATAGTAACGTTTGACATTTCACAAGTAACAGTACAATCCATGGCATAACTTTCCTATGACCATGACAAACGTAGTAATGGTCGACGCTATAAACAACCAAGTTATGCTGCATTGCTAATATAATAAAATATGTCAGTTTGTGCCTATTTAAATAATGTAACCAATCTTAGTTTGTGCCATTAGCTATAAGAAACACCCTTTAGCCTTTAGTCATGTGATATGAACAAATGTTCTGGATAGTGAATAAGAGATTCACTTATCATTGCACATACCCATCAAATGTTAAGCTTTTGATTGCCACATTTGTGCTTGGTTTAGGTTTGTTCAACAGCTGGACAACAAGACATTGCATATTGTATTTAATATTGCTTTCAAAATAATGTGGTCACATTTGAAAGACTAAAAGCGTCTACACATAAACACAAGAGCATGATAAAAGTAATGCGATAAGACAGAGTTGTCTGTCTTTTCTGAGAGAGTGCATTAGTGGGGTGATTAAGGGATGCTGGTCTTCAAAACTGGAATTGTGGGACTTTTCTGGATGTGAGGAGCGTGTGCAAAGTAGACTTTCAAGCAACCAATGGAGCCCATTCACTTTGTGTGTGTCCGTACTGACAGGGTCAGAGAAGAGACATGGGAAAAAAATGTTTAACCAATGTGAAACAATAGTTAAAAGCTCAATTAGGAAGTTAAAGGGTTTATCAGTGATGACCGAGTATAAAAGCAAAGGCTAGCTTTAGTAGTGCTTACCTGGATATCTGTGAGCTCTTTGTGGAATCTTTTGGCCAAGTCTGGACCATTCTGCATCGTAGGAATCTGGTATGTCTGAGTGTTGGTACACAAGAGAGACAGCCATTATAAGTATAGGCCTCCATCATTATAAATATTACAATTGAGCCAATATGCCCAAAAGGAAGAACTGAATCATTTAACCTAAGAGAGCGAGACTCATACCTTTCCTTTGTAAAGCAGGCTTCCTACAGGACACACGACGCAGGCCGTCCCGGCTCCAAATACCTCCAGAACCCGTCCGGAGTGCACAGCCCCCAGCAGCTCCTTCATGGTCACTTTGCGTTCGGACACCTTAAACTCGCCCTGAGGGTAACCATGGTAACACAACCGAGACATAGTTTTGACACGGCCAGGTGTCCTGCTTTTAATGAGAGATGCTTTCATCTCTAGTCTAAACCCTAGTTGGCAGTTTAATACCGCTCCTCTACTACTGTAATAGAACTATCCGTTTTGTAAAGAAGAAAAGATTAATAATTAACAATCCTCCACCAATTAACAGTCACGCCAACATGCAGCGAAAACACGGTGGAGCTGAATAGAGCTGAATACAGATGAAGATGGCTGGAAACCTTAAGGATACCAATAATTATTTAACCTTGTGTAGCAACTGCTAGTAATAACCAATAATCATTTGTTGAGAAATGTTTTTCCTACACCATTATGCAAAACGACAAAATTAAGAGGTCGAAAGCTGGCAGTCAGAATTTTAAAAATGAATACAGGAAACTATAAGAATATTTCATGATGTGATGATATTAATTATTAAGCGACCTGCAATGGTCCAGTCGTTTATTATCAGCTGCTAACCAACTACTTCTCACTAATAATTAGAATCAATTTCCTCCTAGAAAGATATATTGTTCCCTTACCCATGTTCTGGCCAGGTCCAGTAGAGACTGTCTGGTGACGCCAGGGAGAATGATACCGTCAAGTGGGGGAGTGACTAGCTCTCTCTCTGCAGACACAACACAATTTGAACCTCACGTTTTTGCCTCCGTTTTAGTACCAATGTTTGTTGCAGCAGTCTATATACTGTGTGGGAAACAGGTTAATTACTGGGCATTTATAAATCTATACAGCCACACTGCATTAAGCAGTGCTGTACAAACGTTAACAGCCAACAGGGGGAAACAACTTGCTTCCAGATGCAGACTGCAAATAAACTCAATCAGCCATATGCTCCTGTAGCCATCCTGATTTTTGCAAACTCCACAATTTGTTCTGCTCTGCATATCCGCCTGGCAACTGTCCATTGTCAAAAGTCATTGGGCGTAGAGGCGGTACCAGTAAGGCAAGGCAGCTTTATTTATTTGACACATTTCATACTCAATTCAATTTCTCCTTCTCTTCTAGATCAGCTCTTAGAAGATTAGGCACTTTGCTGGTATTTAGGCTGTTAGCAATTTTTTTGAGGAGTTAATGATATGTTAATAGGTAATGTACGTTGTAAAATGCATACCTAAATTAGCCCTGATGGCATGCTGCTTAGATACAGTATGGTTAGACAGTAGGTGTCAATCATATCATTACCAAGTGATTGTCCCACCTTCAATCATAGCAAACGTTTAGTGCTTTTCACACACAGGTCCTAGAAGACGACTGGACCACCTTCAAGAATTTCAGACCCATGTGGGGACCATTTCAGGATTTAGAATTGTTCTCATTAAAACTGAACTCACTTGGCGATGATTGAGTGTGGTTGAGTTTTTAAATGGAGAAGTCCCAGACCAATATGCAAAGCTAACATTACCGACAATAAAATTCTGCGGGTGGCAGCCATTGGCCCCGCAGACGGGGGTCAGACAGGGGTCTCACCTCCATTCTTCGTGGTCCAGTATATGAAGAGATTCATGGTGCCAACCTCTGTGATCTCTTCCTGCTCGCCGTACAACCACAGGACCTGCTGGCAGCCTTGCTTCACAGCCTCGTTCTGCACCGCAATTGTAGGGCCGTAGTTACTGAGGAAAACAATGGAGAGGAAGAATGAGGAAAGTGGGCAAAACAAGAATAACTGAATGAGGTTTCCAATAGGTGTCAGGGGAAAATTACCAGTAGTAGAAATCTGACCTAATACACAATTTCTGTCATTATAATGAGTCCTGTATCTGACTGCTCTTGGAACAAATGTGATATTATGAAAACTGGCCAAGGACAATTGTTTAGAAGGTTTCTCTGTAGAGAGAGAGAGAGAGTTTTGACTAACCAGTATATGAAAGGGCGAACCTTCCACAGTGTGTCAAAACCACCAGACAAGGCAGAAGACAATAAATGAGATATTATCAAAATCAACAAGCTAGGAGGAAGCTAGGGGACAGGCCTACAAATCAAACCAGCTAGGGGTGAGTCATATAGGCGGTGTACATCTCTACCACACCAGTCCACACTTGTTCCATTTGGTTATTTCCTTGTATTCAGGCCAAACTTACCCTCCCATTTTATAAGCACCAACGCCTCCTCTCCAGGCTCGGACAAAGGCGGGGTCTGCCAGCAGAGCGACAGGGTTGAAAGACCCTGTGGCAAAGTATGGGCCGACGGGCCCAACGATAGTGAAGATCATGGCACTTCCTGGCCGAGACACCCCCAGGGAGGGCTGGGATTGGGACGGTTGTTTAGAGACATAATGTAATAATAATAATAATAATAATGTAAATGTTTACCCGACTTGCCTTGACAGGCATAACAGAGTTAGGAAGGACATTTAGGCTTCTGTTGGCTTTATAACGGAATCGGGGAGTTTATCTTTAAGTTGACTATTTGGCCATTTATTTTGTAATTAAAATAAGGCCAAAGTTAAGTTCACATGGAGGATAGTTCACCCCAACAATTCATGCTAGAATGTACACACTAATGTGTGTAGGTGCTTGTACATAACTGTAGCCAATCCGCTTAAGAAAGAGGCCTCCTCACCTCAGTTCCTATGAAGGTGGGTCTGATGTAGAGGCTGGTGTTCTGGGAGTAAGGAACCCACTCCTGGTCCACTTCTACCAGCTTCTTGATGCACTCCAGCAGTTCAGCCTTGTCAAAGAGCTGCAGAAGATCAGAAAGGGATCGCCCCACTCAGTGACATCCTCTACTCCTGCCCTACAAGCTCATGTTGTTGTAATAATAATATTCAACGGGTAGGAAGCACTGCAGCCTAATTTCTGAATGACAGTCGCCTGAATCCCGTCTCTTCACTGTGGAAACTTAAAATGTGAAGGATTTGTGGGGGATTGCTAGACTCACCGGGAGACTGCTCCTATCCGCACTGCGGTGCATCCTTTCCATGTTCAACATGGGTCTGAACAGGCGGACCCTGTTATCAGCCCCGCGGAATGCCTTCATGCCTTCAAACAGCTGGTGACAGAAAAGGAGACACACATCCACGGATTACATCGTCAACATGGCCAGGGGCAATCGTCAGCGGGTGTTCCTTTTTCTCCATGCCACCCCACCGTCTCACCTCTACGGAGTAGTGCAGGGCGGAGGAGGCAGGGTGGAGCGACAGGTTCTGGAAGGGCTTGATCTTGGGGGCCTCCCAGCCACCCTCCTCCGACCAGCAGATGGTCAACATGTGGTCGGAGAACTGCTTGCCGAACACCAGGGCGGAGGGGTCGGGCTTGGGCTTGGGCGCCGAGTTGCGCTCGATGGTCAGATCGACCGCCTGAGAAACGTGACGGGCGAGGAGGATGGAACAAAGAAGAGGCGAAATAGACGAGACTAGAGTACAGAGAGTCGGCGGATACAAGGATTTGTCATTTTTAGTGATGGGGCATGCTTTAAACTAAAAGAATTGAGCATCACAACTTGCAATCGAGCCATTGGGGGGGAAATTTTCAATTAAAAGACAATTACAACGATTCAATTAAGCTGAATAAGAGAATGACGTCATGCAAGACAGCGACGGAAACAAAGACAAAGGACAGTCACAGTTTTAGGATGAGCTCTCCGCATGTCACAGACTATGAGACAAGTCACCATACGAAGTCAGTCTAATCAATTCCCATTCTTGAATTGTGACTTCCTTGTTCCTTCCTCGAACCACTTTAAACAAGCTGTGTGGAATTCCACCTTGCAGGGGAATTCCACAAAAACGACATGACGTGTCCCAACGTGTGGTGTTAATCATTGTTACCTTAAAGGAGGAACTGGCAAATCGCAGGGACCCCATTGAGATGGGAAGTGCCTGAAGGAAACGTCCATGGAGTGCCTGTAAACGATGGACAAGAAAGCTCAAGGTCAAAGCCACGTAAAATAATGCCATTGAGTTAATAGTTTGCTAATAGACAAAACATCCCTTTGTTGTTGATGGAAAAGAGAGGCTCTAAATATGGGCTTGACCTTTTACACTGCAACATTATAATGGTATACTTCAGTCAACGGGAGAACCATGGGGCCCCAGTGTAAAGGGGTCAATACAACATGCATAGCCTGTATGCTGCTGCTGTCATCGCGCATGTGTTCGCAGTTTGTATGTGTATGTAGGAGGAAGCAGGAACGCATGCGTAAAATGCAGGTGGTGGTTCCAAGAAGCGTACTTAAAATTGCATCTCTCTCACACACACACACGTGTGATAAGCATAATAAACATAATGTGCAAAAATGTTGGCATTTATCTTAGTAGGTGATGGGAAAGAAAATAAAGGTTGTGCAATATGCTGAATGCTGTCAAGTCTAATGACCAACAGCATTTAGAATTAAATGAAACTGCTTACAACTATTATGACAGTTTAGCGTCACATTTGGCTTAGGTTGGGATAAAGACAAGACACGTAAAAGAAACACTGTCCGACGTATAATTCTGAGAAATTACTTCATTATGAATGAAAAAATATAATCTTATTGTATCAAGGTATCAATGAGATCCATCAAGGTATGTGGGCACCACCAGGTACGTTACGGTACCGTCTATGGAAGCTTGGCTAATTTGACTCCGAGCCACGTTGGCTTGCTTGTCCGATGAGCGCATCACACTAACGCCAGACAAAATTCGCATCCTCTAACTATTACCGGTTGGAGGAATACGTGTGTTAAATTAATCATTAGACAGATAAGTCATTTGCCAGTAAGAACACTTAAACAAGGACCTTTGCACTCACCGTCCTGAGAGCTGCCATCGCTGCTATGTAATGAATAGTAATTTAGATGTGTTCGTGTAGCAACAAATTCTCAGAGCTGGTATCAACTTCAGTTCCGGTTTTAAATTATGAAGACACTCCCGGATCAAAATGAAGTAAGCCCTGTTTTTAGTACGTTTATTTCCGCCTTGCACTGTTCGCCTAAATTGTCACAACATATATTGAGACTGTTATGAACAAAAAAAAACATGTTATAACAGTTTGAATTTACAGGCCGATTATAGGGTTAAGTCATGCCATCTGATTGGACAGAACAGTGGGTTGGAAAGGGGGAGTTCATATAGAGTCGATGGTGATAGGACTAAACGTAGGGTGTGGGTGAAAGTGATACTAGAGGTGCGTTCAGTTACCTTAAACATGGCTAACTTTGAGGATCAGAGGAGTTTTATTTCATAATGCCACATTTATTTATTTCAAGCCACTCGCTCTTAGCAAATAATATAATATTAGACGGCTCCACGAGACAAAGCCCAGCACCTTCAAAGTAGCTTTTCATCTCCAGACAGAGGCACGAAAGCGCAAAAACACTGCTGGTCTGCTTTTACAGAGGTCTCTCAAGCAAACAACATAATCTTTTGAACTTCGGTAAGAACTTTTCAGAATAAAAGCTCTCGATTCAGCTCGAAATAAAGCATTGCTGCAAAAAAACATAGACTGTATGCAAATAACCCATACTGTATAAATAAACGCAAAAAACGAACTTCCTCGCGCATTTATTTAGTAGGAAAAATCGCCAATGAGGAAGTGATTCTGTGGGTAACTGTTAATGCTATGATGGATTTCTATTTCATCACCAGGCGCTGTCCACATAGTAACGGTACTCTGAATTGAACTCGGTTCCACGAAAACGTTTGTGATCGTAGCGTGACAATCCATAAAGCCTACGCTTAGTTATTTCATTAATCTTGCATTGTCCAATCCACAACCTAAACCAAGTTATCCTTAATTGTTGTCAGTGTTTCAGTGAACATGACGAAACATAAAATGCACAATGAACACAGCCATGGTTGGTCATGGTGATGCCTTGAGCACAAGCACTTTTATAAATGAAAACATATATTAATTCATGAATGAATACTGTATTTTATTTGAGTACATTAAAATAGTTGGCATGTATGATATTGTATTCATAGTATTTACAAAATCAATATAAAATGCCCATGTTATTTTAAACAAATTAATCTGCTAAATAGTGTGTGTGTGTGTGTGTGTGTTTTCTTCTGCTGGGCTATCAAGACTTTATTTAACCATCTGATTTTTAAAGCCATAGTTCAGTTCCGCTCCTCCAGACAACAGCAGATCTATCCCGGTGCAGAATGTAGCATCAGCTGCGAGAAACAAGGCAACTAGTCCACTCTCCTCCTCTGTCCCCATTCGACCAAACAGCTGTTGGAGGAAATACATAATTCATCATGTCACAGGCCATTCATTAGTTCTCTATAAAACTGGGCCTTTTATTCCTCCTATAATATTTACTTGCCCAATCAAGATATAAATGCGTATATATATCTTATTTATTGCACAGCATCCATATACTGTTCTTAAATGAACATTTCTTTTTAATCCCCATATCTCACACCTTCCTACAAGGAAATGCAACCTGACACTTCCTGTCCAATGCCTATTTCACACCCTGCTACGCCCCAAAGGCCTTTCCCAGTCAGGCTGACTGGTTTGGACACCATTGTCTGTTTAGAGAGCAAAAGGAAGAAGGACCAATTCTTGTATGGTGAGATATTTACAACACAGTGGGCGGACCAGTCTGTCGAATGCGTTTCACCATGGTTTATACGACTTAATCTAAATAAACAGAGTCGCCGATCCTTTTCAGTATCTTGGTTGATGTTTGTTTATGTGTTGCCAAAAAAAGAAGAAACCTGTTAAGATTATTAAGATAAGTGTTCTCGTCAATCTTCAAACTTGCCTGAGCGTCTTCTCCCACTTTAACAGCTGCTGCAGGATCTGCTTCCAGTTCCGACAGTTCCTTCCACAGAGGGGTCCACACATTACCAGGGGAGATGCTGCGATAGTACAAACACCGTTAACGCACAAACACCGTTAACGCACTGTACCCTACTACGCATTATTAACGGTTTACAGTTAAAAAAATATGTGGTCTACTGTATGGTTGTACAATGTGCTTTTGTGTAAACAAACTACTGTACACAAAATACATTTCTACACTACCGGCAAACTATAGGGAGGAAATAGCGAATAACCCACCAGTTGACTCTCACGTTGTAGCGACTCTCGTCTACAGCCATGGCTTTTGTCATGGAAATGATCGCCCCCTTGTGGATAAAAAAATGAATAGGACAGAATTATAGTTTCAATATTTTCTGACCACATTGTCACATTAGCATTTTACACAAATGCTCCCGAGACCAGAAACTCACTTTAGTGGCAACATAGGCCGGCGCAGCCTTCTGACCAAGAGTGGCTGTCAAGCTGGACATATTAATGATGTTGCCTTGACGCTGTCGCAGGTGTGGCAAAGCATACTGCAGTCAAACAAATAATAAAAAACGAATGAATAAAAAAATGTCAAAAGAGGTCAAATATTTTACGCATGTTCACCTCTGGAAGCTGGAGGATTGTATGAATTGATAAGCGAGAAAGGAACATCTACTTGTGTATATAGTCAAAGTCAACATAAGCTATAATGGGTGCATTATATCGACTAGTGAATGTGGACACAGGTGCATACAGTAAACATGTTGGGGAAGAAAGACACTTTACTTTAGAGGTCAGGAAGCAGCTGACAAGGTTCAGATTCAATAGATCTTTAAACTCGTCAGCAGTCGTCTCATCAGTGGTTTTGTGTGGTGGATCTGAGCAGAGAAGTATAAATGCAGGAGAAAAAGAATTTGACTATCCTAATGAATAATCCTAATCCGAATGGATTCTACATTTGGTCCATCTGAAATCCACGTGTGTGCATGTATGTGTATAAGTATATTTGTGTACATGTTACACATGCATTTATTGTTTTTTTGTTTATTGTATGTATGTACTATATATAGATGAATGTGTACATGATACATATGCATTTATTGTTGTAAATATTAAAAATAAAATAAAATCAATTAATATTGATACCCACGCCACCCTGCGTTGTTGACCAGGCAGTCGATTTGCCCATACAGCTCGACTGTCACGGAAATCAATCTCTGTGGAGAAATATTCATTCCCACATAACCATAGCATTGAAGAGACCCGGACAAACAGGTTTGGTAAACTAAAGTTAGAAAGCCACACAGAGCTGAGTAGTGCAATCACTAGTGTTTGCAAGCACCACAATAATGTTAATCTAAATCTAACAAATATATAAAAGACCAAGTTTCCTGTAGCTTTAATCATGTTTTAAACCTGGCACATATACTGTAAATATCGTTTTATATATATATATATATAATGTGTGTATATATATGGCATATTTTTAAACACGTTTTTGTTGGAATGAAAAAGCTGCACCTACAAAATCAGGAACTGCTGTCCCCACAAAGTCAGGTCACATGATAACACACCATAGGTCTTGTGATCCACTGTGCGCACTAGGACACATTTCATGCACATTTTGTCTGGGCACAGTAGCATACAGTAGCCTACCTTGATGTCCTCCTCTTTGGTAAGATCACAGGCCACAAATTTACATGTGCCTGGTCCCGCTTTGTTTAGCTCCGCCTGCAGAGCCTCACCTGCAGCAGCTGAGACAACACCATTGAAAAACAAACGATCTTATTTTTATATAAATCACCGACTCTAATTTAAAGTTAGTTATTTCAATTGCTCATTTATTTATATTTAAGATCACGTGACATTTCGCACAACCTCTCGTTCACTTAAACTACACATTATACTATTGGCTGAATGAATAAATAAAGCTTTTAATTACATTCCTACCTCCTCTTGCGCAAAACACTACCTTGGCGCCGTGTTGCACTGAAACAGAACAATTTTTTAGTAGCCTACAATTTTTTTTTCTGTTTGCAAACGTTACATTAACCAGTATAAGTATTAGAGAAATTAATTTACCAAAAACTTTCACAATCCCTCGGCCAATCCCTTTCGATCCTCCAGTGATTATAGCAACCTTGTTATGGTAACGCAGCGAACTGGCAGACATAGCGGACAGTGGAGGGATAAAGATTCTGCAATTGCTTTTTATGTACTGTAAAGAGCTGAAGCGAGCCTATAGCTTTTCTAATAACGCACCACCCTGTCACCACTACCCATTCAAGTTTTGCGAGTTCAAAGTTTCATGCATCCTGTTTAACTAGTGAATCGAATCTCCATGGGAAATGTAGTTTTATTTTTCTAACAGATGTAGGCTGCCTAGCTACCACATGGCTACAACACAGGTTGTATTTCTGACATAGTTGGAGAACAAGAGACGAAGCAATGATCTTGATGTATCAGATGTAGCCTACTTTTTGCCACATCATCTTTATAGATTTAGTTAAAGCAAGGAGGTCAACCTCCATTGAGGCCATCTCACTGTTTATGTTTTTATAGAAAACGGTGCACAAACGTGCATGTAGCTGTCCAGCTCTGTAGAGAGGGGTGCCAGTCACACAGCACTGAGGTGTGGGAGGGGCATCCACTCTCTGAGTTTCAAACAAAAACAACACTTTTGTAATACCGATTTCAACCACATGGGTGATTTCAGACACAAACAGAGTTTACCTTTAAGTCAGGATGTAACTCACATTTTAGGGAACTATCCAACACTTGTTTCTTCTTCATGTTCATTTTGGCTACAGTGAGCTAGCGTGTTGTTACAAGAGTAGGCCTACATATTTTGAAGAAAGTTTCTTGGCACGAGTAGGTTACAGGTGCACACATAACAGTGAGTTTGAGCGACGGGGGGGGGGAGGTTGACATTTTAAGGCAGGAAGGGTTAATTGGGGGGAGAAGAGGCTTCGAGAGCAAGAGTAGAAGATTGAATTTCGACCCAACAGCATTCCAACACAACCATGAGGGAGGGAGAGACCGACGACACTGACCTACAAACAAGCCTATAACGTCTTTACTTCATCCGAGGGTAGAGAATCGGCAGACAGATTAACGCTGCCCCCGTGGGAGCCACCGGGTAACAAGATGAGGGGCCGTTCCGACAGAGAGAGAGAGAATCGGAGAGAGAGGAAGACAGCAGGAGTCTAGCAGCCAGGCACCCCGCTGTGCATGAATAGTACTCGCCAGTGTCAATCAGTAGCTCTGACAGGCAGGAGGGTGAGAGGACAGATGACAAGCCAACCTAAGCAATGCTAGAACTGTGGTAGGCTCAGCAGCATGTGTTGAATGATGTGCATGGCTTCTTTTTCCAAACATACAGTACCTAATGAAGAAGTCATGTGGACACTCATGTACTCGAGTGTTGCCGAGTGTGGGGTTGCCTGGGTTTTGCACGGCGCGTCTATATCTAAGGGCTCAGAGTCACATAGATTTAAAGTTTATTAGGTGTCCCCAAGACACATGTGTTGATGTAGACCCTACTTCGCAAATGTTTAGAAAACGTCTCAGATGTTTGTTTTTTAGAAAACCGTTATCACGTCTAGTTTACTGTGAGCACAGAAGTCTTTCCCTTTTCTTGTAATAGTCATGCGACTACTAGTCAATACTGCTATTTCGTAGTCCTACTCATATTGAATCACGGATTGCGTAGTTAAAAAAAAATACAAGGTTCATGAATTTGGATGTACAATAGGTTTGTTTATGATTGAATTTGTTAGATGAATGCTTCATCAAATAAAATGATCATTCATTACGTAATCCTAATTGATCTTTGTTATGTTATGAAAAAAAAATCCATATTCTCTGCGACTTTCCATGTTGTAGAAATAGGACAGTATTTTAGCTACGGACAGTATTTCAGCTATGGGGGCAGGATAGTCTAGTGGTCTGGGTGTTGGACTCCCAACCGTAAGGTCGTGGGTTCGAGCCCCAGAGTCAGCTTACCTGGAAGCTTCCTTGAGCAAGATGCCTAACCCCTATCTGCTCCGTGTAATGGCACCATGTAATTGTAAGTTGCTTTGGATAAAAGCGTCTGCTAAATGCTGTAACTACGTATAACAGAGTTGAGGCAGCAAGGTAACTTGAACCCCATTAAACAACAAATACATCCCAGTTTGGTCTTGCCGTGTTCCTAACCTCACTTTCTTTTGTCTAGAGCGAAGCGATAGCCCAAGCATACTGCAGAAGCAAAGTTGAAGGGATGGAAGTTCATGACAAAGGACAAGATGGAGGAGGAGAGGAGACGAAAGGGAAGACAGAAGTGGAGCTCAGCAACAGGAACAAGTGGACTAAGGAGGAGCGCAACAATGTAGAGAAGGGAGACCAGGGCAGTGAGAAAGAGGGAGGCCAGGGCAAGAGGGAGGAACGGCGCTCCCAGTGGAGAGAAGGAGGACCGGCGGGCGGGAGCGGCTGGGCGCTGACCGAGCGCCTGGCCATCAACGTGTCGGGCATGCGCTACGAGACGCAGCTCCGCACGCTCGCCCAGTTCCCGGACTCCCTGCTGGGCGACCCGCAGCGCCGCCTGCGCTACTTCGACCCCCTGCGGCACGAGCTCTTCCTGGACCGCAGTCGGGTCTGCTTCGACGCCATCCTCTACTTCTACCAGTCCGGCGGACGGCTGCGCAGGCCCGCCAACGTCCCCCTGGACGTCTTCATGGAGGAGCTGCGCTTCTACGAGATGGGCGAGGAGATCATCGACCGCTTCAAGGCGGACGAGGGCTTCGTCAAGGAGGAGGTGCCGCCCCTGCCCACCAACGAGCTGCAGCGACGCCTCTGGGTGCTGTTTGAACACCCGGAGTCCTCTGGCGGGGCCCGCATCATCGCCATCATCAGCGTCATGGTGATCGTGTTGTCCATCCTCATCTTCTGCCTGGAAACTCTGCCTGAGTTCAGGGCTGAGAAGGAGCTGAGGGAGGTGAGAGAGGACTCTGTGTGGGGGGGAACGGAGTCGGAGGGGATGGGAGTCTGGGATCGCCATTCGGGGCATTGCATCTTAATGATGAACCCCCGTAATTTAGCAAGTTCATCTGAATTATTTGATACACTGCATTAGGGGGGAAATTCTGTCTTTACCCTCTGGTTGGTCTCCGGTTGGAGGGCAGGGTCCGTCTAGCAGCACCCGTAGCGTAGGTAAGAGTTAAGTATCTATCACAAGGATACCTGCAGGTTGGTTGACCTTTGGAACCCAGGACCTTTCAGCAGGGTGATGATACCACAGACCCATAAGCCACCCTGCCACCTATAGAGAGGAACTGTGTAAATTCAAAAGCACTGAATATGTAGATAGTAGGGGAATGAAGGAATATGACGGCAGTGTATTAAAGAACCTGTAGACTAGAAGGAATCGCTGAGGTGAGGAACTGACGATGAATGGACGTGAGGCAGTGATAGATGTCACCTTGCCTAGCGTAAATAGACACACAGGGTTAAACCCAATGCTACAGAGACGGTGAAAAAAACCAAAGGATGGCAGAGACAAATATAGACTTATATTTATTGGACTTGTAAAATGCTTTTCATCCTCACAACCATTACAAACTATACGCAAACTAGATAAACCAGATAGAAATAACAACAAAATATATTTCTGAACTGAAACAATAAATCGATTATTATCCTGGGAAGACCATCCTCAAAGCTTCACAGTTTGATTTGATATCAGTCTGGAAAAGTCTTTTGTCATAGACGGTGATCTTCAAACACAAGCGCAGTTGTTTGTAAGTGTCTGAACATTTTTTTATATTGAGAGTTCAATATTCAAAGTGAAGTAACTCGTAGAGGTGGAGCTTGAAAAATCAGGATGGTTTTTCCAGGCTAATACAGTACATTACAGAGCTCAGAAACCAGAAAGCAGATTAAGAATTGGGTTTTTTCGAGTTTTGTCAGGAAGTTCAGCATTGAGAGACAGAGTATAGCAAGTATAGAGATGGAGAGAGAAGGTGAGGCATCTTATTATAGGAATCAATTTAGACTTCTCGTTAAATCCGATCCAGTCAGAGTGCCTGGAAGGAATGGAGTGGATGAGGAGACAGTTGAACTGTGAAAATGGAGCGCAGGATAAACAAGAATAGGAGAAGGGGGAATGCAGAAGGGCCTGTGAGCTGTGAAAGACTATGGTGAGGTGCCAATTCGGAGCAAGGAGCATTGGCAGTTAGGAGCATGTGCAACAATCATTTGGGCTGGAGCACCAAACACCTGAAGCAATGAATGAGTGACTCCGAGGGGTAGAGACGAGGAAGAGCAATAGCGCCAAGTAGACGAGAGATAGTTGTAGGCTAAGTGTTTAGAGAAGGAGAGCAGAAGAGCTTGTCTCATGTTACCCCCTTAGAGATCTAAGGGGGTCTATATATAGAGGAAGGACAACCCAGAGCACATCAACACATAGGCCAATGTCTGTATTAATAAACTCTGTGACTCACACACACTGAACGTGGCATGGAAAGGGACTTACAGATCACCTTCTTGATGACTATAGTATAAAATGAAATTAGCCAATGAAGGACGTGTTCGCGGGGTTCCAGAATGGTTGCAGAATGAAACTCAGCACAAGCAGAATTTACAAATCCCTTCTACCAGCACTGCCAGAGGCTAAGCCATCAGAACATTTGACACTTTAGTTGCCATTAGAAGAAACTTAAACTAACTACCACTCTCTCTTGCTCGCTCGCTCGCTCATTCACTCAATGAGGATGTCAGTTGGAAAATCCATTAGATCTTCCTTATTCGCTAATTGACACAAGCAACAGGTGACTTGTGTTCAAGTTAAAACAAACAAAAAGATGACCAACACATGGAGACACCCACTCCAAATAAATTAACATTAAAAGGGGTAGTGTCTATTTACTGCGGCACACCAACACACCCACACACTGGCACACAAAAACAAAAGTTGGACATGTCACGTGCAATAATGGCGTCTGTGAGGTTTTGTTCTTAAATGAGGGATTTCATGACCACTGGAGGTATAACATTAAGTATGCTCGGGTGTAATACCTGAGCAGTATGTATACCCAAAACTGGAGGTCTTCAAATACTTATGCAATTGCGTAATCTACCACACTAACCCCCTTAACGGACACTGAGAAGCCATTATGAATTTGAGCGCTTAGAGTGATAGTTATTCTATCTAACCAAAAGCTAACCAGTCTACCACTTCTCAGAAGCACCCATGAGGTTAAATGAAGTGTCAGATTCCTTGGTCACGCCGGTAACTCAAGTCAGGGTCACATGCTTTTAATGTTTTTTTTGTGTGTGCGGTCAAATATAGAAAGGCTGATTTGTATAATACGCGGTGAAGAAAAACAGAAGGCAGGCAGGGGGTAAGTTGGAAAAAGATGGAGGGAGCAAGAGAGAGAGCGAGCGAGCGAGAGGGACAGTTAACATGATATCAAAGATCTCACAGTCCTAATGGTATCATGATGACAGACACCTTCTTAAAATGTGCTGAGGACGAACCTTACTACTTTTATAATAATCACCTCTTCTCACTTCTTCCTCCCTCCCCTGGTCACGTTGTTTTCTCTTAGTTTTACCGATTCACCTTTTCATTCTGTGACATGTAATATTCTGAAGAAGGGCAGTGATACACTCGTCAGAGCAAGTGTGGTTCAGACGTCTGAACCACATTTGCTCTGACGAGTGTATCACGAGTGTACCCAAAGACTGTGTATGTAGTTTTTATAAATAAAGCACAGGACATTTATAGGCACTATACGAGGAGTATTGGAGTAGCATTAGATTTACGTTCACATTAGCGACTGCGGACAAATATGTCAGGATTTCACCGAGCAAGATTTCGTGAAGAATCCAGTCCGGTGGCAAGCATTTGGAATCATTAGAATAAAACTTCCACCTATATTGCCTCCATTTTTTTTGTACATAGTATATGCATCACAAAAACATAGACAGTGATAAGTATATACCGTGTAGTTGAAAACTCCCCGTTGTACCTTTAATCTGGCCCCCTCACAAAAGATAAGGTGGTTGTGGCCCCTGGAACATTTGAGTGTGAGAATCACATCTACATCCTAATAACCTTTGGATGTAAAACACAATTTCTATGCTAGAAATTCTATTCTATACTTCCAATGGATCGGGATCTAAATAGATCTCTAAAGAGCCACAATGGTAGAGTCTCTATCTTTTGACAAGAGTAGCAGGTTGGCATATGCTTTCCTTTGGATTCATGTGGGTCCAGCTATAACCAATGCACTTCTCTCTCTGCAATGTTGTTCCAGCAAGCTGTCATGATGCCTCACCCCACCATAGCCAACCAAACCATCTCTGTTCTGCCCGACTTTGCTCCCTTCCAAGACCCGTTCTTCGTGGTGGAGACGGTGTGCATCTTGTGGTTCTCATTTGAGCTCATCATGCGCTTCATCTGCGCGCCCAGCAAGGTGCAGTTCTTCAAGGACGTGATGAACATCATCGACTTCTTCGCCATCATTCCCTACTTCGTCACGGTGGGCACGGAGATGGTCAAAGACAGGGGGGCCCCGCCCTCCGTGTCCCTGGCCCTCATCAGGATCATCAGGCTGGTGAGGGTGTTCCGGATCTTCAAGCTGTCGCGTCACTCCAAGGGCCTCCAGATCCTCGGCCAGACGCTGAAGGCCAGCCTGCGCGAGCTCGCTTTGCTCATCTTCTTCCTCTTCATCGGCGTCATCATCTTCTCCAGCGCCGTCTATTTCGCCGAGGTGGACAACCCCGGCACGCTGTTCACCAGCATCCCCGAGGCCTTCTGGTGGGCGGTGGTCTCCATGACGACGGTGGGCTACGGGGACATGTACCCGGAGACGGTCGGGGGGAAGCTGGTGGGCTCCATGTGTGCCATCGCCGGGGTTCTTACCATCTCGCTGCCCGTACCCGTTATCGTGTCCAACTTCAGCTACTTCTACCACCGGGAGATGGAGTGCGAGGACAGCACGGAGTACAACCACGTGCCCACGTCCCTCTGGGAGAAGGACGGCGATGATGAGGATGAGGAGGAGGGGGAAGAGCAGGTCGGGAAAGACGGGTGTCCCGACGTGGTGGGAGACCACACCCCCCTGTGCGGGGACAACGACAGGGGGGGGCACGCCTCGCTCAACGGCACACTGCTCGCCGGCCTGTGTGCGTCGCAGGCTATCGGGGATCACAGAGGTCTGGGCTACTATTTCAGGGAACCTCTGGTCACTCAGGTTTGACGGAGGAAGGCGACAAAAGCAGAAAGCTGCGAGGAAATCGCAAAATGGTGAAAGCTACAAAGCTACAAAGCTACAAATGAGAGGAGAACATATGATGCAAGCTATTTTAACAGAAAAACTGATTGCATCAAGAGTAAATATGAACTCTGACCTCAAACTAACTAAAGAAGAATTCAATTCAATTCAACAATTGCACAGACTCTGTAAAGACTGCATTTTGCATTTAATATCACTGAAAGAATGAATGAATCAGACAATTACAACAACAAATCTATCCGAATGTTTTTACTGTACAATATATATTGTGAAAAAAAACCTTTGTGGATTGCAGTGATAACTATTGCTGTGCTCTCTCTCTCTCACTGTCCCTCACCCACACAAACACGCTAGAGATTGGCGACTCAAGGCCATGCCCACAGCTGCACACAGGAACACACACATTCATGGCCAGGTGCCTTCATTTGTGCTCATATTTTAAGAACAGGTACATGTCCCTGTGTGTTCGCTTATGGCTTGCATATTGTCACTGTCAAACTGTCCAGTAATATTCTAAAGAAGGGCAGTGATGCACTTCAAAAACTGCCAAAAACAACAATAATAGTGTGTAGCCTACCTTGTTTTATGATTGTGTTATAGCGCCCCCAAAATCCAAAAGTTTCAGCCCAAGCACACTGTTTATGTTTAAAAGACAACTTTGTCTAGTGCCTAGTTGCCTAGTTGCCTAATTCTGCAAAAACGTAATCCGCCACATTTAGTCAGTTTTGTAAAAATTTTAATCCTTAGTAAAAATGTAAAATGTAATGTAATATAAATGTAAAAATAAATGCTTTTCTCATTGATAACCAAAAAAAATAGCAGTGGAATTAAAATAATAATACATTGACTGTAGATAGGCAGAACAAATTTTACTTTGTCAATAGTATCTGAAGCAGTCATACACCACAGTCATCATGAGAAAAGCATTGAAGTACTGTATATGTTAAATATATCTGTTTGTTTTGGGCTTATTTTTATGGGTGATCTTACTTGTTTTTCTTGTGAGACCTGGCAACACTGAAGCTGCAGTGTTGAGGGTTTAGCCAAAGTTAAATTCCGCTTTAATGTGTTGTGAGTGTACACAGCGCAACACCATACCCCAGTAGATCTATGACTGAACTGCAGTGTTGTGATCCAGTGCCAACCAATACCAAGAAGTTGAGTCATGTGGTTGAAGCACAAACAGAGTTTCTGTGTTACAGTGTAGTGGATGTTTGTTAGCATGATGGCTATAGATAAGAAAAACAAATCCCCAGCAGGAAAGCTTGGGCCCTTACTTGACGAGAGTGAGGGCAACACATAACACTGATCATTTGGTGTTAAAATTCACAACAAACAGCAACACTGTAAACACTTCTGACTACTATAGCCACTACTTGGTCTAGTAATACAAAAGGGTGGTCCTAAATTATTAAGTCTCACTGTCTCAGTAAAATACTGACTGTATTTAGTGCTACACTGTGTCTTTACACTAAATCTGTTAGTAGAAAAGACAATAACAGAGCACACGCTCTGCTGAAGGGAGAAGAGGTGTGTTTTAGAGCACAGAAATATATGTATGTACAGTATGTTTTCAGGAGAAACGACTGTGAGTGTGAACTATAGGTTTTTCAGCAAATATATTTTTTAAAATAAAGATTGTATTTTAACACTTATTTCAGTGATTTCTGATAATTTTCATACTCCCTCTTCAAGAAGCTCACGGGAAATAAAACAACACAAAACAGGGTTTTGAGAATACTGTGGGCCTTCCTTTCAGTTGGAATACATTCTTGGTGATTGATTGTGCAAATTGTGCAAACATATAACTATTATTACATGACTGGTTTATTGCACTCCAGTCCAGGTAATGATAGATCCTCCCAGTAGGTGGGAGTGTTTCTTACAAACCACATCACTGCGTATGACGTCATTCTGACTTAGCCTATACTACAAACCCACAAACCAAAATGATTGAATGACCATCTACATTTTCATTCCTAGGAGATTCATCTAAAGATTTGGAGTTCTGCCCTTCAGGGCCCATCCTGCGGCAACAGGTCATAAAATAAACGCTAAATAAAAAGCACATATACATACAGTATGTGCTTTTTATGTTGTATAAGAAATATCGATGAACTATAATCATGACACAAACTGGCCTAAGCTTCATGCCCCAAAATAATAAATAGTCTGAAATTATTCACCTGATCACCTGTCCACCAATTATAATCTGATTCATGAAATATAAATAAGTAAATAAATATATGATTAATAATCATGGTACACCATGATTCAAATAAATAAATGCATCCGAGTGAATTAGTTCCTATCTTGTATATCTTCTATGTAGTTTTCAATATTCCAACTGGTGTTTCAGATGTCACACATTCAATAATCTCAGTAATATTTAAATATATGTATTTAAAATAACTTTTTCCTTTTATCTCCTAAAGTGTCATTTCCAAAAAAAAGTATCTAAATCAGTCAAAAGTAACTCATAACATAAGAGTGTCCTCATACACTGAGCACACTAAAATTAAAACTTGTTTCATATTTTACACAACTTAATTACACAATGCTTTGCATAGACTTAACTTCATAGAGACTCTAGTATGTGTTCCCACTCACAGGGTTTTGAAGTAGCTAACCCCCACCCCCGATGGCGGCACCAATGATTAAAGTCATGACCCCTCTACCACCTCAGATGGTGTCCGAGTAGCATTTCTTGTGACAGATACAATAACTACGGCTAGTCATAGTCGTAGCTAGTCAGGGGATGTTCACAGACGTGAGACATTTTCTGTTCGGTTTCTAATGAGGCCTGCTAACAAGTTGGCCTGAATGGACTTCTTAGTTCTCTCTGACGCTCAGAGCGTCCACAACCACGTCAGTAGGGTTTCCAATTACCCAGTGTCCCTATGCTGTGTGGGAAAAATGAAACGGATTGACATCTTTGTGCCATCTGCCACTCTCCCATTCCTCTAACATCCCTCAATCACTTCTGCCTTCTCCATCTCGTAACTCTTGTTTGAGAGGATTAAGTGTGTTGGCATCTCCGTGCCTTTGTTTCCTTCATGTGTAAATGTAGTGTGTATGTGTTTGAGCACATATAAGCACTGATGTGCGTCTGTTGCAACATCCAGTAATACCCTTGTCCACTGGATTTCTCTTACGTCTAAAGTCAAAAAAAGCCAAACACTGACGCCTGTCCTCTTTCCACAGTTGTCACAAGGTATGTAATCCCCACAAAGAAATGATGCAGAATAATGAACATTTATTTAAACAAACCTCTAAGACTTTATTACATAGAATATGCACACAACCTTGACCTGTAAATCTCAATTAAGACTCATTTAAGGATTTTGGGGAGGCTTTTAGTAGACAATAATTATTCCATAATAAATTATTTTAAAAGTAACATGGTAAATTAAAACAATGAAGAAATCTAAACAGAAAGTTGTGCATTTGTGCAAACCACAACAAATATTTCACCCGTACATAAATTACAATAATAACAATATTAACATCAACGTTATCATTCTTATTCAGGCAAAATTAAGTGGTGGTAGACCATGGGTTGAAAATGGTGAGAGGAGCTAAGAAAAAAAAGGTACATAAAGAAGGTAAAGAATAGTATAAAAATAACACTTACTGCTAATATCGTTTCATACACTGTATTATCAAGTTCATTTGAGTTTACTTCCTTCTAGACGCGCACGATAGGTGCAGGGCACCTTACAGATAAAGGACTGGCAAACAGCTACTTATACTTGTCTGTACTTGAGTTTTAGCTGGCCAACAGCTACATCTATGCCAAATACTGGCAACTTTTGCTATGTGAACATTTGCTATGTGAATACTACTGTATGATCACAGTAACAAGAGCGGTCAAAGGTGCATGGAGGGCCAAACGGCTGGATAATGCTATGCGGGTAAAGTGTGTAAGGTGTGCAACACTGATGCCCGAACGTGCATAACATTACAAATAGCTTTTTTTCCTCTTTCAGGAGCCCAGAGAATGCATCCTCCTTAAGTGTAACGTTTGCACAGAAATATGATTGAATCTTCACGCCGATAGTAAGTCGCATTAACATTCAAGTGTAGACGTAGCCTATGAGACTAAAAAGATGACCGTTCTCATTAAAAGCAGACAAGTGTCAGACATGAGATGATGTTAGCAAAAATGCTGAATTTCCGAGGAATGAGCTGTGTAAACTAGGGCGAACACTCCCAATGTCAGGACTGTTATAAAGGTATTGCCATGGCAACATAATACTTTAATATATATAAATATTATTAAACAGAATTCATATTGAGTGAGATCATTCAAATCGAGTTAAAGCTCTTTTAAAGACACACAGGTGTTTTTGAGTTAATTTGACTGGTTACCTATGTTGCAACTTTGCTCAGGTCAGAAATGTGCATTGACTCAAAAGAACCAATCACAACAACAAAAGGGTTGGCTGTCCTGCCCTAGCAGGTGTTCCAAAGTGAGACCGTCAGGAGTGTCAGGGAGATGTCAAACAAGTGCGGCCTGTACATGCCCACACAGTCCTAAGAAGAGAACAGCCGCATTACCTTCAAAACACCTGTGTGGGTGGGTACAAAAATACATCTACAAGGGGAGCTAGTAATGAGGCAGAAATCCATGGCCCATGGTGAAATTCACCACCCAGTTATGTGGTGGAGCCGTGCGCTAAGGTGGGGAAGTCGCAGTAGAGAGCCGTTGGTGGTCAGACTCAGAACCAATCACGGCAGGTCTCCCAGTGGGAGAACGTGCCTCCTGTCGTAGGCCGTGTCATCGCTCTCCTCTCCATCGCTGACCTCGCCGAAAGCCCTTTCTCTCTCCTCCTCTTCCTCCGTCTCGCTCTCCCGTCGCAGGCGTTCCCTCTCCCTGTCCTTCTCTCGGTAGGCGCGGTGCATTGTGGGCATCTGTTGTGTGCAACGAGATTGCCGTGAGAACGAGCCTCGGGTGCTTGCTGGCTATCAAACAGTGTGTTCTGCACACAGGGAGTCAAATCTATGGAGGTGACGTTGAAATAAAAGAAACTTGTTCCCCCATGAGGGGAACAATGCACACAAGTGAGGCTTATTGAAAGTTGCAATGCAACAGGCCCTTTTCACAGACCTAGAGTGAAGTCAGCTTTAACTAATAAAAGCAATGAGTAATAATGGGTACTTCTCAATGCTAGCTAATCGGAATACCTTCATTTAACAGACCGATTATCATACAATGACACATTATGTTTTTTATGGCGATTATGTGGTGGCCACATGCCCAACGGGTGTGCACGCTATAGCAGGCTAACTGGTCTCCAAGCGTTACCTAACTACTGTAGTAATACTGTATATGCACCGCTAACGTCACTAGTAAACTGACAGGGAAATACAACGTGTGAAGTAGCCTTTCCAACGGTAGCAAAACACCTGGTGGTACCTGGTGGTCGTGGCTGGGCAGGGGGCAGTACCCAGGCTCCGTCCTGCGGAGGAGGCATGGAGAGTGGGTGCGGAAGGGCCGCGGGGAGTGGGAGCAGGCGGAGCGCGGCGAGGGCGAGCGGAGAGAGCGCGCCGGGGAGTAGGTGGCGGAGGGGGAGTGGGAAAGGTTGGAGCTGTGGTGGTTCAGTTTGAGTGGGCGGGGGGAGCGCGGGGGCAGATCGGGAGGTTTGAGGGGGTCGAACAGGTCCATTTCCGAGAGGATAGGGGGGGGCGGGATGAAGTCAAGCTCCTCCTCCGGGGCGAGAGCCTGCATCTCGGCCGCGTCGAGCTCGGCGAGCTCCGCCTTAGACAAGTGGTCCACGATTCCGGCGCCGAAGGAGTCCCCCACCACGTTAATGGACGTGCGCATTCTGTCACTGCACGGAGAAACAGCATCTGCATCAGCAAGTGACATGGCTAAATGCCATTTAACATTACATGAACAACCACTTGCTGAGTGCACTGGCTGACTGCGCTGTCAAGCAGAAAGTCCAGCTCAAGTTTTGCTTCACAAAGCCATTCGATACTGGAAATGAAACGACACCCTCTCTCCTGTGCTTATTTTCATTGTATGTATGTAACTTGATATTGCTGTGTGTGTGACAACCGAATTTCCCCTCAAGCTAGGCTCTAGCCTAGCTTACCATACTTACCATACCATATCTTACAGTACTTTGTGTAGGCTACCCATACCCTACATTTGTTTAGCTTATACTGTGTTCTTTATGACTTGAGCTTAGCGCACATAAACATACCTTAGCTTACAATACTCTATATTAGCTTACTTTAGCTAGGATAGAGTATCCCATCTAAAGTAACGTTATCATAAAAGTGTAAAAGGGTGCCAAGTGGGAGATTAATGACCACAAACTATCAGTGGCTTAAATGAAACAAGAGCAAATCTTCCTTCTGACTTCCCCACTCACAGACGCAGACTTACAGTAGCCAGTCCACAGCAATGAGCAGACTGATGTCCTGCGTGGGTAGTCCTACAGCCGTCAGGATCAATAGCATGGTCACCAGGCCAGCACTGGGAATACTGGCTGCTCCAACACTGGCCAAGGTGGCGGTCATACTGGGAAGCCAGCAGAAACAAACAGAAAGACATGAACCACCGCAGAGTCAAATGAGGGCTGTCGCTTGTCACGTCTGTATTTGAAGGGATTCTCTCTGGTCTCACGTGTGAAGAGGTCTTAGGGCACTCTGAGAAAACACAGCTATTAACTGCATGATGCTGTTTGTCTAGGCAGCGCTCAGTTGTCTGCATTACATGTCTATTACAAGACTAATCATCATACTACGGTGACAAGGAGGATTAGTGGAAGATTACAGACATTGATAAGACAAGTGTAAGTCATGTTACAACAATACCGCCGCGAAGGGCATTGTATTTCTAATTTTGCTCTCGAAAAATGCGTTAGGAATTTTAATAGTAAAACAAACTAGTGATGAAAAACATACTCAAACAAACATCCAAGTATTTTAAGTCTGCGGCCACCACCCTCACAAGCTATATCACAACTATGTACAGTGGTTCAGAGTGGGTCCAGCTCTTTGTCAATAACAGTTACATGCACACAATAGCTGATTTACTACAAATATTAGGGAAATTTAACCCAAACTGAAATGAAAAGAAACACAGAATAGTAGCATGGTAGGTTACTGTAAGGTACTTCTGATACCAAGGAATGCACAGAGCAGCAGACAGTAGTTTCATTTGAAGAAATCGTCAGTAGCTAAAATGAATATGGCTAGGCCTTACCTGACGGTGATAATCTGTCCTCCATCCAAGGCGATGTCGTTCATCTGTGCAATGAAAATGGCCGCCACGGCCTCATACAGCGCAGTGCCGTCCATGTTGATGGTGGCTCCGATGGGCAGCACAAACCGTGTCACGCGCTTGTCAATCTGGAGATTCTCCTCCAGACAGCGGAAGGTGACGGGCAATGTTCCCGCACTGGGAGCGGGAGATGAACGGAAACAGCAGATCAGAACAGTACAAGAGTGGGGAATGGAGGTAAAATAGCAAACGTCAAAATAGCTAGGCTAGGTGGTGATCGTTTAAAAAAACAAAACAAAAAATGAACAAAATAGGCAATGGGTGAAGGTTTAGTTTGACCACTGTTAAACTAAATTAAACGCCAAGAGATACATGTAACAGAGTAGGGGAAATTTGAGCAGAGCAAGTGTGCCCTCCTAACAGCTGGCGCAGGCCAATGTTGCAATCCTCCCAACATGTGAATTAGAGGAATTTGATTCCGGGGGACCCTTCTAAGCCCAGGTCGTAATATAATTAGAGGGAAAAGTTGATAGGATTACCCATATTCAGCACCAGAGCCTAATGCGTGTAATGTGCCAGCGACAGTTGGTTTAAGCAGCAAACGCAGAATCCCGGGGCGGGGATACAGCGGGGAATAATCCACAGACTCGGACATCTATAAACACGGGATCTGTCTGACTGGGGCTTACCTACTATAACCTTTATGTCCTGATGTATGGGTTCACTTGCATAAATACAGTACTGCAGTAATGAGCCCGCTCCAATTCGACCCACATCGCTAGACAGCAAGCCCCCCACCCGCTGGACCCATTAATCATGAGAAGTACAGCAGCTGTTGAGCAAATACATTGTAAGATAGTTGTAAAAAGAAGTATGTGAGAAGCATGTGAGATGCTCATGGTCCCAATAGACTGTTCATAAACATGTATTCTCACACACACACTACAGGTACCTGCTGGCGGTACCCAGAGCAGTGATCCAGGCCTGGAAGATTCCAGAGTAGAAGGTGAAAGGATTTTTCCTGGTCATTGCGAAGTATATCGCGGGGAGTATTATGCCACCGTGAATGATGAGGCCCACGATGACGGTCACCATGTACATGCCCAGCTGTCTGGCCACCACCTCCAGGTTCCCTATGGCAGCGATCTTCCCCGCTATCAGAGATGCGATGCCAACGGGAGAGTACCTGCGCAACACAGTTAGCAGCATTACCCGCAGATGAAATGAGCGGGAATGACCTGTAGAGCAATGTGAAGCCTTTTAAGAAAAGGTAGCTTTATCTAGCTAAAGCTAGCACATCTCGGAATACAACTGAAAAGGGTTTAAGTCAACTGTCCAGTGAGTGAAGATTTTCTTTTTATTTCCCAATCAGTGTCCATGTGTTTGTGATGCATCTAAAATTGGACCATAAAATTGGTTGCTAAATTGATTAAAAATACTTGCCACCGGGTCATATTGCAAAATCTGACGAATCAATTTATTGCATAGAGACCGAAATGCTATCATCTTACCTCATCGCTCACGAAACACGTTCTTTAATCAGAAATTTGAGGTATCTCTTTGCGACATGGCAATGGGGTTCATAGCAAATGCTGTCTTCACTGTGGGAAATGCTCATCACTTATGCAAAACTCCTCGTAGTACCTTTAAAACATTGAAATGGACTGCCACAGTGCACATTTTTCAATGAATAGTTCTCAACTATACCCTATACCCATCTCAATCATAAACTATTGTATTAAAAGAAGGCTTGTTTTGCTCCCTAAACTGCAGTATCTTAACGTACGCCACAGTGTACGTGATGTACAGAAAGGCAGAAGGAGGAGGTGTCTGTGACAGCACCTGCGACATGGGTGCATTTTCCGCTATGAAAATGTCAAACATTGATGTGTACAGCCATGCACTCCAGTCTCTATTCATGGTCAGTGGAGCATCTCCTGACTCTACTCTTGGATTCCAGCTTTGGAACAGAGTTCCATAGATGGTTTCCTGCTGCAAGAACCAAGGCATACGATTGGACACACTGAAGTGGCATTGGCTCAGAATGTTTGGTGTAACTGTTAGCGTGTCAATTTATTCTTGTCACTTTAACCTAAACCCAGGTTCATGTCCCACCATCCCCCACCACTGCCAACAGATCGTGGACAAAACACACTAACGCGCACACACACACACACACACACACACACACACACACACAAACACACAATCAAACTAGTTTCCCACACAGCCCTCAAGGTTCTGAGGTTGATGCGTTGCCTTCCTGTCCTGTGTAACCTTGTCTGTCTGTTTATCTCCTATCTTTAGTGTAACCTTGTGTCTTCATATTACGCCCATCCTCACTGTAAAGTGCATTCTGAACCTATATTGTCATTTATTTCTATAATTCCTAGTAGCAGTAGTAGCAGCAGCAGTATTCCTACTATCATAACAATTGGTCCCCTTTTAACACCTCCATGGTGGGACGAGAAATGCAGGACAGCCACTTCCTCTCCCAGGGCAGCTGTCGTGTGGTGGCTGCCCAACCGCACGGCTGGCACTCGGCGACAGTTGTTTGTTGAAGCACGCGGCGTATAGGGTGTGATGGATGTGCTGCTTGTACAATATGCGTTATGTACACATTGGACTCAGTGTTTGGCCGGCCCCGTAGGCCCGTGAGTAATCTGTTTATACGATGTGAGTGATATGAACAAGGGCCTAATTCCTGCGCTGTTCAGCTGCCCATCTCCATGGGCCCATGGAGAGCGTCAAGACAAACATGTTGCTGTTCGCCGCCCCCGCGGGTGCCTCTTCCGTGCCACAAGACGCTCTCTTGTGTGTTAAAAGCCAGTGTCAAAAGTCAAGGCCTACGTCCCCGTTCTCCAAAAGGCCACGCTCTCTCTCTCTCTCTCTCTCTCTCCCCCCCCCCATCCCATCGGCCCTCGCTGCATCTGCTTTGTGCTGCTAGCGCCTCGGCTGCCCGCGGATACATTACGGCTTGGACCTTTGCCACCCCGAGGTCCCCTGGGAGCCCGAAACCCTGTCTCCACCGCAGGCCCCCGCGACTCCCCGGCATTCCTCGGACTCCTGCTAGTCCTGGGGAACCCCTCTCTCTCTCTTTCTTTCTTTCATTCGCTCACCATTCCTGGCTGTCCTTTCTTTCTTTCCATTTATCTATCTTGACTCTCCCCTCTTTCTATCTATCTTTCTCTGTTCCTTTCTTTAATTCTCTCTCTGTTCCTGGCTCCCTTTCTCTCCCTACCTTCCCTCCTTCATCCCCCCTCCCCCTTTCTCGCTCCATCTCTCTCTCTCTCCGTCTCTCTCTCTCACACACACACATATGTCCCTGTCCTTTACTATTCAGTTCCACTGTGTTGTCCTGTCTTCACTTGCCTTCACTAACTGCCTTGCCTTTCCTTCCCGACACCTTTTTTCCCCCCTTTTCCCCCGGTAGACAACGGACATCTCCTCCGCGGCTGTCGGTGACCTCGGTGTGTGTTCGTGTGTGGTATCCCCAGAATGTCTCAGCACACTGCAGCCTTGAACTCCTTTGAGCAAAACACGAGACAGATGTGTATGCATGTAAACACGAACAAGCCCAAACATAGCCACGTTACACACACACACACACACACACATACACACACACACACATACAAACACACAAAGACATTTTTTTTAAAAAGAGAGCGAGAGAAAAGACACTGACCACATTATCATGGAGACCATCGTCATGATGATCTCATTGAGGATGTTGAAGAATTCACACATGACCTTTCCCCTCTCCCCCATTCTGCCCATGCAAATTCCGAAGGTGATGAAGAAGCCAATCAAGCCTTGAGAAAACACACACAGCGAAGAAATGGTGTCACTGCGAACTTGGCATGAAGAAACACTTCGTAAGGAATGACAAATGGATGGGAAATTACAAAGAAACTGACTCCATTCCAAAGACT
Organism: Percopsis transmontana; assembly: GCA_025447815.1. Lineage (NCBI taxonomy): Eukaryota > Metazoa > Chordata > Actinopteri > Percopsiformes > Percopsidae > Percopsis > Percopsis transmontana. The sequence continues at coordinate 775,828 of JAOEHI010000023.1, forward strand.
GCCAGACCAACAAAGCAGAGATACTGTATTCATTTGGTGTAGACTCACCAAGGACATTCATGCCCCATTTATACTCCAGTTTCTTCTTGTTCACTAAGATAGGCTCGGTTTGGTTTGGTGGTATCACCGGAACTTTCTTAAGCACAGTCTGGACCTGAGGGAAGGAGAAATTAAACCCAAGTAGATGAGAAATTTGGACCTTGATGTCTTAAATCTGCATTGGATAACTTGGTGTATTGGCTACCTTGTGGTTTTGAAAGCCGTCTATGTGTTTGACTTTAGGCAGACCTTTAAATGTTGTTTCATTGTGGTTGCTGAAATCTTCTGACCAATTACAATACTAGCTACAATAAAAGCATAACCATAGTGTTATCCTATGCAGCTTTAAAATGACATTGAACATGAATAAAAACCCTTGACTGTATAGTCCGTATAGTTTCTTCACCTCAATATTAGTACACACAGGGCGTCACTGTGTGACTTATTTTCAACCTTCATTGATACTGGTTGAAGTCTCGTTGACAAAAGCCAGATACATTTGACTGCAAAAATCTTCAAAACACATGACCAGGAAATGCTTTGAGCTGTCCTGTAGACATGTTAAGGCTGGAGCCCACCAAGTCAGCGAAGGCAGCCGTCACGAAACAACTGGGACTGAACAGAGAGCAACTTTTCCCCGGGGGTGTCTCAGCGCAATTTGACTGAATCGTACAGACCGCCACTCATTTGCGTGTTGAAGAGCAGTGCATAGTGGTAGAAACTGCTCCATTTAACTAAACATAAACCAGGATTAACGCTTGAAGGAACATGTGAATTTAGTCAAGCTATAGCCTCATGCTTTTATCTTCGAGTTGCAGATAACCGGTTAATTTACTTTATAAATATTTACTAAATGCCTAACTTCTACTGGTTCTTTGGATAAAAACATCTGCTCTGTGAATGTAATTAATGAAAACAAAGCCAGAAGTACTTGAGTCTGTCCTTGTACTGCTTGTTTATTTAATTTTAAAATAGAAAGAAAAAAGAAGCCTGATACAAAATACAGAGAACACAAATAATCTGTAGCTACTGGTCTTTTTCACCCCTAAAAAAATCGTAGATAAATGTGACGTAACATAAATAATCTCTTTTCTTGGGTCCAAATTCCACAGTAAATCAGACTGCTTGACAATTTTGAAGTGGCATATCTTTTTTTTTGTCTCATGGTCTAAACCACTTTCCCCCTCTCTTGGGTTTGGCCACAGACCTCAACCGTTGTTTTTTTAAAATACCAGCTGAAAAAAAATATGGGCATTAAAAATAGCATCCAAGCCCAATATTGAAGTTATACGGTCCAGGGTTTTACCACAGTTCAATATCAGAGATTTTAATAGAACTAAGAGGATAAACAGATGCAGCACAAGACAGTTCTGATAAGCATGAGTAAGATTCAAAGATAAAAGATTCACAGAGAGGCAGAGAGAAATGTGTCTGAGATTCAAACAGATATTCTGAGAGACAGGCAGCTCGACAAAAAGGCAGACAAACAGACATTTTAGCCCATGCAATGCAATACATCACCACATGCCCCATGTGACAGATCGCAGCAAGACAGATGTAAAGAGATTAGCCGTAGCAGGGGGTCTAACCCTCACCCTGACTAACAGACAACTCCTTTCTAATCTATCTGACACACATGCGCGCGAGAAAGAGCAGGTTTAGACAAAATAATGAAACTGTCACAGCATGATTGAGACGTGGATTATTTTTTAAAAGTGTTCATCTGACCAAATGCGTCAGTGTTACGTTGTGACAATAGCTAACACAGGTTAGCTATCCGTCAACTGACCTGTGACCAGAATGACTGTTCAAATATTAATAGATTTCTAGTAATACAATTTGGAAATAATACTTATTTCAACTTTACACTTGTAAAGTGGAAATCAATTTGGGGTCAATTTATAATAAACATATTTTAAACAAAATCTTTAACTGTTTAATATGAATACATGTCAAAAGAATGTGAGAGAGATACCTGTTGGAAGCAGGCCTGTACCAGGTTCTCAGGGAACAGGTTTCTAATCAGGTCTAAGAAAGCGTCCAGGCTACTGACTTCCTGGTTTTTCGGGGCTGAGGAAGCCACGTTTTCCCTGAGTTTGGGATTCCCAGGGTGGATCCCGAGAACCAGGATGACCCCCAGCACCGCAGCGATCACAGTGGTGGACATGTAATACACCATGGCTCTACTGCCCATCCTCCCACTGGAGCGTGCGTCCAGACCGGCCAGTCCTGTAGGAAACGCATACATATGTGTAGATATTTGACATTCTGCAAGTTTATTGCGTGGATACTAGTGTGTGTGTGTGTGTGTGTGTGTGTGTGTGGGGTGGGGGTGGGGGGGGGGGGGGGGGGGGGGGGGGGTTGGTGTTTAATTTAATAATTTG
>JAOEHI010000023.1:806516-828139 GCA_025447815.1 Percopsis transmontana
TTTTAAGCACTTTGCAATTAGCAATTATTTACTGTTTGAAGATTGTAAACTTAAAGTGTGAATGATAACTTTGTTTAATGTAATTTGTAAACTGTTTTAAGGCTTAAATGATAAATATCCGAGTAATGTTGTGCAAATGCATAGGTATTGTAACCTTGTTACATGATGCTGTCCTTATTTTAGAGAATGTTATCTACTTGTAAAACTGGTGGTTAACCGGTTCAAATGTACTAATTGTAAGTCGCTTTGGATAAAAGCGTCTGCTAAATGCTGTAAATGTAAATGTAAATACTTTCTATATGATTCAATTCATTGTAATAACACATTCCCTAGTGCAATCACAGAATACAATGACACAACAGGGTAAGCTAGGAGCACAAACACTGTGCACATGGTATTGTGATTTTTATTTGTGTCATTATAAATACAAACTGGATATGATCAAGTTTATAATGTAGGGGGTCTCTAATTTGGTGGACCGAAAAATGTTGCTCTGAACACAATGAGACAAATGGAAAAGTAGACACATAACTGATGAAAGGTTTTACTGACTCGTGTGTTATTTCGCTCAGCCTTCAGCTCGGATATCTCCTCCTCTCTCTCCAGCAGCTGTTCCCGGCAGACGTTCAGCTCTTTGGTCAGCACTGCAAACTCCTAGTGGGTCACAAGGGGGCGCTGTTAGGTCATGGGCATTTAACACATGCATCAGTCGCAATTAACAAGGTCATTCTCAACAGGCATCTGATAAATACAAGAAAAACATTCACTCAGGTCAGATTACTCCCCCCAACACACACACACACACACACACCACACACACATACACACACGTAAGCATACGCAGGGGCATGCATAAACACACACACACACACTGAAAACCACATAGCTACACAGTCAAACGTACCCACATTTTGGCCGAGTTAGACAATGTTTGCAACCAGCATAATATGCCTTGTAAACATTGTCAAGTATAACAGTGCTTATGGCTATAAAGAGTCCTAGCTCTATATAAAACAGGTTTATTGTACGCATTGTGCCTGGAATTGGGATAATTGCGCAATAAATGTGACTGACTGTGTGTAAACTAAAACAACTGCCTGAGGTTAAATGGGCACAAGAACAAGGAAAACAGGGTTATCTGCTATCTTTCCCATTGATTGCTGTTCAATTGGGTAGTGATTTTGTGCAAATTACATCAATTATATATAATTGAGTAATTGCGCCTCGTCTGAAACTTGTAATTTGATAGCTATGAACGAATATGATGTGTTTAATGTTACTACACCGTGTATCTATGGGAACAAATCAACAAAGAGATGATGAGTAACGTTATCATGCAGGCCACTTAGCTTGAAGCTAACGTCCAAGAGTGTTTAACTGTGATGACTATGATTTCTGCGTTGGATTGTAATCTTCTGATTAGTGCTTGTTGGCTACACCACGGTTTTCTTACACCAGTGGTTCTCAATCCTTTTGAGCCACAACCCCCACAAAAGAGGTTCGCAAGCAATGAACTGTTATGTTTTAGTAGCATTATAAAGCATAAAGATTTAAACAAATTTTGTTAGCCCATTATAAGAAAGATAATACAACTAGAATAAAGATATTTTTTTAACGTTTTCTCAAATTTATGAAATTTCAATTGATTGATTGATTTTTTGCGGCCACTGTGTCACACTTACCTATCTTTCTGCTATATGGAGTCGGGCTCATGTGAGATCACAGCAGGACACACACATATTGCTGCTAGCATAGAACACGCCGCTATTTTTACAACACGTGTACCATGAATCATGTGTGTTTTCGCATGCTGATGCATATTAGCTGCTAAGAACCAGTGATGCATGGTACTGCTCATGGTGAGCTATTGTAACAAAGAGGCCAAAGTTTCCCTCACACCTATTTGGATATTGTCGCATTAAAAGGTGGCTTCTAGTGTCTCTAATATATAAAGGATTGTGACAGGGGAGATTATGACAGACAATTTAAATGGTTCTATATATGAATAAATGAAGCCGTGATGAAGCCTTGTCCGGGTCCCATCCTAAAGAGTGTTGAGTGCATTTTAGGTGTTTGTGTGAGGGAAACTTTGGCCTCTTTGTTACAATAGCTCACCATGAGCAGTACCATACACCTAAAATGCACTCAACGCTCTTTTAAATTGTCTGTCATAATCTCCCCTGTCACAATCCTTTATATATTAGAGACACTAGAAGCCACCTTTTAATGCGACAATATCCAAATAGACTTGATATATTAAGTCACTCTCTCTATTCACACATTTACACACTCAGTTTCAATGCAAATCTACTATTTTTTTTAAATCTACGCTTGGCAATGTCTCCACACACACCAGACGCACCCGATGAACACTGCTACAGGCAGAATGTATCGCAAATGTGCAATGTGTACTTGCATGTGTGCATGTGTGTAATTCCACAGATCTGCACAGCATATCGGAGTTCATGTCCAGTCATATTCTGTGGGAATGGACGAGACTGTTCTGCTTGATATCTTTCATATTTTAGGCATAGCCACGGAGAAAAATAGGTACAAACAGCAAAGGAGACATTCTCACTGCCCAAGGCATCCAAGGCTGTTGCCTGTCTGAAAATAGAGATGGAAGTCTTGTACCTGAGATAAATGATACAATTATGAGCTGAGGGGCATTGGGATGTTGTGACTATGATATAGGCAAGTAGCCTAACTTAAAACTACTAAACTTTCCCATTGGGGTCAAAAAAGTGCTATCTTTTCTTATCATAAGTGCATAGTGTGTAATAACGATTTAAATTACATTTAGCGGATGCTTTTATCCAAAGCTTGAAATGAGTACAAGTACAGCCATGTAAAAAATTAAGAGACCACTGCATATTTAAATATAATAATATAAATATAAAAATCTTAAATATATATTAAATAATAAAAAAAGTATATATATATTATATTATATATTTGTGGCCTCTTAAATTTGTCCATGGCTGTATTCCAAGGAGCAGATAGCTCAACTAACTGATCAAACCCATGATGCGGTCAGGAGTCAAACACCAAAACCACTAGACTATCCTGCCCCCTAATTCTGGCCACTAGGAGGTAGAATGATGCAATCAAGGGTCCCCGCACCACTCTCACATAAAGAGGAATCCCTCTTTGTGTGGGATTCAGGTCACACACACACATACACACACTTTTCTCGACTTGGACGATTCAAGTGGACTTAAAGATGCCTAACCCCTACCTGCTCCTTGTAATGCTTTAATTGCCCTCACTGTAAGTCATTTTGGATAAAAGTGTCTGCTAAATGACCTGATAGTCAATGCAATGTCCATGGAGATGTCTGGTAGAGCTGGCCAGTGTTCGCCCAGACACGGACAGAGCCCGGGGGGGGAGGATTTACCTGCGGCAGAGCGATGGACAGCTGCCTCTGCAGCGACTCCTTCTCGTGGCCCAGCTCCCGGAGGCGCAGGTGGGCCGTGCCCAGGCTGTCCTGGGTCTCCCTCAGGCTCTCTAGGAGCCTCTCTCTCTCCGTCAGCATGTTGACCATCAGGGACTCCAGGTTGCCTGTGCTGCCCCCCTCGTCGCCCCCGCCCCGGGGCTCGCGGCTCCCGTAGCCTCCGCCCACGCCCCCGCCCATCCCTCCTCCCCCGCCGCTGCCCCCCGCTGGAGAGGAGGACCCCCCGCCCACACCGCCGCCGCGCCCGTCCTCCGAGATGGTGGGCATCACCTCGCACATCATCCTGAGGCCGGAGGTGAGTGTGTGTGTGTGTGTGTGTGTGTGTGTGTGTGCGTGTCGTTAAGGCCGCGTGGTTTCTGGGACGCTCGCCGCGTCGTTCCCGATAAAACGACTCTGGTTTAGCTAGCAGACAGCTGACTGGCCGAATACCGAAAAGGGTATTCCCTCGTTAGGGCCGGGAGCTGATTGGGCGAGGCTGGCAGACAGGGCGAGCTTCTAGGGGCTTGTGTGTGTTTGTGTGTGTGTATATGCTTGTCTGCGTACAGGTGTGCATGTGTGTGTGTGTGTGTGTGAGCGAGCAGGGCGTGGGGCGAGAGACGAGGTTGCAGCGGTGGAGGCTGTAGTGAGGAGTGCAGGGTAGGGTTAGTGGGACTCTGGGTTCGGGAGGGGGAGGTAGTGGGGAGGGTGTGCCACGTGTGGACAAGGGCCCTGTCACCCTCTGGGGCCAGTCTTCACTCTGATGACAGAGGCTCCTAGAAGAACAAGATCAGAAGAGGACATTTGAGACAAACCCGACCACAGAGTCAGTGAATGAGCTGTGTCTACATCTGTAAGACCAGAGAGAGCAGAGAAAGGCATACATATATAGCCTACTGTATAGGATACAGGAGAAATAGGAATAAAATAATAGGTGCCTTTGCACGGTAGCAAATATTCCTGATCTTTCGTAAATTCCAGCCCCTACAATTGCGTAAGGCAAGCACATTGATTTTCCCACCACTATAAAAAATCCCTCCCATCATCGCTATATCAATCTTTTCTGACACACACCCAGATACAGGCTGACATCTAACATAGGCGTTTTTAACTTCAACGAACAGCCGGAGTAACATTTAGGCATTGGAGAGTTCCTGGTAAATACAATGGCATCTCGTTATAGGCGTCTGGAGACATTGCACCGTTACATGTCCTGTTTTATAACCGAGGAGCCATAGGCATATAGCCTAATGCAAAAAATGAAAGCGCACGAAATACGGAAATGAGTCATGGGAGATGCCTTTATATCAACAGTCTACCAATCACTGGAATGCAAACGTTAAATAAAAATGTTTATAGGCCTTGATGTGGCGCTGTTCCATAATGTTAATATGGAAAAAGGTGTCATCATGAATTGTAATTATGGGTTGGATCCACATGAAATTTATTTCTTTGGAACCACTGTGTAGGCTACAATGTTCAAGGCATATTGAGGGTTATGTGTAAAATATTAGGTCGGTAAATAGCCTACATTGCTGTCACTGTGAAATAATGGCCTAAATCGAATAGAGCCGATTTCATGCATTTAGACTACAGGGTAGCTATAGCCCCATACCGCTATCACATCATATAGGATGTGCCAATGATTCTGTAAATGGGGAAGGCCTAATTAATATATCAAACACATCGCTTATGCGTTTCTTCCAACATACCAATGGTAACGTTGTCGCCAAATAGACATGCTTTTATATCGACCGCAAGGCGTTTATTTCCTATCAACACCCCACCGCCTCGCCCCCTCTGCTCGGCGCATCCCCCTCCCCAATAAACAGCTGGACGGTCTACCGCACGGCGAAAATGTAATCACGTAAATCAAGACGAATTTTAGAGCTATTGCTCAATTTGCACCTTACCCTTTCCATTGTCGAGAGAGAGAAAAACGTTATTATCTCCAAATACTCCATCCGAGCATCTGACCGACAGAGGCTACAGGCTTTCCCCGTTAAAACCCGGTTGCCAGCCTCCCCGTTCCCCTCCCTCTCTCACAGCAAAGGGAGCGACGTTTCTGCTCACCATGGACAACCTCCTCCCGTTCATCTTCCCTCAGCGCCCCTGTTTCTAGGAAGACGCTGGGTCTTAAAGACACAACTGTCCGCCGGCTTTCGATGGATTCACGCTCTACCAGGAAAATGTTATTAGATTCTTGAAATGTATTGCAATGTAGGAATTACTGGTCTGAATCAATTCCTCGACATTCCTTGCATCATTCAAATTAGAAATAAAAGAAAATCAGTGATGATCTATCTGAAATCTTAAGTTAATTGTGAAACAACACCACCCCCTGGTGCGTAATAAGAGAAATGCAACGCTTCTCTGGATGTAGGTGCATTTGATTTTAGTTTTAGTTGCCGTCAGAAACATTTTGCACGAAATTGCAGGCTGTGCGCATTTTTTGACAGGTCGCATCCTTTTTGAAACTGTCCACACATTATATTGTTCGATTTGATTAAAAAACGTTCATATTGACAATAGCAGCTTGTATTCATATTGATAGTAGGCTAATTATTCATCTAAATGGGGGAGGGTTGAGGAGGACTGTGTATTAAAAGGGTGATAGTTTCATACAGGAAGGCCTTATTTCTACAATTAAATCACCCGCTATTCATGACAAATGAAGCTGGCAGACGTGCCAGTAAAATCAACCAATCAGCATCACAAGTCACTAAAGCAGCACCACCTCAACCAATAGAAGGCAGTGTAAATGAATAGGTTTGGCACGATGGTAAAACTGTCCCCGGAATAGATGACGTAATGCCCTCAGATATTAATGTAGGCCACTAAAATTCAAGGTGCATCCAGTTGAAATTGTCATAATATTTTGAGGAAGAGGGCCATATAGCTGAAGAAGGACGCAGCGGAAAAATAGCCTGGCCTGCTTGAGAGCCAGAGAAAGACAAAAATATTTGATAATCAAAACAGTTTCTCTGACAGTCTTCTTGCAGGGAAAAAAGCTGACATCCATCTTTTTTTAAGAAAGCACTAGCCAGAGAGGAAGCACTCCTACGCACTATTCTTTGGCAAAACCCTTCTCACTGAATAGGGTCTATTACTAAAAGCTCAGCGCAATGTCCGAAGAAGGCACCATTTGCAAAATTAAAGTGTTTACTCCTACTTCAAAGGACTGCACAACCTCTACCTCCCCCTCGATGCACTGTCAACACTACGTGCACAAACCCCAAAATGTTTGCTGTGCTTGTCTATACATTACTCAATCATTTGATAGTGAATGAGACATTTGAGTCTTCGTGCACAGTGCATGGGCTGGTAAAGGCCTATTCTCTCCTTCGTGAACTCAGCGAATCTGTTTTAATTTCTGCTATTGGCTGTCAGGAGAATAATATGAGGACTTGTGGCAAATGCTGACTCGATTTTTGGCAGTCTAATGTGTTGGCTACACAAGCAGCTTCTTCTGCAGACCCTGACGTTGTGACCACAGGTGGAGACCCTGTCCTGAGAGGGTTTTTTTTACGTACAAACTATTGGCCTACAGTTGGGAAAATGTTTGTGAGCCTTTTCATTTGTCTAATTCCTGCACTAATTTCACCTAAAATTAGTTTAACCTTAATTTAAGTCTCGGTGACAAAAAGTCATTAAAATAACAACAAAACGACAAACATGCTCTTTTAATGTTGTAACTCATTATTTCAGAATTTTGTGCTACAACTGCTAGGTACACAAAAAAAATTTCAGGTCATACCCAAGGAAAATTCTAATACTAAACTAGATTTATTTTTTTACAAATTACTAAATCTAAGGTTGAAAGTTTTTCTATCTAGAGTGTAAATGTTTAAACTTTTCAACAGAGCTTTTTTCAGATTGTGTTTTGTTGTGACTACATTATGTTATCGTGACATGCTACATAAAAGTATACATTTAGTGTACAAGAAAGTGTGTGTGTGTGTGTGTGTGGGCGCGCACTGCCAGGCCGTAGTCCTGCCCCTTGGCCAAAGTCAACTAAGTTTGTTGCCCCCTGCCACTCTGAAAATGTAGGCTATACACAATTGAGACTGACTAGCAGGATTATTACGATTAATACTGAATATTAGTCAATATTTAGAGAGATTCACGCAGGAGTACAGGTCATTTTACAAGGTATTTTTTGCTCAAAGCTGTAAATTAGATAAAAGGACAATTGCGTAACACCCATTATGAAAATGTCAACAAATAATTATTTAATAAAATGGAAACTAAAGAGGGAATTGGGAGCAACATTTGAATCAAGTGTGAACAATTTCATTTGGCCTTATGAGAAAATCAAACACCTCGACTGAATTGACATGTACTGTGCATGAAGCCTGCAGACACTCGCCATGAGTCGCGCAGCCAACTTGACGCCGCCGTGTCGCGTCGACATCTCAGATAACGCAGAATGACAGCGGACAGCTGCAGTGACATGAGGCCAGGGGGGGTTGTGAGGTCATCGGAGGTCAGTGGGTGAGTGGAATGCTGATAAAGGAATGCACTGTAAGAGGACAACAGGGTTCAACACGGCCCCTATGGAGCCGTGCCACTGGACCACAGACGCAGGGCACAGAAGAACACAATGATCCCAGTCACTGCCTCCACAAAGAGGGAGGAAGAAAAAGCAATAGGACACAAATTCTGACAAATTGTTGTTCCAAGATTTAAATAGCCAGTATCTGTAAGTTTAAAGAAGTAGTGTGTAATGATTTGGTACATTAGTATTTATTTAAAAAAAAAATTCTCCACTGCCATTATTACTACTATTACACACACGTACACACAGATAACTCGCTAATCCCCCTCTGGCCAATAAAAACTCGCAACTCATTTATTAAAAAAAAAATCGAAGTAGTATTTGGCTGACATCAAAACTAGATTTGAAAACAACTTATATCCAGTGATTTGAGAGTTTATTGAAACGTAAACCACAGATATGAACACACGATAAAACACTATTATAGATGTGCCAATTCACCTGCATTTATACAAATAATTTGCTCACACAATAAAGTCTGCAGAATCCGTCCAGAGATCTGTGCCAGTGCAAATCAGAATGTGTGTGTGTGTGTGTGTGCACATGTTAAGGCTGCATTAAGTGTGAGAAGGTAGATTCTGTGGAGGCTCTGCCGGAAGATTACTCTGGACATCAGCTTCAACTGGTGCCTTCACCTCTGAAAGACATAGAGTACACCATGTTAAAAACAGCATTCTGTACGAGCTATAACAGGCGAGCACTGGGGAAAAAAATTTAGAAAAAAATGACACCAGATATTCGTTTAAATTATGACATTCCATATTTTGTTGTTTATTGTAAATGGAGGGCCCCAAAAGGGGTAAACATGGAAACATTGAGCATAACTCTGTATTCTCTATTTATTTTTCTTATCCCATCTCCTACGTTCCTGTAGGAATGACATATTCATACTATAAACACTTCTCACCTTCCTCTTCCAATTTTTGCATTTTTTGGTGGAACTGCAGTTCTCCATTAGGACCAGCAGGAGGCTGCCCACCTGCTGCCGGCTGTTCCTTCTGTCTTTGAGACATCTCTAATACTGCCTGAATAAATGTTAGAAATAGAAGTATGACACATTCCATAGATGCAGCAGCCAGTATAGGGTACAGGGGACAAGAAATAATGAGATTAAAATATATTCATAGTAATAAATAAATGAATGAATAAATGAATGAATGCTAGCTAGCTAGCTACCTGTTGGTACTCCCTCCGCTGGGCCTCCAGAGCCTTGCCTCGCTCTCTCAGCAGGTCCTGCTCCTGCCGCAGAGTCTCGGCTCTCCTTTTCAGCTCCTCCTCTTTATTCTGGAGCTCTACTTCGAAGCGCTGCAGCTCCTCTTCTGTGTATACAGGTTTAGTGTCGTCCAGTGTCTACAGGAAAAAGGTCAAGAGTAGACAAATACAGTGGAAGCCAAATTAGCCTGTACAGTTTTTTTCTGGTATGTTATAGCTGTGAATTTGTGAAATCTATTATTTATAAAACTCAAACCTAATTTGGTTAAATGGTATATTCGCTCAATAAACAACAGAAATAACCGTAGAATTCAAATTAGATGCGACCCGCCAATTAAGGTTGTGATAGCAGTTATAGCAGGGAGAATGGCTCAATTGTAGCTGGTCTATGTCCATGGTTTTGAAATGAAATGTTAAACAAGCACATACAGTATGGGTGTGGCGTTCGGGTGACCGCATATTTGTGGCCATATAGTGTTTTTCAAAAAGAGATTCATCAAGGTTTTTAAAAAGGCCATTGAACTGCATTATAAGCCCAGTGAGAAGTGGCAGCTGAGTGGTTTTACAATATAGATATCAGTGAGGTTGTGGCATGCATTATAAATGAAATAAACATTTTGGGAAAAAAAACACACTATATTTCTTTGAATATCTGGCTAAGGCCGTTTATACCTCCCACTCTTTAGCGTTGTTCAACTCTTTCTTCTCTGTCGATTTGAGGAACTCTTCCAGACTGACAAGGCGATCTTTATTGACGTCCACCTTTGAATGAAAGAACAGGAGAAACGCCAACTAAAGTCAGTCAGTCCGTAACAGCAGCAGAAAAGGTCAGCAGTCTGAAACTAAATGGGAGAAAAGTGGAGGGAGGAAAAAAAATAAATGGTAGACTCACGTTCCTCATGACATGTTCTCTCATCCGCAGTCTCTCCTCCTCCATCTCCACCATATCATCCTCCTCATTATTTGGGTTATACACCTTCTCCAGCTGCATAAGGTAAAGGAACAGAAATCCAAGACAGAAATATTGGGTAACTGGGATTTTGAAATTCCATTTCATGAATAAAAAAACAACAAAAAACACTTAGTGTTTAGATTTAGTGTAAATTATTGACCTTTAATAAAATATTAAATAGATTTTTATGGACCTCAGTCAGGTAAAATTCAAATAAGAAAACAACAATAAAACGGAAGTAGAATTCTGATTGGTTGATTGCTAAGTGCACATTTATTTAAAAATGCTAAGCTATAGGTCAAATGCTTTCTACAGACCCCAGGAGCGACCAAAATTCAGCATCCTGCATTAGTTCTGGCAGGCCACGTAGTCGCGCAGTTGTCAGCTGACTCCAGCTGACAGACCAAATTCAACCCTGCCCATATCAGCTGATAGATTTCTACGCACTCAATTGGCAACTCTCAAACAGGATGCCTTACTTAAATGCTGCTTCAATCTACCTGCTTAGCTGCTACTACATGCTGCTTGCAACCTTATGCTCATGTCGTCGACAGTACGTTCGTATTGGCCAGTACTACTCACCCTGTTTATGTGACCATCTCTCTTGCTGCTAACGACGACGATCCATGGCAATCGAAACCATTGATGAGGAAAAAGGATTTGACTCATAACTGCAAACTGCCGCAAGTACTTCCTGTTATTTCCCGCTAGTTGTTTACAAACGCAAAACCAGATCGAAGCATTTCGGTGCTAGCGCACTTTCCCCGATTTGAGTGTCTCTCGCGAGGGTTTACGGGTTTCTATTGGATGGGTGCAACAGCATAAATGAGCTAATGTCATATCGTTGGCACTGTTGCATGGCTGCAACAGCATAAATGAGCTAATGTCATATCGTTGGCACTGTTGCATGGCTGCAACAGCATGAATGAGCTAATGTCATATTGTTGGCATTGTTGCATGGCTGCAACAGCATGAATGGGCGCTAATGTCATATTGTTGCATGGCTGCAACATTATGAATGTGGCTTAACTTAAATAATGTCATATCGTTGGCATTGTTGCATGCTCTGTTCTTGGGGGGATTTTTGAGCTGCTCTCCCAGTCTGGGTAACTGGGAGGAAGCTGCTGCTGTTCCCCGTCTTAACTTTTCATGAAGCCATGAAAAAGACGGAGAACTTAGAACAGAGCCATACCGCCAAATGTAAATTATAAAACATGCTAATAAAAATCTGACTAAAAGATTTTGTATCTGGTATTTTGACTTAAGTGGACCTGACAGAAATGTATTTTTCACCTAGCGAAAGGTCGCTCTCTAGGCGGACTAAGTCTATTCAAAAACAACTTTTCAAAGTGCCTTCCTTGAGTAAAAACATGAACATATTTTACCAATATTTAAGTCACAACAATACAGGCCTTCTTACCTCCTTAGTGAAGAGAGCCTCCAGTTCTTGATCATCTAAAACACCATCACCATTCGCATCTTAAAAGTGCAGAGAGGATTTTATTTTTAAAGCAGAAGTTAACTGATGGCTGTTATTTTGTCATAACCCCCCCTCACCCATAATGACTATCTGTGTGATATTAACAAAGGGTTATGGGTAAAATAATGTGTGATCTCACCATGCAATTTAAAGAAGGTTTTGGGGTTGAACTCCTGTGGATCCAGTCCGTCCGTTTCCTCCCACACTTCTCGAAGTTGAGCAACACTTCCCTGAGAGAAAGTGAGAGAAATAAAAGACCCAAGATACATTTACAGGGCGTTGCGGCTTTAAGCTAACATCCCTGCATGCCATTTATGCTTACTGGAGCGTTAATTTTGGGGTGCTGGCGATGTTTCTCCTTAAGCTCCTGCAGTCGCTTCTCCTCTTTCTCCCTCTTCTCCTGGTCCAGACCCTTCAGGTATTCTCGTCTCTCGTGCTCCTTCAGCATCTCATAGCGCTTGAACTCCTCGTGTCGCTCCGCATCATAGTTCTCCAGGTCCTTGGTGGCCTGGGCAAAGAATCGTTGAGCCAGAGGTTATTAGCATCAAGGGGCACCAAGTACATTCTCAGTGTATGCATAATGAAAAGACACTAACAGAAAATACAGATGCAATTTCAAAGCGTTTAGCTGTTATTATGATACTCCGATTACACTGCAATTAAAATCACCAAGCTTGAAAGACCAAGGTACTGGTTCAAAACTCAAAACTGACAGTTTAAAGCAGTCTACTGGGCTGCAATATGTGAGAAAACAAAACATTTAAGCGGTCCAATGTTTATTGACATGCATCAGGCACCTAGACATAGGTTAACAACTGAAAACCAGACCACTCCGTGTGCATGGCGCCTAAACCCTATGAAACAATTGTAATCAATTCAACACTTTGCATAAACAAAACCTTTCACCTGCAAAGTAATGTTAAATAAAAGTAAGTATGTTTTGTTGTATTTTTCATCTTTTACCGTTGAGATGAGAAGCTCCAGGTCTTTGGCTTCAAAAGTGTTCTGGTTGTGGGGATCCAGATGTTCAAACTGCTTCAGGAGGGAGGCATGGTCCATCTGCAGGCCTGTTTTGATGACCATAAAGGGTTTTGAATAGTTATTAAAAAGTGAAACACCTTTGAACTACAGCGTTAAACAGCGGTATACTAACTTGAGAAAGGGAGAGCTTTGTCAGAGAACTGTCTTGGAGAAAACTTACTCTGAATGTTGGTGCTGTCCAGTTTGGCCTTG
Source organism: Percopsis transmontana (assembly GCA_025447815.1). Lineage (NCBI taxonomy): Eukaryota > Metazoa > Chordata > Actinopteri > Percopsiformes > Percopsidae > Percopsis > Percopsis transmontana. The sequence continues at coordinate 819,382 of JAOEHI010000023.1, forward strand.
AGCAGCATCCTGAGTCGAGACATCTCCTGCCTCTTCAGCTCGTCCAGACGAGTCCGCACGTTGTGACCAACCAAGTCCAACTCCTTACTGAGATGTCCATTCTGAGAGTGAGTATGAAACATGGGTGAATGAAGCTATGTGGGCATAGTATACACGTATGTGACAATATAATATTCAGACTAACCTTAATGTCCTCTGTGTTAGCCGTCTGCAGTTTCTCTCTGAAGTGAGGGTCTGTCTCCAAGACCTCAATCACCTCTCTGAGATACCGGTCATAGTACAGACCAGTGTCCTACAACAAACAGAATGTACTGGTTTTAGGTGTGTATACGGGTCTACAAGTCATTTGGGCACATCAAGTATAGTCATATTACCACGTTCTCCTCCTGTTTTTGCTCTTCGACGGTTTGGGCTTCTTTGGGGGTTCCATTACGATCAATGGGTACTGACCAAACCCCAATAGAGAGAGTCAGAAACAGCAGCCAGCGAGGATCCAAGTTCATCCTCCTTCAATATTAGTGTACAAGTGAGATTATGAGATGAATGCTAACAGCGTTCTTTAAAATGCTATTTAGCCTATATCTGGATTATTTATTCAAGAAAGGGAGCGAAGAACAGCCGCGCCCTATTAATAAACAGCGTCTATTCAGCGTAATAAGACATGTCAACAGTGGAGGCTATGTGACACAGTTTCGGAACATGGGGTCAGGTATTACGCAAGGATGTCGCAGATGGGGGAAATGGTTTAAGAAATATTTGATATGACGCAGTACAAAAACGGAGGACTTTACTGTACCTATGATCATATATATCAATGCAGCTATCAAACGATAAATTACGCAACGTTTTTAAACATACTTTAAATGCCAAAAAGTACCACATCTGTTAAAGCAATAAGATGCTGTCCATTGCTAACCTAACTAGACCTTTTCGTTATTCTTTGATTTGATATTGATTTATTGTGTAATTTTGCAGGTCTCAAATGTGAAATCGAAGTATATTTACAGAAAACGTACTCGTGCGGTCGTTTTAATTATCCTGCCAGTTCTCCGGTTCGTCTTTTTTAATTATCCTGCCAGTTCTCCGGTTCGTCTGTGGTTAGTCTCCGGTCCTCCGGGCTCCGTCAGCTTATCGTTTCTGTGAATTCGCGTCGTCTGAATTTGACGTCATATGTATGCGACACAATTTTTATTGACATTGTATTTTTAAGAATTTCTGAGTACTATAAATGTACCTTTTTTTTAAAGAAAGTGTTTTATAGTAATACAATATTATATCTATAATATTTTTATACATAAAAATTTTTTTCCATGTTCTTCTGTGTTGTCTCTAATGCATTTCTTGTGTGTTTTTTTTTTATTATACCACTGTAGACTCTAGAAAAGGCACATAAAATGCAAATGTAGTAAATGTAGTTCATGAGTCATATTATTACAACAATTTGATTATAAAAGTTTGTATTTACTTTGAAAAATAGATATGTTGAATATTTGATTTTGAGTACATTGTAACAAACACAAAGTCATGTTGAAATTAAATAAATTAACAACAGTTTATGCAATTGGACATAACAATAAATAAAAATAAATTAATAGCATGCAACCAAAGAGCACAACAACAAAAAGTTACAGGTGTAATCACAATGAAATAGATAAATAAATATGGCACAGTTGCACAAAATGTCATGAATAAATAGTCACAAATAAATAACGATTACAATAATTTCAAAATTTAAAAGATGCAAATGCAGCACGTTGAGGTAATTTTATATCAGTTTGACTGATGTACATGAAAGATTTGGATTGAGTCTCACTTTCAATGCAACACTGGATTCAGTGTTTAAAAATCAATCTCTCTCATATCAGTAGGAGTCGCCGCCCTCTCGTTTTCAACTTCTTCTCCTTTTTCCATTGGTCCATCCTGGAGCCCATTTCTCAGGCGATGTCTGAGGGCATATTCTATCATCTCACTGTAGCACTGCAGCACTGTCTGTGATGAAAGAATATAAATTACTACTGTAGTGCAAGTCACCCCACACATTGTTATACAAAGTCCCTCAAAAAACGCAATCTGCACTATGTTATCTTTTAATTTATAGAAAATAAATGACTTTAATATCATAAAAAGATAACTAACGTATCAAAAACTCACACCTCACAGCCTGGAATGCTGGAAGAAAACATGTAGTACTCACATCCCTGTGTCACAGCCCTGTGGCCGTAACCTTTTTCTGATACAATAGACTTGATAGAGGATAAATTTTCTATTCAATTTCGATCCTCAATTAACTCCACTGTATCCGAAAAATGTATTTATGTTCATCATTTACAACACAATAATTCTCCTGTCTGAAAGCCTTACACTAGTCTTCCTCCATAGACACGTTTGTTGACTCTTTAAAGGTTCTTACCAAGTCTGTGTGGCATAACTCTGCCAGTGCTTCGCTCAAACGAGCCAACTGGCTGGGCCCCTTGTTGCCCAGGCCACGGAGAGCAGAGTTCAGCGACGCCGCAGCAATGACAGAGGCAGGGGCTCCCAGGAAACGCGAATCGCAGACACACATGGCAACCAGTGTATCGCTGTGGCGACGCAAGGTGGAGAGGAGCTCCGCAGAGTCAATGTGGTCATCCCTGCACTCCTCCAGAGAGGCCAGGAAGTGTGGGAGGAAGTCCTGAGGAGTGACGGCCGCAGTGTCCCATCGGAGAGTGGCGAGGATAACTCGCTCCATTTCCTTAGGAAGGGGAGAAAGCAAAGCGTAACGATAGTATAGAGCATGCTGCTGTATACAATATGACTATATTAACTATATATCATTAGTGGACTAACTAAGTTCTTAGTCGACTCACAGTGACAGAATTTGTCTAATCAATTATCTGTTAAATTAGTTTTCTACATGCAATAATGCAGGACGACCTCTTTAAATCTAGTGCAAACCGACCATTTCATCCACTCATCTACCATCCATGGGACCATCAATGAGACACTCACTCTGAGGTTGGAGGCCGTGAAGCTGTACTCCGCCGCGGCACAGAGCGTATCGGCGTTGAGGTTCTCACACTCGCTCAGCTTGGAGGCGATGAGGATGCAGGCGGCGGTCAAGCAGTAGGGGGATACGGACAGGGACAGCGAGGCCGACAGGAAACGGTCCAACAGAGAGACAGACAGGGGAAATACCGCCTCATCGCAGCCACACTCGCTGCACACCTGGGGAGAACAGGGGGGTTGTGGTCAGGGTCAGGGTCCAGGCTCCTGCATAATGTCACACCACCAAGCTACACACAAGACGTTCTGTACCTCGAGGGCCCACTTGGCCAGCTCCTCCCTGCGCTCCGGGTCCCTCTGGATCAGAGTGATGTAGAGGACAGAGGGGATGTATCTCTCCTCCACCTGAAGAAGTCTCTGGACGACGCGGTGCCCGGACACCGTGGGGTCCCAGGGGGCCCGCAGCTGGGCCGGGCACCCGGGTCTTTCGGCCATTTTCAGGGCCCCTGACTGAACCTGATCCTCCTCCGCCTCTTCGCACCACAGAGACACAGACATGCCTCTGTCCACAAACAAACACACACACACTCTGCTAGCTAGGAAATGAGGTCGATTTTTTCCCCCTCCAACGCGTTTCTTTTGTGGACCACGACGCACCACTTGCACCTGACAGGCCTAAAAATCACCCTTTAGTCCTTGTGTCTTCTTGCGGGTGCGTCGTCCTCCAAAAGCTCCTCTTTATCGAACCCCGGTGTGTTTTATACCCCATGGAGTGAGAGAGAGGGTGTGTCTCGTACGAGTAAAACACACACACACCCCTAGAAAGGGGCGGCGACGTTTGCGAGTGACATAAAATAATAAGACGGCAACAATGCAGCCCGAGGGCAACAATCGCATCAACAGGTGGGGAGAGGGGGAACGGGAGAATGGGAGTGAGGGGGGGCGAGCTAGGAGGAGCAGACAAGGGAGGGAGTGGCCCGCAGGGGACGGGGGCGACAGCTTGCCTTCGACGGTGAAAAGGAGAAGGGCTGAGTGACTGGCAAACGGGAGAGAAAAAGGTCATCACCAGCCTCTGACAATGGGAATGGGGGACAAAGGGATGCGGGTGTTTGTTTACGAGGTGGAAATCCAAGGAAAGGATTTAAATGTTGTTAAATGGTGCCGCTTTTTCGTTTGTGTCAATCTTGCTATCAACAAGATAAAAGATGCATAAAACATGGTCTTAGCTGGTACTGCGAAAAAGTATTAAAACAGCAGAGTACACTTTTGTTTTTAATACTTGTATTATAGTTATACTACTTCAACACACATACAGCCCACAACACGACAGTTAAGTGTAGTCTAGTGCTCTGGTATAGGGCCCACAGTCAAAAGGTTAATGGGTTTGATGCCCAGACTAGACCTACCTGAGCAAGATACCCAACCATATCTACTCAGAATTAATGATTTCACTCCCTGTTGATTTGGATACCAATGTCCAATAAATGGACATTATATTATTGTGGTGTCCAAAAGTCTGAGTCCATTACCAAGAACTGTTTTCATTATTCATAAAAAAATAAACACAAAAACTTTACTCCTATAATATACAGCATCTGAACAAGTCAAGACATTTTGTTAAAAGTTAAACAAACAAGAAGTTATCCGAGGACCAACTTGGAGGACCAACTTGGAGTGGAGTTCTAACCTAACATGTCTATCTTAAATATAACACTATGCTGTTTGTAAATGGGAAATTATACTTAAAGTTGAGGGTAGTAGACAATGAAAGGTCCTGGGTATAATGTCGAACCCCTACCTGCATCCCAATACTTGTAACAGTATAAAAGTATCTGCTAATCTTTGCATCTGATGTGCAAACAACAGAGATTAATGCATTTGATTCGTTTTCGGTGAAAGACGAAAACAAACAGAACTTGGTAAACCTCACAGCAGCATTGCAAAGATAAATTCTGTCTCTTTAAATGTGTTTACTATAAATTTTGACACAGCTCTCTCTCGTGCCCCTCTATTCTCTGAAGAATCTCATTGTCAAAGCAACCTGTGTCCTGTCAACCGCCCCCATCGCAGTCTACCCATCTCAGTTTCCTTCCCCCCCCCCCCCCACACCCCCCCACCCATGTGCCTGTGGCAATCTGCTCCCCCTGTTTAAAGAGCAGTAGAGGGCAGGGCGAGGTATGTGCAACAGACAGTGGAGCTCGGCTGGGTCAATGAGTCGTATTGTCTCCCCTTACAAATCAGTGTCAGACAACAGCTCTCTGGCCTCCTGCCTGCTGCTGGCTGGTACCCACACACCCACACACACACATATTTCACACATTCATCGGGTAGACACACTTTCACGCGACCCTCTGGGAGTCCTCTGACGGTCACAATAGGGTCGCACTTACCAGCGGAGAATACAGATTCTATATGACACGGTCATTACAGGTGGCGTTTCGCACATTGCGTTTTCATTGGCCGTTAATGGTTTAAATAGGGAGCCATGGGGTTCCTAAAGGGTTGAAGTTCTGTTTTTGAACTGCTTTAAGTATCGAAAACATTAATTCAATTGATTTAAATTTTGTTGTTTTTAAATAGGGAATAAGTGGAAAAGAGATAGACTCTGAGGTTAGGTGTTAAATGGTTAAATGGTCAAAGCTACACACTGTTCAATGCCTTTTCACCATTTAATGTGACAAAAACAAGCCTAGGCCTCCCTAATAAAAGTTTGGCAAAGACGTATGTATAAGTTACCTGCGGTTACCTGCTTTAGGTAACTACAAGAGTGAAACAGATATATTCTCAAACAGCAAATTCTTTAAACCAGTCTGGGGTAGATACACTCAGTGAACCTGAGCCAGTTTCAATGATTTAAAGTGAGGAATAACTGAAGTAATAGAAATTGTACACACAATTCTAATAGAAGTGACACTGTAAATTATTTATCTGCAATTATTGAATACTAAATTTGAATAGAAGATAAATTGTATTTTTTTTTACCCATAGAGATTTGAGGTTAGAAGTGTCAATAATACTCTATTCTCCATAGACAGAGAGTGACGTTTCCATATAAAAAATAAACACAGTGTAATCTTTACAACTCTCAAAAAACCATCCTGTGTCTGGTTTGCAAAATGTTATTAGATGATAGTTGTAAGAGAATAACATGTTAACATCAGACATGGTCTAAATCTCAAGCCATATCAAAACAAAGGATCTACAAACACATCGTCCGCTGCTGATAAAAGCTCTCTAACACAGAATAATGACACGAGACCATAATCCTACAACACTTGGCCGATTGTAGCATTAGCAAGAGAAAATGGGGCTTAAGCCGTTGAGAGGGCCCTCAACCATCAAGTGTGCTTTCAGCCTCGCTGAAAGCAGATTGAGTTTGAATGAGAACCAAGTAAGTTTGACTCTGCCAGTCAAGTGAGGTCAGGTCATGGGGAGAGAGAGGGGAGTGAGGGGAGAAAGGGGCGTGGCTAAGCGACACGTTGTGACAGATCGTCGGCCTGTTTAAGTACCCTGCTAAATTCATACATCGCAGCTGTATTCAAACAACACAGGGCGAGGGAGCCAGTGAGAGGGACGGACCATAGAAACGTCCAGTGGGTCCTGTGAAAGGGGTGTGGATCTCCGCCCCTCATTTTCCAGCTCATTTCACAGGACAGTGGAGAACAGAGATCCCATTTTCTTCAGCCATTCACTTCACACAGACACCTGCTAGTCCAGTGAGGAAGGGGTTGGGTGGGGGGGGGGCAGAGTTATCCAGTTCACAAGTTAAGTCACTACGTAAACTGACACATATGTTACATTGAAACTGGGATTTCTGAGAGTTTGGCCAGGACTTGGATTTGCTCTTTGAATGACATCTGCTGCTGAAATTATACTTTTTATCATTAAAAAAAAAACGTATTTAGCTCTTAAAGTGATATGGACCCCTCAACTGTATGATTTCCTTATATCAGTCTATGTTGTGAAACAATCCCTCATTCACAGTATCATTAATTCTTCATTTTTAAAATCAATCAATCAATTTATCTTGCATTTTAGATTCATTTAAGAAAATATAGACACATTAGAATTTTTTTTTTTAAACAACGGAAATAAAAATTGTCCATCATCATGTAGTGCAAATGAAGGACTATTTGATGCAACTGTGTGACAATAGTTCAATATTGCTTTAAGATAACTAATTCAGAAAAGTTGAGGTCTGCACTTTGAAGTAATGAAAATTTTTTGCGTAAGCATAGGAAGAAATAACCATCAGTAAATACTCTTTTATAGTGTGATTCAAACATTTATTCCTTAATAGTCCATTGGCAGAAACGCTATGGCATAATACCGTTGACAAACCTTACAATTTTGTCAAACTGCAAGTAAAATCTATAAGGCATGCAAAATTTGCATAGGACTGGAATGGCATTTTACAGTATTACACTATTTGCAAAATATTAGTGAATTATTATTTCAATTATTCATCTCTTTTGTGTCAGTGTGAAATGAGGGCAGGTATTTGAACAAAACACAAATCACTATGGATGGACTATAGTAAAATATAATAATGAGGTTATAATAAATAGAAGCATGTCACCATAGGAAGTGACCAAAATTGTGACAGCAAAGTTTGGAATTGGTGTAAACCAATAGTAAAGACAGGAGAGCAGAAATTGAAAGTCAAGGGGGAAAAATCCACTGCAAAAAGCAACATTTAAACTCCAGGAGTAACATTCAAGAACATACATTTGAGAATTTCCTCTCGCTCGACAGTGCCCTCTGCCTGCTACTGACATAATGACATAATAACACAATTAACTCCCTTTACACACTGCTGCTAAGCACAGTATAATCCATTTCCATTAATAGAGACACCTTCCCAGGCCATTTCCATCCACACACACACATATATATACATATATATAAAGTAATTTATAAATCTTTCATACATATATGGGTACTACTTTCTTACATCGCTTGAAACACTTGAGTGGTCTTAGTGTTAAGGATAGGTGGGGGGAGGGCGCGACTCCCCGGTCCGGCCGGTGCATGCTGGGTATGCAGACGAAGCAGCCTCAGCCTGTGACTCAGCCAGGAGACGCTGTGTCTCGTGTGGCTCCGAGTCTGGGCTTTCCTCCTCGGAGCTGGTGGCAACAGAGAGGCCCATAACCCCCTGGACCTTGACTGGCAGTTCCTGAGGGGAAAAGAAACAGAAAATAAAACAACTGTGCAAATTACACAAACCCAAAATGGAGGAGTGTGCCTTTAAGTTTCGTGCTGTTATCAATACGTTTCTCCCGTTGTTTAAATTTGTTTTGCTCTCCGGCAGCTAGCATTAAGTTAGGACAACAAAAATGGCACCGGTCAATAGTGTTCAAACTAAAATATCTTTTGGTTGGGTGTCGGGGTCGTTTACATACAATTCTTTAACAATGTGTAGAAAGCGGCTCGGAAGCGTCTGTAATGTGTTACCCCACACCACAAAGCAAAATAGTGATCTTTCACAAAAGAACTGTGGATTTATGTTGAACTAGGGCTGTGCAAAAAAATCGATACATCAATATATCGCTACATTTATTTATTTTTTTATATACTACATCAATTTCCAGCTCAAAAATCGATTATTTAAAAAAAATATTATAATAATTTTTTATTTTTTTTTAAGATTCTCGTTTTAAACGTTGTGTGATCTACAACTACTAGGTGTCGCAGTATGACTAGTTGCCTAGAATTGACGGCCCCCATTTCTGGTAGAGTGAAATTTGGATGCAACATGACAGACGCAGCTGACAAA
>JAOEHI010000023.1:835458-846895 GCA_025447815.1 Percopsis transmontana
TGTGTGGGTGTGTGTGGGTGTGTGTGGGTGTGTGTCTGTGTCTGTGGGGTGTGGGTGTTTGTGGGATGGGTGTGTGTGTGTGTGTGTGTGTGTGTGTGTGTGTGTGTGTGTGTGTCTGTGTCTGTGGTGTGTGTGTGTGTGTGTGTGACAGAGTGACACTCACATTATCACAGTGAAATTCCCAAGTCTGAAACTGCAGAGGAACTGTGTGTCTGTACATTTGTGTGTGTTTGTGCGCCCGTGCGTTCACCTCTGTGTGCGCTGGGTACATTTATCAGTGTATTTACGGCTGCGTGTGCGTGTAGGTGTTTAACGCATTAGTGCACTGCGCGTGTCTAAATGGGTATCCGCGGTGTGGGTGAGACGCCTATATGTACAAGTACATTTCTCCTCTTCCTGCACATTTCATCACAACGTTCTCCACTCCTCCTCATCATTAGCTCCCAGGGTTCCTGCAAACTGTTGAGGGTTTTTTTCTTCCCCAAATCTGCCACCATCTGCCACATGGGAGAACTGTGTTAAAACAAAAAGTGTGTGTTTTTTATATGTAGAAAATAATTTAGTGTGACGCTTTTTGAATCTATAAGCTGTATTGCCCAAGGTAGCCTACTTGTTCAAATAACCAATTGCGTCAAAGCATTAAAGTTACAACTTTGTAACATTTCTTGTTGATTCAGCCAAGTTCTACATTCAAAAGAATGTAAACCACTGTCCACCCAAACAGGTGTTTTAATTAAATTTGGCGGGTCAGTCTCAGCACTGTGTGTGTACAGGCTCCGCTCGATTGACATCTTCCTGACTCTCCTGAGTGGGTTTTGTTGCACCTGTTGCGGCGTCACAACTGACACTTTTATGATTGGTTCTTTTGAGCGGAATTCATTTTGCTGACCTCAGCAAATTCACGTCATAGCTCCTCCCAACTTCAACCTGAGAAGAGATCTGATCAGCCAAGTGCAAATTGGCTATACAGGGGCTTTAACAAACGCTGTCTCTAACCACCAATGTAGATAATAAAATCTATAGTTTTATCCACCAATGACAACCCTGAATTGTAAGCAAAAAAAGTTGTTTGTAATGAATTACTTTGCCGTAAAGACTAACATAACATAATACTTTTAATTGGAGTAACGTCAACCACCATGACTACCTGCTAATCTGCACTTTAGGGAAACAGCCCCTGATCCACAAAAACTCTCTGCTGAATTAGATATGCATACTTGTCCTCGTCTGTCTTCAAAGGACTCAGATAACTGAATATACCTTTTATTCATTTCATGCTGCTGTAATTGTTTTTCCCCCCACTGAGCAAATCCAGCACAGGTCCTTTGGGAATAGACTTGTGTATATACTGATGCACTTTCATCTGCATTGTGTTTAGTTATAGTATTATTATTTTAGCGGATACTGTTTTGTCTTCTTTTTTTGGTTTTGTTTTTTTTCCCCTTCTGAATGCCCGGAAGGTCTTTTCATTAAAACAATTACGCTAATTTCACTGTCCTTGCTAAGGGAAAAGCATATAAAAATAATGTAGGAACGAAGAATGAAAACAGCCTTGACACAAGAGATTACCAAGATTTGGCCGCATTAGGCCCATTTATTAACGCTTTTATAACTGTTCCGTGGTTTTAATAAAGGCAAATAAGGGCAACTGAATGTCAAGGTGGCCTCCTGACTTATCTACACTTTCTCAGTTATCATCAACAATAAAATGGGTTTTATCTGCACCACTTTGAGTGGAGAGTGATGTTATTAGTTTCCCCTGTGCTTGTAGGACCGGCCTAACAATTAGATCTTTGAGATAAACTCAAAGCCAACTGACGCCTCTCAGCAGCGGCAAGATATCAATTATTACAGACACATCTAAAATAGGGCAGATAGATTAAATTTCACACTTATGACAAACCCCCCACCCCCACCGCCTTTTGCACACAAGTCACGCAAAGAATAATTGGTTCTCTTTCTGTATAGGGTACATATTTTAAGGCTGCTTTTCTTATCCTGTGCTGAAAGGCCTGGCACTTAAGGAAGCACACTGTTAAATGTCTCTAAAAAAAAACTTAATGGGTCACGGTTTTAGCCTGCTTCAGTCTGATTCAAGTCAAGCTGTTGCTACCTTAGAAAAAAAAACGTTTAATTTTGTTAAAGATTCACCGTTTAATTAGGTCCATATACGCTGCTAGAAGTATTTATACTCCCTATACAGTATATATCCTCAGCCACTGGTCCTTTGCAGTGTTATCTGAAATGGTATCTATCAGGGCCAGTAAATGAGGCAGTGAATATGTTTGACTAGATTGTCTGTGGTGAGAGCCATTCAGACTAAAACACCAATACTTTATATGCTACTTCGCTGTGGTTAAGTGAGCATGCTGTCACTGTAACAAAGTGTTCGGTCTCTCTCTCTCTCTCTCTCTCTCTCTCTTCATGTGGGCCACCCTATATCAGTAGCGCACTGAGCTTTACCAACTGGTTCTTGAAGCGGCCCTTTCTCCTGGCCGTAGCAGTCCCAGGCCTGGCCAGAAGAGGGACACTGTGTCTGGACTCTAAATAAAGCTCTATCTCTATCTCTCTCTCTCTTCAGCAAGCCCAGTCAGTCACTCGCTGCGGTGGCGGCGCGGTGGCGTTTTGATATTCATCATCGTCATTCCCGTCATCTTTATTTCCCCCGGCTGGTGGTAAACGGGTTGATGGGGGTTGTTTAAAAGAAGTTGGACGAATATGCGTGTTTCAGCAGCACGTGAGAGGACAATTTCAGGGAAAATACTAGAGGAGTGTCCTCAACTTGCAAATCATGTTAAGAGCACGTATGCGTGCAGACGCACAGCGACGCATAATCACGATTGACTCAAGATTGACTCGCGTAGACACCACGAACGCGGGTGCGCAATTAGGGCCACACAGTTACGCGATGACAGCTTCTGAAGTTCTCCTCTAAACGTGTGTTACACACTGGCCCACACGCGCACGCATACACAAACAAACTAACGGGTAGAACGCAACAGCAACATTGCTCCAATGGAAGAGAGGGGGAGGATGAGAAACAGAAAAAGAGGCAGAGAGAGAGAGGGGACGAGTGCAGTAGATTTAAAAACGTTTGCATCTGTTCAAATAGTTGCCATGGTTTCGCGATGTTTCCATGGAAATGCTAGCTGCCAATAAAATGAATTTGAGCAGAATCCTTGCATCAGGGAGGTGAGAGAGGGGGAGGCAGAGGGGACAGCGAAGGCAACAGGGAGGCGACATAAGGCCACTCAAGCAGACTTCAAAACACACACAGCCACTTGGAAAGGGCGCGCAAGGGTGGGAAAGGGGGTAATTTAGGGTAGGCTAATCAGGGGGAGAACAACATGACGCGATAGAAAGCAAAGGGACTTGAGGCTATTTCAGGCAGCAGGTTGTCGTGGCAACCATAGCCACACAACGCAGAGAAGTGGCGCACACACTGGACGCGGGGTCACGTGTTTGGCCTTAATCAGCCGTGTGTGTGTCTTTTTTAACACATGTAAAAAGGCGCACGCACACATTTATTTACTGAAGAGGAGCCAGTAAAGGGAGTTGCATGCATTAGCCCGGACGCCTTACTCTGAAGCACACGCCTATACAAGTGTGTAAAATCACGATGCTTCATACCACTTTAACGCCTCCTCCACGGGCTTAAACCATGACTCTAACGGGGCTTTTAACGTTTGCTCCGGCAGCCCGAACTTGTCTGCACCCCGATTTCCCGCGCGATGCCCCCCCCCCGTCCCCTCCGTTTGTCTTCGCGTCCTTTGTCTCGCTCTACCTCATCCTCCCCCCCCCCTGTTCGCTCTCACCCTCTCTCCTCTCTCTGAAGGACAGAGGTATTCCCACATTTCTCCGTCGCCATGGCAACGCTGCAGCAAGAAAGAGCGAGAGGCCGCAAGAGGAAGCGGGCGGGGGTTGGTGTATGGGGGGGTGATGAAGCGGGGATGGGGTTGTGTGTGTACAATTCTAATGCTACTTCACTGATCGTCGATTGTGTGAGACCCCCCCCCCCCAAACACCCTTTGTTTGCATTCGTCGCTTTATTCCATCCTCATGACGCTACTGTCCCGTACTGTGGTTTTTAAAACTCAATGTCCACATAAAGTGCTGCCGTTGTCATTATTACTCTCGGGTCATTTAGCAGGCGACATCGGTATCCAAGGCAACCCAGCGAAGCACCACTGCGGGTCCTTGGTGAATATATAAATGTATATAGACGCTTATCCATCAATATCCCAATGACTCATTATCAGTCTAATGGCGAGGCCGCTCCTGTCACAGAGCAAAACTATGTCGTCTCATTAACCACCAGCCGCTTCGCGGCTCGAATGCTTGACGCCCTTGCACGTGGCCCGACTCGGTCGGCGAGACTGGGTCTGCCGCTGTTTCATCTTGGAGTAGGCAAGCGCGTGACCGGAGGCGGCGCGAACACTGCTGAAAGCGGGTTTAAAGTCAGCCGGCTTAGCTGGTGAGGCAGCTGAGTCGAGAGGGCAGGCAGCTGCACTGGCGCCTTACGTAAGAGGCCGACTGGGTTAAGCCGCTAGTTGGGAGTAAATAAGCCTGGCCCACGTAGGCCTATACGTGCGCAGTCCAGTGTGCGCACGACTGCGTGTTCCAGTGTCTGGTGCCTGCAGCCCTATCTGTTGGTCTCAACACACACGCATGCAAGCACACACGCACGCAATCCTACAGGACTGCAGTGTATGCTGTCTGTCAGTACCTCTCTGTACCAAATCGATGGATTGAGTAGAGAGAGAGAGAGAGAGAGAGAGAGAGAGAGCGAGAGCGCGAGAGCGAGAGAGGGAGAGGTCTGTAGTGACCTGTCATGGCTGTGTGAAGCTGAGCTTGCATATTGCACAGTACAGGGATTTTAAAGTGTAGTGTAGAGCCCGATGAACTCCCGCTCTCCCTCAATCCGGGCCAATTCACCTTGGGCAAGCAAACACGGCAGCTTTATGTAACTTGAACATGCTAAAGGGGAACAGGGGGTCCGCCACGCCTGTCTCCAGCAATGCAGGATGTGTGTGCACGTCAGAGCTTGCTGGTGATGCATAGGAAACCTGAGGAAATGTGTCTGATAGGTTTTTGTCAGGGTGTGTGTCAAGTCAAGTTTGTGGATTGGCTGTCTGGTAGATTGTAATGGATTCATCATTGCGTCTTGTTTGTTGGATCTGCACTAGTCTGGAATGCTGAATATCAAAGGTAACTATCTGAGATAGCAGTCTCGAATCCAGGCGCGCTGAAATGCTCTTAACTCCTCTTTCAGAGCCCTGAAGTAAGCAGTATAGTTTAATATACAGTACATGAAGAAAGATCTGTATAGTAACGCCACGCCATTAGAGGGCACAGAATAATTACAAGGCAGCAGACTACCAGTCTGTGGCAAGCTTTTGATTAAGAACATTGACAACATATTTATCAACTTGAATCACTTGCCATATAATTGTTGATACAATTGGAGATTACGGCCAAATCTGTCATTGTCAATGTTTATTTTGCTTGTTTAGCAATGTATTTTGAGCTAGCAGGCTAACTTAGTAACCTAAGCTTGTAGTTATTGTAATGTAATGTAATGTAATGTAATTGTAAGTCGCTTTGGATAAAAGCGTCTGCTAAATGCTGTAACTGTAACGGTAGTTATAGTAGCAGATCAGTTGAGCATATCTGGTACCAACAACGAATACAGGGGCGTCATTTATAGCAAAACACAGGAGACTTCAGGCAACTTCATCAACTTCCCTTCTACTATCTTGAAAGTCTCTGTTGTTTCTTAGCCAGTCATTCTGCAACCCCACCATGATGTTTGGACCAGGCACAGGGACAGGGCTGCAAATCATCGCAAACTGGTGAAATGGTGGGCCTGCAAACACCACACCAAACATACAAATCCAAAACATAGTGTCTCTTTGTTGATCTCTTGTGGCACACATCTTTTTGCTCAGAAAGTTCGAAGTGTCGCACCGGCACCTTGAGCACTGTCAGGATTTCATTTTTCCATGGCAACGGACATGTGGATGTGCGCCTGCCACTGGAGGTCTGGACCGCAGCCTGTGATACTGTCATATCGCACGTCAACAGCCTGCAAAACGCCGCGCAGAACAGAGAAGTCCCTGGCACCTTCTTAAGGAACAGTTTCACTGCTCACACACTGGCAGACGTTGGCCGGTGGACTGGTGTTATTTGATGCTTCTACCAGTGTCTGCCAAAACATATGCTTTCTCTCAGGGAAAAAAAAGACATTTCTTCACGGATAGCCGTGCATGAAATAGTGTCCCTGGGTGAATCCTTGTTATAAATTACATCTCGTCTTGGCGTTTCCCCCAACACCCACCCCCGACCTTCTCCCGGGATGACATATTCTGTACTTATTCTCCCACGAAAGCACACGTGCACCGCCAGCCACCATGTTGTTTTAGCGCGATGAAAAACGCAGAGAAACATTTGAGTGTCAGCTCTCGCATATTTCCGTAGGTGTCGGCAGTATGCACATGCTTAAATCGCATGTCAGCTCCACACCCGTGGGCATGGCGTGTCGTACGGTATACAGAATGTGTCATAAGCCTAATGTGTCATCTCATCTTCCCTCTCTCTCTCCCTCGCTTACCCCTTCATCCCCTGCAACCCGCTTTCTAATCAATAACTCATCTCTCGTCGTCGATTCCCCTCGACCCCCACAGGAAAACAAACGTCCTTCCACAGAACAAACACAGAGAGAGGAGAGGAGACGGTGAGAGGTAGTCTATAATTAGAGAAAAAAAATACTGTAAAGCCAATGAAATACCTAAAAGGCATTCGGGGAAACATGGGGAGCATAGAAAAGAAGAATAGGAAAGGAGGGGAGAAAAGGGGTAAAGACAGTAGGAGAGGAGAGGAAAGAACAGGAGTGACGAAAATGAAAAAAGAGAAGAGATTGAAAGGTAGCTATGCTTCTTCAAGGTCGGCTTTACAACTGTATCGCCATGGAAAGGGTGTGGAAAGAGGTTTAGGGTTGTATCGGCCGAGGGTGACGGGTGTGTCACGGACCGTTCATCACGCGAAACTGAATTATAAAAAATAAAATAAAGACATAAGGCACCTTCTCCGAGCACTGACCTTCACACCCGCGACTGATGCTAGCCCTGACCCGCGTTCTAAACACGCTATCGCTACGCCATGCAGGGCCACTACTTGCGCTGAGAGCAGAAAAGCGTGAGACAAATTGAAAGAAGAGAAGCGGCATCTGATAAGCCCCAGAGATGGGGGGCTGAATGGTAAAGAAATCTCTTAGGTTCCAGTAAACTGCAAGAATTGGCATTTTCACAAGAAAGGGGGGGGGGTTAGTATAGCGAAAAGAATCTACCCTCTTTTGCCTTTTCTCAATTAATTTTTATAGTACAGTTTGTTCATATAGTCTGCCTAATCACTCATTCAACAAGATAAGCTAACTGCTAACAGAGATATAGCTGTGTGCAGTCTATACAGTAGCCTATAGGTGACTCGATGTAGCTTGCAGCCCTGTTGCAGCACTGCTTCGTGCTAACAAAAAAAAAACTTGGTTTTGAGTTTCTTCTGATCAGAAGTACCAGTAAGTATCTTGTGTTCTACCCTTCAGTCATGTAGATACCGTTTGAGAGGTGAAAATGAGAATTGTTAGGTGGTTTTGCATAATCTATTCGGTGCGAATGTGTGCTGCACCCTGTATATGCAAACCGGAGCGGCGTGGTTATCAGCACTTTGAAGTCTGTGTTCTTACATGCGCCTCAGTTGAGTTAAAAACATGCCTTTCCCCCACTTACCTCTAGCTAACCTTTCACCAGTATACAAATACATGCAGCCATGCGCAGCACATACTGATTTTGGTGGCACAGTCTATAAGATATATGGTCTGGCTTCATGCAGTACATCATGTGCTGTGCAGCTTGACTTGTGTCTTTTCAGCTTATTACTACTCCAATGGCACATATATGTACACACAGATGCAGATGCATCATGTAACAGGAATGTGATTACATCTTTATATTCCGTTTCCTATAAAAAAAAAATCTAGTCAATGACTACGGAATGAAATGTAATAGCTTAATGTTACAATGATACATTGGTACAACAATTTTTATACATCTTCAAATAGTGGTTTAAAATGATGATAACATGTTAGAATAAATAACATCATAAAATGTCCTGTTCACTGCCTATTCTATGGCTTTGGAGGACAATTAACCTACAATTAATCGATTGCATTAAACTGTTACATAGCTCAATTCCTAATTTTAAATCTAGATACCATTTTAAGTACGCAATCAGTAATCTCTACTAAATTATTATTTTGAGTGTAACCTTATACCTGTTCTGCACACACACACACCATAGACTGATTTTGGACTGTTTGCAGTTTTATTTAGTCGTGTACGACAGAGTTTATCGTAAGGTTTAGAAAAGTACTTCACTGAAATAGCTTCTTTAACGTTTCAGAGCATTGTGCCTTTGTTGAGGACAGACAGTTAACCATGAGACCCCGGCTATTAAAACAAATGTCAAATTAAACATTTTGTTCCTCAGATGTAACTTTTATACCACAGTAATTTGAGTCTCTGCCATCACCATCATCAACAGACCAAAACACACATTTAAAGAAAAATTATATAATATATACATGTAAACACAAGTTGGGAAAAGCCTTTACTGCAATGACCTCTTAGCAGAGAGTATCTAAATGTCCACCAGCCCACAAAACCACGGCGACAAGTTACATGCACACACATATAAACAAAGCACACACAAACTCACACAGACATGAAGCGCAGTAAGAGGTCACCCATTTGGGACATAGTTTCCACCCTGCAGACTCCCGGGCCGCAGTCTTAGTGTCAAATCAGATTTAATACAATAACAGAATGCCTTCAAAACACACTAGTGTCGACATGGAACACACTGCCGGCAATCTGGAAGACACTTAGGAACATGGACTTTCTGAGATTGACACAAAAAACATTTGCACTCAATTGACTCAGTCACACACACACATACAAATAACCTTCAAACACAAGATTATGAAAACTGGCGGTATATGTTTTATATCTACTGCAGAGTCTCCTTGGCAGACCTATAGTCAAAAATAAGCACCACAATCTCACGTTGAATTTTATGAAAAAACAAACACTATTTTTATTTCATAAATTTCCCAGGATGGCACATGAACAGAGATAGAATGTTCTGAAAAAGATTTGGCACAGAACCTTGAAGCAGAACAAATCCACCCTCCTCCACACACGCACACACGCACACACGCACACATGCACACACGCACACACGCACACACGCACACACACCCTGATGACAGTTTTCCAGAGTTAATACACACATCTGTGGTTGGAGCGGGGTTAGAACACAGTCATAAGAAACAATCCCAACAACAACCACAGTCAATATTGCAGAAGAAAAGCCCGACTGGAACCAAAGGAGCAGATGGTGGCCATGTTTAATTGAACAGAGGGAAGGAAGTATCAGAAGCCTTGGTTTGTCGTCGCGCTTGTTTCCCGTTTTTCATGAGAGGAGCGGGGATGAATTTGGAAGGGGGACCCACATCTGATAAGCCGGAAATGTGTGCATGTGTGTGTGTGTGTGTGCATGCGTTTGAGCTGCGGGTTTGTCATTCAGCTATTAGCTGAGGCTTTAGCTAAGGATTTCCGAAGGAGAGGGCGAAAACAAGAGGGGTGGGGGCAACTGCGCGTCTCCCCCTCTGGGGTGGGGTGGGGAGGTGCAGAGGTGCAGGGCGAGGAGTCATGTCCCCCCCCCCCCCCGGCGCTGGGTGACATATAAGGGGCCCCTACGCCCGGCTCACATGTCTTCGCGGCTGCGTCACACACACGCGCGCCACGGGGCACACCAAGAACGCTCACACGCTAGCATTTCGCTGTGACCCTCGCATAAATATGCGTGCACACAGCCAGTCACACGTGCGCGCTCGCCTTCGCGCCCGCGCACACAAACACATACACACACACACACACACACACAGACTACAAACCGTAATGTGAGAGTGTTGACGGGATGTCTCTCAGAGGCCATCTTTTAGCCATCTTTCATTCATTCGTCCTGTCCTTTATAGCTCTCTGTCGTTCAGCCCCACCCCAACCCCCATCCCCCTGCTCCCCCCCCCTCCCCTCTCTCTCTCCCTCTCTCTCTTTCCTGCCGTCTCTTGTCTGGCCGTTTCCTGTGGGCTCACGGGGTGGACAAGGCTTGCTGTGTGACTAAGGGGCTCTTCGTTGTGGGCTTAGCATGATAAACACGCCCGCGGGGCTGTGGAGAGACATGGCGGTCTGATGGTCTGAGCACATTAGAAGTCGGGGATCTTTCCAGCTGAACGCCATTTACTGCCAACCGTAAACAGCACGGGGGGGGGGGGGGTGTATCAAAAGGTGGGTGGGGAATGCGATCAGTCATCAAAACACAAATTAAACAAGGGTAAATAAATTGTAAAAAATTAGAAACGCGGTGTTCCTCGCTTGCCCACAAAGGCCCGGACACACAGGGAGGAAGGGTTAGGTTTTCAATCGATATTTTCAGTTCAGTTTTATTCCATGTGGATCAACGTTGACGACAGCTCTGTTTCTCCACGTGTTTTTTTTTTTCTTCCAGAGTGGTCTCACTGCGAAGCTCCTGTGGGCCTCCAGATTCCCGGGGATTTATCTGGGTCAGGGTCGGCTTCCGTCTCTGTGGCAACGCTTCAGCGACGTCTGGATCCCATCTCTGACTCTCTGTCTCCGCGTCCTAGCGGGCCTCTGCAACCTCAGAAGACAGTTATCAGCCTCGCCACGGGCGTGTGACATGCAGCGCTCCCAATCTCCTCCGCTTTCCCCTCCATATGGTGCGCGAGGCAGACCCGCATTAGCACTTCAAAGCCTTGTAATGCACGCTATGGCCCTGGCCCAGCTTCAAACAAACATCACACGCAGCAGAGTGCAACTATGAAGCCGCCGACAAGGTGGACGTAAACAGTAAATCTGGTAGCCGGGGCCGGTGCACACATTCTCCACCGCAAGGTTTGTCCTCCGAGGGAAGCACTACTGCTGGCTCAGCAAGTTCCTTTAATAGTTACAGATGGTTCAGGACACTACGATACAATTCCCCAAAGAACACACATGTTGGTAAGCTAAGGGGGGCGGCCTTCCAAAGCCTTCCAGGCTGTGAGGTTGGGTTGAAGGTACATTGTACATTTTCGAGCGCACAGCATCTTTTATGAGCTGCTTAGTTGATGAGTGTGTCCACAATTATCCTTGTGGTTGAAACCGGCGGTACAAAAGCGCCGTTTTTGTTTGAAACTCGAGAGTATATGCCGCACCCACACCTCGGTGCTGAGTGACTTGTATTCCTCTCTACTCCTCTCTGGGGGGGGGGGGGGGGGGGGGCCGCGCCGCGCCCCCCGCGCCCCCCCACACACCCCCAAACCCCCCAC
>JAOEHI010000023.1:846905-879759 GCA_025447815.1 Percopsis transmontana
TTTTTGCCGCACCCACACCTCGGTGGTGTTTGTTTTTTTTTACTCTATACTACTATATACCCCCCCCCCCCCCACACACACACACACACACACACACACACACACACACACACACACCATTCCCTCCTCCTCCAGCCTATGTTCCAAAAGCAGTCAAGAAGTGTACCTTGAAGTATTCTGAAAGGTGACTCGGAATAGACAAAAAAATAGACAAAAAGAGACTAAAAGAAGAGAATCGGTGTCCCGAGAAGTGCCCCGGAATAAAAACAAGACCAAATAGAACATGGTCAATTATGACTATTCTAATTACTCGCTGCTTTTCCATCCCATTCTGCTACTTTAGCAAGCATGAGGATATTGCTAAACCACGTTCTGCGGCAGCATAGCGCTGGCCCGCTCTCCCAGCAGCACAGTGATAGCAGACGAGATAGTCATCTGGGATGAGAGACACTCATCACTGCCAGGCCATGGGGCCCACGTGTCCTCACATTTCCACAGCGGACCGAAACGGACATCTTTTTTTTTTACCATTGCAGCAGTTACCACAGAAACAAGGTAATAAGCCGTGCGCTAATGTCTCTGACGTTGCACGTTAAAGAGACCTCGACAGGACTTTGACGCAGGCGAACCATGGCCCAAAAGGGGCTCCATTAAAGTGTTTAGTTACATCAGAATGTCTTGTATCTTTTCAGTCGCTGCTTTAGCCAAGGTGTGTGTGTTTTTACGTGCGCGAGTGTGTGTGTACAAAAACAATTCCACAAATGATAATTGCTAACATTGTATATGGTTTAGTGCATCACTACAGGATCAGTAACTCAAATGAACTGAACTTTAATACCACCTCTGTGTGGGGAGTGTGTGTGGAGGAGGAAATGCATCGGCGTGTGTGTGTGTGAAGTGTGATAAGTGACTGCGGCTCGGCAGGACGGGGCTAATGTTGCAGTGATGAAATTGAATGAAAAACAAAAACAAAAACCCAGCTCTACAGTCTCATATCCTGCCTCCCAAATACAAACAATAAGGACAGAAGCTTGATTTAAACTGCATTATATATATATATATATATATAATAACATAAAAAAGATATCAGCCTTGGAGCAGCATGACAGCAATAAAACCAGCTCCTGGCAGCCAACCATTACGCAGCTGATGCACAGCGAAGCATGGCGAGGGCGGGGACGGCACTGGAAGCTCCATGACACAGTGGCACACAAAAAGCTTCTAACAGAATCTCACCAGCCGTCGTCGGCATTAGCGGCGTTTCGAGGGAAGCACAGCGACTGTCCGAAGGTGGTGTGAAAAATAATAAGCAATAACACACTTCTAAATCACTGCGGCGCCACGTGTTTTGGCCTCAGTGACGGGGAGAAAATTAGTGCTTGCCAAGGCACATGCATCATTGACACCACGCCTATCAATAATGCAATGAGCTTCATCGCTATTTTTAAATTGCCGGGTGACAGAGATTAAATTAGGAAGTATAAGGATCACACAGGGCTTGTAATTAATACAACATGTGTGTAACATCCCCCTCTGGGACTGGCCCAAGCGCAGTCATGGTGTAAACAAGGTCAATGCTACTAGCCACAACAAGAGCCAAGGTGTTAATAAGCACCAGCGGTGGCTCCAGAAAATTTTGATTGGGGGGGCAATGAGGGGTCCTGGTCATTTCAAGGGAGGTCTCATGAAAACCATCAAAAAATACAGGGGACACGGCAAATAACTGCATATTACTGCCACTAAACAACAAACAACACAGCATATCAACTACTGTGCTCTATCGGGCTCGCGGCAGCGCCTTGAACGCAATGATGCAAGGCGCAGTGACGTTCATGGGGCGTCGCGGTGATTCTTATGTTTATATTTTTTTACATGTCGAAAAAATTATTAATTATTATTCTTCTGCGTAGTTTGAAGACAAACATTTTCAAATCTTTATCCCAGATATATTAATCAGGAAGGGGGTGGGGGGTTCAAATGGGGGGTCAAGGCGTTTTTTGGGAGGGTCCCCCCTGAGACCCCCCAAGACCCCCCTGGCGCCACCGTTGATAAGCACAACAACTAACGTTTTTGCAATTCTTCACACAAAAAAAAATCAGATACAACCAGGCAATTAAGTGATTTTATATCACAGATATTAATAAGATTCACCCCACTCTCAAGGTTACTGACCACAAATATAGTGCGAGTCACAAATGCCGATGCTAAAACTGAGATGTAGCGCGGCATATCCTCAGGCAAGTAGGCTACCTTGGTGCTTGGCTAACAGTGTGAGACGAAACACATAGAACTGCCTGCAACATAAATATTTAGCATCTGCCGGCGTTAAGCTGAAACAGAGCGAAACAATTAAAACAAAGAGCACAGGTCTGTGTACATTGGGGGCATGCTAACCGTTATTAGCTGTCTAAAAATTAAACACAAAACTGCCACAAGACTTGACCCACGAACCCCTTTAGCTTAAGTCCCGAAAAAACGCTAAAGGATAGACCAAGCAAAAAAATTATTACCATTACTATTATTACTTTCATCACTTTAGTTAATCTTCAAATATGCAGAGAGGGTAAAGGGGAGCTACTTAAGTGAAAAAATTAAAACAAAAATCCAGTTTTTTTTTTTGTTTTGTTTCTCTTTTTTACTTTTTTATTATATGGGATTGCCAGTTTTTGGCAATCCTATATAATAAACTGATGGCTATAGAACACACGACAGGGCTCCATACACACCAAACATTTGTCTCTTTTGGAGATATTCATCCATATTAATGAGCCACTGGCTAGTGATTTGCCCATTCGAAAAGGGCAACTTTGTTTGAGTTTGAGAAAAGCATGGGGGAGGGGGAAGGGTATGTGTGCGTAAAGAATACTTTGATTGGTGCCTAGTTGTGAGGTAGAAACTATGTCGCACTAATCTGAAACCTGGCAAAATAACAAAGGAGTACCAGACTTTTTTTTTAACGTAACTTAAATAACATCCCAAACAACAAGATTACGGCCAACCCCCCCCCCCCCCCCCCCCAGAAAGGGCAGGTTGAAACTGGGGGGTTAAAATGAATTTCAATCTTCCTCCTTCCACAATCCATCTAGTATTAAGTTCACCTGAACATACACACACCATACAGAGAATTCCACTGACAATCCAGTCTAAAATCCTTAGCTGTAGACAAACTATTGCTTCAAGTGTCCTAGTTTATGCTTATACAACACGCAAAAAACATACATACCCACACGCACACAAACACACACACACACACACTGACCTATTCTGGTGTTTTTCACCAATTCCCTGAACTGGCGACCGACCGGCCGTCTCCCTCACTGCACAGTAAACACAACATTTCCATCAGATGGAGTGTGGTTAGGAGTGCGCGGGCTGCCCTGTGACTCAGTCACCGCAGCATCACGGCTGTGTGGCATAGCTAGACCACTGCGCCCTAAAGACGTGGCCCCTGCTTGATGCCACTTCCTAAGCGTGATGAGCTACCACAGGCCATAGGCAGGGCACACCCTGTGTGGGGAACTGGGGATAAACAGGCTTTTGCAGCGGCCCTTGCTTTGAGCCACCGATGCGCGCACGTGCTCACACATTCACAGGAACATTGCACGCACTCGCATACAAATACCCAAAAGCTTGCCCACATGACAATTCCCTATTATTTGCGCACACAGAGGCCAATGAATATGTAAATAACTTGTGGGGGAAATGTGGATCCCATGTGCTGGGAAAGGAATATGTTAATTGCTGGCGCAGGGGATGAGCGCAGATCAAGTGAAGAGGACATAAAGGCTTCTTGTGCCCTGGTGTGAAGGGTCTAACCACATTTACATTGCAGTATGTAAATCAAATGATTCAGCGACTGGAAGTCAAAACTGAGGGAAATATTTTCGCCGGTGCAAACAAATTGAATACGTTAGTTAAGAAGGATAATAAACCAAATTACTGGAGTAAGGGGGAGATATATTGCAAAATATATATAAAAAATAAATAAATACGGTCCGTGCAGCTGGAGTTATAGATCGCCTGCTCCCCCGATTTGAATTCCAAACCCATCAAGACGCTACGATGAGGGCTGTCGCTGCGACAACGGTTGCCAGGGAAACCTGATCTCAGGAACCTGCGGGGCTTTAGCGCGAGGACATGGCCACAATGGGCAAGGTGATTTGCTAGTAGCAGAGGAACACTGGGCAGCGCGACGAGGCGGGACATCTCGACGTTAGCGTGACTGACAGGGGTCAACGGGCAAGCGCTCGAGGAGCCAGCCGTGACGCCTTTTAGCACGTTAGTCTGAGAGTAGGTAGTCATGGCAACAAGGTGTTGACATAGCGCAATTGGACTGTGAGTGCTGCGGTGACATTCTGAGAAGCGCAGAGCGAGTTGGAGTGGGCTCATAAACCAGAGCAGCGTCGTTCCTATCCCTCTGTGTGCTAAATACAATGGCCGGCTCTGTCCATTTCACATTCGCCATGTCTCATCTTCAAGCAGAGCCAAAGAGACACAAACAGGGATGTTTCACTCAAATTCATTGGAACAGAAAAAAAAAGCATCAAGTTTCACAGACGTCAGTTGCCATTTTATGTGCCACGTTTTTTTAATTTTCCAAAGTGACTTCTGCTAACAGAACTCTCATTAATTATAACCATTGTAATTACCTAATTATAATAACAATAACAATATTACAATAAAGATAACACTGGATAAAATAAAATAAAAACAGAAAATAAACTAGATAAAAACCCAAAATGAAAAACACTTATAATATTTTTCGTTTTTAAAAGAGATCTATAAGGTTTCATTTTTTCCATTGAATTGTCTTTTTTTTTCTTTAAAAAATCTTTGACCCATCACCATATACTATATGCCATCTAAGTCTTTGTGTGGTTATCATTGAATGAGCTTGGCTTACCTTTTCAATGCCTGGCAACGCCTGCCGTCCATTACTGTAGCTCCCTGCATCCATGAATTCCACTCATACATGATAACACTGAGAATCAGTTGGGAAGTAATCCTCTATAGAAGAATCCTTCATCAAAGGTTCATGTCCTGTCTATTAATGCATCATGAGAGGTCCTGATTGGTCGAGACATCAGAATAAAGGATTCACTGAGGGTTATACTGCGGCCATTTTGAGGACCGTGCATGTCCTGCTAATGCGCGTTGAGTTCAATTAGTGGCACACAGAGTCCATCCCAGGGCAGTCTGCACCAGGTAGACTGCAGTGACACACACTGGTGTGTGTGTCTGTGTGTGTGTGTTTTTCCCAGTCTGTTTGCTGAAGAATTCAACTGGTTCAGTCATAAACAATTTCACTTTCATATACAAATGAAGAAAGGCGTACTTCGCAGTCAGGATATAATAATAATCACACCAATGATAATAATGATAACATAACGCATGATAAAATTGTTTTAGAATCTAACACTATGTTGAAACCAACTCTTGAGCTAATCTAGAATGTTAGCATAAGAGAGCATGCTAATTGCTGCTTTTGAGAAACCTATACAGTAATATTGAGAAATATTTACTGTGTACTGTATGTAATGTCGGAAATGTATGAAACATCAGCTGAGGTTACCATTATTACCATTAGGATCATTATTATTAGTACTATGGCCATATTGTATATCAAACGGTGAAGAGCTGTTTTCATGTTTCATAGTTTTGCAGTATATAATAAAGATCACCCTTCTCCAATGGCCCTGTTTTATGCAAACGCAACAGGAGCGGGAACACTTTGTGTGGCTACAAAATAGTCGAGACCAAAATAAATTCACTCAAACACTGTCTGAATTCCTTGAGCTCCCCTACTTAGCCAAGGCCACCCTCCCCAATGTGTCCTTTTGCAGCACAGAGAGGCCATCTTGTTCATAGCAGACTACAGTCTTGAGGGGCGCTACCACAGCTGTTTATATCATTCTGCTTCTTCTTCATCTTTTTTTTTCATTCAGAAGCTTGATAAAGATTCTTCATAATTTATTTCTTTGAATGAAAATATATTTATATATTATATGTACTTTAAGTCTCTATATATCTTTCTCTGTCCTTTTATTTTTATTATTATTTTTTGCCATGGCGTTTTTCCCTCTTACATTATAATTCACTCGTTCCCTCCCTCTGACACTACCCAGTCAGCTGTGAAAGGGGAGAAAGCAAGAGTTTGAAGGACTCCACTCTGTAAAAACAAGCCTACCTCTGTTGTTGTTCTCAACCCCCTGCAGGGCCAGTCTAATACTTGCATCCAAAATATTAAGTCGGCACTTTCCTGCTTCTAGGAAGCCTTGTATTACTTTGGGACTGCCCTGTTCATTCGTTAATAGTTCTGCCAAACATTAATTTGACAACTTCAACATAGTCCAATGATCTCACTCCATCTGAAAATATATACATAGTTGGTTCGATTGTGTCTGGGAATATACCAAACAATCGGTATGAAGGATATCGCACTTGTACAACGTTAGATCATTGCACAGAGCATACTTCTCAAATGGTTTGCAGAATCTGATGAAAACAAGGTTTGTAGGGTTTGTACTTTGGCACAGATCTCAGCATGTAATGTCACACGTAATCCTGAATGCATTATTTATTGTTTTTGACAATGTGTGTGATTTTATTTGTTAGAGTGTACTTGTCTGGGCAGATACTATTGCACCTAAGTAAAATTTTTGAGCAGCTGTAATACCCCTTTCTATTTGCTTCTCTCTTGTCACTAGATTCACAATGCAAAGCAGTGTCAAATTTCAGATGTTTCATATGTCTTCAAAGACGGCAGGCTACGATCCATTTTATATATACTCTCTCTTAAGCTATCTCTATCTCCCCCTCTTCAAACAACCTCCTCACCTTTTACCTTGTCTCAGATTTGAGTCT
The DNA here is from genome assembly GCA_025447815.1 of Percopsis transmontana. NCBI lineage: Eukaryota > Metazoa > Chordata > Actinopteri > Percopsiformes > Percopsidae > Percopsis > Percopsis transmontana. Next base: position 853,770 of record JAOEHI010000023.1, read on the forward strand.
CTTGTACGTTTTCCTTGGAGCCACTTTTGAAGAGCAGTGGCTCATTTTGGCCTTTCCCCATGAGGCCCTTCAGAGAACTGTGAAGGCCCAGCTGGGGCAACGGCACAGCAGAGGGCAGGGAGCCCCCCATCGGTGTGCCTCCGCTGGTAGAGGTTGGACCCTGGGAACAGGAGATGGGCGTGCTCTGGGCCTGAGAACAAGGCGAGGGGTTGTTGTTGTTGTTGAGGCCCATGCCTAGGCCCATCATGTTGTTGTTGAAGTGATGGGTTTTGTAGTAGTGATTGAGGTGGTCTGATCGGGCCAGGTTGGGCAGGTTGACTATCTCCGGGTGGTGCAGCCTGAGGCTCTGGCCCCCTACCATCCCGCCTCCCCCGCTCTGGGTCAGAGTGGAGCCTCCCGAGAGGCCGCCACCACGGCCGCCAGACCCGGGCCCTAGCTCATCCTCCACATTGATGATCTCGATAGCGCGGGCGGGCCCATGATGTTTATGCAACTGGTGCTGTTTCCTCAGCTTGTAGAAGACGACCAGCATCACCGCCGCCATGAAGGTGATGGCTACGAAGCAGCCGATGATGATCTTGGTGGTCTTCATCACGTCGTCAAGGCCCGAGAAGCCCGGCTCCGTGATGGGCATTGTAAAGGTGGGCCGGGTGGCCCGGGGAGACGAGGAGGACCAGCCGGCTGAGAGCGAAGAGGCCGTGGTGGGCACACCGTCGGGCCACAGGTGGCCCGAAGCAGTGGGGTGGACGCGGATGAAGGTCTGATTGGTGGCGACCAGGGCGGAGTCTTCCTCCCCTGTGGATTCCACCGTCTCCACGGTGACAGTGGTAAAGTAGGTATAGTTGACACTGACGTCAGCGGCGGTGACATTCAGAACCGCCGTGGCGGTGGTGTTGCCAGCCGAGTTGGTGACCATGCAGGTGTACTGGCCCGTGTCACGCAGGGTGACGTTTGTGAAGTTGAGCGTGCCGTCGTGCAGGACGGAAATGCGGACCCGATAGGAGCCGTGGGTCATCAGGGTGCCGTTGGGAGTGATCCAGTTGACGGAGGTCATGGAGGTGCCCGTGCGGCACTTGAGCTCAGCGGCCATGCCCTCCGTGACGTTGAGGTCCGTCGGGGGCTCCACGATGACGGGCGCGTAGCAGGTGAAGTGACTCTGGTCCAGCTCGCCGATGTAGCGGCCCTTCAAGCCGGGGGGCGCGTGACAGCGGGCGCAGCAGGTGGTGTTGCTGGGCACCGTCTCTTTCAGCCACCAGCTGAGCCACAGCACGTCACAGTTACACACCCAGGGGTTGTGGTTGAGGTGCACCCTCTCCAGCTGGTGCAGGGGCGTGAAGAGGTCGTGGGGCAACGAGTGCAGGGAGTTATGGGACAGGTTGAGCTCCTCCAGGTTTTTCAGGTCGTCGAAGGCGTTGCGCTCAATGAGGGACACCTGTGAGTGCATAAGCCACAGTTTGCGGAGAGACACTAGGCCCCGGAAGGAGCCCGGCTGGATCACCTCTAGATGATTCCCCGACAGCTCCAGCTCCTCCAGGCGCACCAGGGGCGTCAGCGTGGGGATGTTTCGCAGACCGCACATGCCCAGGTTCAGGTAGCGGAGGTTGATGAGGCCCACGAAGGCGGCGTCCGAGATGAAATCCAGTTTCTTGAGCTCGCCCAGGTCGAGGCGGCGGAGCGAGGGCACGCGGTGGAAGGCGTAGCCCGGCAGCGTCTCGATTGGGTTGTTCCGCAGCCACAGCTCCCGCAGCTTGCTGAGGTACTCGAAGGCGTCCGACGGCACCAGGGTGAGGCGGTTGTCGAAGAGCTCCAGCGTGTTGAGGTTGGGGAGGCCATTGAAAGCTCCGACTTCAACCTTACGGATCTGGTTCTTGGACAGTTGGAGGATCTCAAGGTGCCTCAGGTGCTTGAAAGTGTCCGATTTGATAACCTGAAGGTTTAAGGAAGGAGAAAGTTAATGTAGTTATTTGATTGCAAGCTACTTGGTGTGTGTAATACTGTATGTATGGAAGGGCTTTAAACTGAATATGTATAATTTGAACATTTTTAAAGTACAAATGTTAGTCAGCTATTTTTATACAGTCCACAAATCTACATATCATCGGGTCAACACCATTTCAAATATTTAAATAAATGTAAAAAATAATAATATATACAGTAATTCATTATTCCAGTATATCTGAAACTAATTACATAATGTATTTGATAGTGGCATGCATTGCTTGTTGGTTGTACAAGTGGGACTTCATTACTAACAGAAAATGTATAACAAGAGGATCAAAATAAACCTTCGATCAAAAATAAAGCCTCCTTGACATCATGTCAGGGCCGTGTGCCCCAGGCAGTGTACTGTGGGTGTGTATGCACTTTACAACTTGGTGAATACTGATATCAATCTTTTGATATCAGTTTTCAGACTAACCTAGACAGTGCATTGTCATGCACTGTCTCTATAACGTCAGGATAGTCTAGTAGTCTGGCCGTTGGACTCTCAGCCGGTAGGTTGTGTGTTCGAGCCCCAGAGTTGGCCTACCTGTAAGCATCCTTGAGCAAGATACCTAACCCCTATCTGCTCCATGTAATAGCAGCATGTCATTGTAAATTGTCTGCTAAATGACCTAATTGTAATTGTAATTGTCATAACGTGTGTCTGGACTCTGCTGGGCATTAGTCTGGGCATTAGTCTCTGCCTATCTAAATAGAGCTCATTTGGCGAGGAGTCAAAGACACATAGGTGCTGTAGCAAGCGTGACTAAAAGGCCCTTAAATCTCTGATGGTGGGAGATATGTGTGGCCAAAGCCTTCGGTGGAGCACATGGGCAGATTTTTGGAGACAGGCCATCCCCTACTTCTGTATGTAGATCAGCAAGGGTGAGGGTGGGGTTTGGCTTGGCTGGAGGAGGGGTGAGACTGGGGGGGGTGTTATAAGTGGGGGTGGGAGCTGTCAGGGCTTTACTCTGAGGGTACTCAGTGGAGGAAAAAATAAGCCAGAGAATCTAGGATGCCTTCAGGTGTTAAAACATTTTTAGATTTTTAATCATTTCAAGTGGGGCTTCAGGACACAACAAGCCGAATCTGTATTCGTAGGCAAAGAGGGAAGAGCAGTGAATAGTGTTATTTTTTTCTCTGCAATGAGCAGCATCTATAGAACCCCTCACAGACCAATTCATGTGGATTGATGCCCTATTTATGCTCGGTTAACATCGCATTGAGTTTACTAAATTGCTTTCTCTGGGGAAGAGGGGATGTCAAATTCAACTGTTTCAAAGTCATAATGTACACAGCAGTTTGACATATTAGAGGGTGTAGTGGACAGTTTGTATATTGTTTAGGATATTAGTTGGCTTTCCAATTGGCTTTCAGGAGGCTTGAAAGTATTGAATACAAAGGATCGTCCGCAACTTGAAGAGGGCAGTTATTTAACATTTGTGGCAAAGATTAAAATCAAGCTTGTGTAAAGAATTAGCAATTCCCCAGTTTCTTATTGATGGTCTATGTTGAGATAATCTTCTCTTGCTTGTATAAAATCCACAAATGCCTTTCTTGGCCTCTAGATAAATTAGTAATGCATACACAGGCAGTACGCTGACATCAAAATATGCCTTGCTTTCAGTTCTTACTCCCCCTGAATCACCCCCTTATTTCTGCAGAGGTTTCAAAGAATATTCCTTTAATATTTCTTTCCTTTTTATTGGCTACATTTGCTTCTTTTGGTATAACCAAAGAAGAAAATGTAGCCGCTAAAAGAAATTTAACACTGGGAGAGTTTGCAGAAAAACACACGTAATATTATTTTTATATATATATATATATATATATATATTATATATACATACATACACAGCCATGGAAAAAATTAAGAGACCCCTGCATATTCTTGTAAATATAATAATATAAATATAAATATCCAAAATATAAAAAAGTATATACTGAATATAAAAAAAATATATAAATATAAATGTAATTGTATATAGATATAATATTTTTAAAAATGGGCAGTGGTCTCAATGTTTTCCATGGCTGTGTATATATTCCATAACAGCCTAGACTGCACACCAATAGTAAAAGGTGAAAGATTAGGCTTGAATTTCATTACACTGTATACGATAAGTATATAATAGGTTATGGTTATGCCAAAACACCCACACCTGGCAACTTCATCATCATCAAAAGGAACAAATGTGGCACATGTTTGGATTAACAGTCCAATCATTGTTGATATTTAAGAACACAAACCTTATTTGTTTATATTCTATACATTAATAACCATTGACCTTATTTGTTCATACAAAACTGGACTGAAGTTACAGCTGCTACGAAGCTGTTGAAGACTAAATTCGTTGTAGGTGAACTGCCTCTTTAAATATAATTCTTCGTTATTAACACACTCTTTTTTTGTAATTTAGCATTACAGGCTTTATAAAAACAAAGCCTCTATCAGTTGGTTTACTTGATCTTTAACAATTTGCAGTTCAACAGAAGATGCTGTTTGATATGGGCATTAAAAGATAAAAATAACTGTTAAAGGTACACTAAGTATGAATGACTCTAACCAGAAAGAGACTTAATACAAAAAAAAAACAGTACAGTGTACAGTACATTTACCTGTATTGAGTTCTCTTGTAGGTTGAGGTATCGCGTGTTGACTGATATGCTTCCGGGCACCTCATCCAAACTTTGTCTCGTGCAGATGACTCGACTGGCCTGATTGGAGCATGTGCAGTGGGTGGGGCAAGAGGAGGCGGCTCCTGCAAGCTCTGGCCCAAGGGGGAGGAGCCACAGTAGCAGCTGGGCCAATAGAAGGAGGAGGGGGGAAGGGCAGGGAAGGCAGGTCACCGTGGTGATGCGCATGGCAACTGGGACATGACCCTGCTCTTTTTCCAAAAGTATAGATGAGTTAGCTCCACACTGGTGGGTTTGTGAAGAACGCTGCCTTTCCTTTGGTCCTCCAGTGGAAATTTGTTCTCTTTAATTCCTCATCCTCTGAGACACTTTGTCCTCTGTCGATCCCTGTTATTGTCTCTTGTTTTTTGAACACAGAAATATGCAGATAAACAGATGTTATTCCGCTTTTTTCCCTTGTTGTCTGGGGATTTGACAGAGACGTTCAGTGAGAAGAATCCAGGAGTTACTGTGAAAGAACAAGAGAGAAAGAGAGAGAGAGAGAGAGAGAGAGAGAGAGAGAGAGAGAGAGAGAGAGAGAGAGAGATATTAAAGAATACAGCCTCTGCTTCATGTTTTTACCAAAATGAATAGGAGAAATAGACGACTACAATACCAATCATAAGGGGATTGTCAAAATATCTTACAGAAGCATTAGAACTTATGTCACTGCTCATATCAAATCCTCCATAATCCCCAAGTAGAGACTTTGTCAGAAATGAAATCATTGCATCCAGGGCAGGTGAAAGTTGTTTATTAAATTAATAGTTAGTGTAGGTAGTCCTGCCTGAAACATAACAGTCAAAGCGAGTAAAACTGGGACAACAACAAATTAGGATACTTCTCTCTTTAATCTATCTGCTAGTAGGTTGGTGGAGCAAGGTTTTAATAAATACTGCAAGCAAAACACAAAGGAAACAATAATTAAATCTATGTTTACACTGGTATGCGAGTTGTGCTCTACTAATACAGTTTGCATTAATATGAGTTGCCTGTTCTGACAATGTTTTTGCAATGCAATTGCCATCACTGAGCAATCCTGCTCACATCTACACTAGCATCAGATGAAAATGACAAGGAAATGCTAATTTGATAGCCATATTAGCAGAGCACAGCATGCTCTGGGGCCAAAGAATATAGTGGCAATGATGCAGTCAATGCTAACGATAATAGATGGCTAGCTCACGTCAGGCTCCACTGGCTGCCCACAGAAGCAGGGAGCTAGCCTCTCTTTTTCCTCATTCCCCTAGCCGTGAGTAACCTTAAATAAGGGCATCCAGCAATCTATGTCGGTTATTAATGATGACGGTTGTAATGATGGGAAGTTGACACGCAAACTCATTTGACAACATTTGAGTGTTCTCACTTGGCACGGTAAGGAAGACGACGAGGAGGGGGGGGGGGGAGATTATTAATCTGATAGATGACTATAACGCCCGGGGCAGAGATGGAAATTATCAACACCACAGTAATAGATGGATACTGTCTGAACATCTGCCGAGGGATAGTGGAGAGAGAAGGCGATGATGAGGGGTACGGTGAGGAGCGCAGGCAAAATCACCAGGAGTATAAAAGGAAGGTAGAAACGTGTTAAATAGGAAATTGGGGGAGAAAGGGAGAAAGGGGCCCATTAATATTAATAATCTCTTCCCTTCTCTCTTCCCTTCTCTCTCTCTCTCACTCTGCGAGACTCAATAGAGAGATGAATATAAAACAGGCAGCGATGGAGGGAGTGAAACGACAAGACAGAGGGGTACATAAACTCCAGAGCAACGGAGAGATGGAGAGATGAGGCACAAGACAATATGGAGGGATGAATATGAATCAGGCGTAGGCACCTCTAAAGTAAAAGATTGACTTCAATGGTAAACAGCAGATGAGTAGGAACACGAGTAAACGTGTGTGTGTGTGGTGGTGGTGGGGGGGCATCATTGTTCATTAATGCATAGGCCGAGTGCAATGACATTAAACACACGCACAAGGACATTGTGATAAATCATATCAGTTGTGGTTGATGCCAGAATAGGTGTTGTGACGAATTGTATTCCTCCACCAGAGTTCCAACGTAGCAGTATTTCAGCCTAGCAGTAGTTTAACAAGATACAAAAAATGGTCCTGTCAGCAGTTTAACACGTATGTTTATGCGATAACATGCATAATAATCATGAACATAAATCCAAATGGGGGGACATTTTATTTTGGAAGATAAACAGCAGCTACAATTACATGCACAATTGTTCCACTATAGTTGAAAAGTAATTTAGACACCGGTAATTTAGACAGGATTCTCTATATAGAATATTTCCTTAATGGAATATTATCAAAATGGAACACATGCAGTACAGTGGCAGCCTACATCAGCCATATACATTAAGCGTCCTTGAGTTTGTGAAAGGCGCTATATAAATCTAAGTTATTATTATTATTATTATTATTATATGCTTTCCCACTGTATATAAATGATTGTGTTTTATTTTTGGCAAAAATGTAAACATCAAAGTAAGAATCTTGTCTGTTATAAAATAAGGGCTGAGCCTAGAATATGGCTCTGCCTCAAACTTAAGGAAGCTGCCAATTTAAACAACTTTTTAAGACGCCATTTGCACAACCTGATGATCAGAAATGTCCTAAATCAAAGGCAGCAACAGATAAGATTAATTTTAAGGTATTTTGGGGCAGCAACTGATGCATTCTCAGAGGACATCCCACCCAACCGCTGCAAGGTTTAACCAGAAAAGTTTTAAAAGAAAAATGGCGATGGGATTTGGTGAGAACTAATCAAGAACTAATAAATTAACATTGACTGTAGTTAATAGGTAGTTAGTACTAGTGTAGCGATAACTAAATTAACCGGCAGTAGCACATGAAAGATTTATGAATAGTTTGCCTATAAGTGCTTCGATGAAATTTGACAGTAAATAGAAGATTAGAAAATACTCATATTTTATATTATTTCTGGCAAAAAAACATCAAAATACAATGTTGTATTACTGTTCTCAAATCAGCGGCCTTTCTTGTCGGCTTTGTTTTTTTATCAGTCACTTATAAGACAGCTGCCCAGTGCCTATGAAGGACATAGGCTCAAGACATCTGCCGTAAGTTTGAGACCGATAAAGACCGAGACCGAGAGTGTGCTTGTAACCGTATCCGCCAGCGAGTGTTTACGCGAACTGGGGTGTAAATCTGGCAGGGGAGCAAACATTTGGCACATCACCTGGGCACTGTGCCACTGGAATTGAACGCAGTCACTGTTCCTCACAGTATCTCCAGCCCCACGCTAAAACGCCATGTTCCTGTTTCAACGAGCCAGATCTCGACACGCACACACAGCCACGCGGAGGAATAAAAAGGCACTTGGCTGTTATTTCTGGCACGGCTCTCACCTTTTATTTTAAATTTTCAGCCACCCCTCGCAAGTGAGAAGTGCAAGAGCTATTTCAGGTAGACAGCGTGCAAGCAGAATCGAGAGGTGCAGAAGGAGCCGAGAGCTGAGGTTAAGAAGATGGCAGCTAGAGTTAGAGGGAGTTGTAGTCCATAGGGGGACTTAGGGAGTCTAGTTGGAGTTGACAGCTTGGTTAGAGCCAAAAGAATCCTATTCCACCTCACCGCTGTCACTGTCCACATGTTACCACTGCTTCTACCTGGAACTATCGCGGCCTTCAAACTGGCTGTATGGACGACCTGCCGTCGTTCACCGGTTCACAAGTTTAAAAAACACAAAGTCATAAGTTCCGTATGAAGACGAGCATTAGTCTCCTCCGCCTATTGTTACTTTTTCTCTCTTATTTGTTGCTCTTCGTGCCTCTCTCCGCTCCATCACTTAATTAATTAGCTATAACAGCCGAGTTAATGAAACCTTCTCCCCTTCCTCTGACTCTTCTGTGGCACAGCACAAGTCTGTGTTGTTTGTTTCTTTTTTCTCTCCCACAATCCTCTATTAAACCCTTCTCCTCTCTACTTTTCCAGAGTCGCCTGTGTTGGGTGGTATCCAGCTGCAGGGTAAACGAGCAGTTTGATGAAAGATTAACCAGATGACACATATTAACCCTTCACCCCACCTCCAACTTCCACCCTCTCAGTCACAAAGAAGTCTCTCTCTCTCTCTCTCTCTCTCTCTCTCTCCACATGCGAGCCAACAGAGTTACCATGGTTACCTATTCACCACAGTCTCAGTCTGACTTACTCGCTCACAGCAAACCTACAAAAAAGATAAAATGGTCGCTGGAAAGTTATGCAGGCGGTGGAAGTCATCCGTCAGCCCATAGAAACCTGCCGGATGGACAGACAGTGTCAACAGGAGTGCGAGGCTCGACCGGCGCTCCACGCTGTCCTGTCTGCACATCGGCGAGGTGGCCAATTGAAGCCGGGCCCATCAATAATGACCTCGCACACGCCAAGATGGCAGCTCTCCCCGCGGCCCGGCGAAGAAGAGATCATCGCCATGTCCGCCGCTGTGGGGAACGGAGCCATAACCTTCGTGATCTCCCAGTGTCCTCTTGTAAGTCAGACTTTGTGCCTGCCAGACGATGAAGGGGGCGGGGGGGGGGATCTGCTTTGCCACAATTCAATTTCAATTAATTCAATATAAGCAATAACTTAAAAGAGATATTATTAATGCCAACAGAAAAGAAGTTTAGTTGTCCACATAGTGCTTTTATGTACCGTATTAGCTATACATCTTTATAGATAGTTGCTGACACGGATTAAAAAACAAAACAATAGTAATAACGTATTCCTACACAAACCATTGCTCAATAGCACAATAACTGAAATGGCACTCGTGGTCTATTTGCTGGCACGTGAAGATCAGCTAGAATGGAGGTTCCTCTTCTGGCCTAATGTCTCTGGTTTCAGTCCGATGCCCAACAGCAAGAAATGTCTGAAGTCCTCACACTAACCCAACCTCGGGTTAGTGTCTGTAGGGTGCCAAACCCCTAGAAGGACACTGTGAAATCCGTTTGCCATGGAGCACATCCCTCAACGCCTCATCTCCTAACAGGCTTCCTCCGCCTCGCCTCCACGCGCGCTTGAGGAACGTATGCAGGCTTCCACAACATTGATTCTCATAGCTGCTCAAGCTAGCCAGTAAGTCATCTGGCTAGTGTACTGTAGAGTTCCAGACAAGTCAGTAGCATAGAACTGATCATCGTTGACATGACGTGAACTGATAGTATGAACATTGATACAAAATAAAGTGAAAGGCTGTCTCTTTCCCGGATGCTAATTTCTTTGGGCGTTCCTGGGCCATTTGAGAGATGCTCCATCTTGACTGTGACCTGCAGCACAGCTCATAAGTAGCAGGCAAATTTAGGATTTGATAAATCATCGCTAATGCGATAACACTCAGCATCCTGCTGGCTTACATAAACCATCCACTCTGTCTGAACTTAGCAGGCGTTCTTAACATTCACATTCATTTGAAAAAGCGGGCCGATAATCCAATCACACACACTATACAAAACAATCTATTTTGATAATTTAATGGAATACATCTAAAATATAAAGCCTGTAGTTTTACAATGTGTCTTTCCTACTAACCAGCATTGCCAATCTATTACGACTATTATGTCCTGCTCCTAATGCAGTGACTTTCAACTAGACTAGTGTAAAGAAGGCACGAGGGTTAGTGGAGATTTACTATTCCACCTGGCTGTCACAAAGATGTGTCAGGAAACAATGCGATTGTTGTGCTCATCACAATGACAAATTATCCAGTCCAAAGCACATAACAGCTCTCTGACTTGCTTTAATCATTTTTTGGACAACAATAAAGTGCTATGGCTTCCAAGGTAGGAGCCAAATCTGTTGTTGGCTGGATCCGGCAATGCTGGTTAGTAGAGAGGGAAACGCATTGTAGCGTCTGCTGTATTCATAGGTGGCGTTGACAATGAAAAAAAAATGTAAAATTACGCCGGCCTTATCCCTTAACTCATTGCCATCTTTACACAATCATGTCAGATGGTAATCCCTGATGTAGCAACTGTTTCGCTCTAATCAAGCCCTCATAATCCTATCCAGGCACACTGCGCTCTGCAGCCACTCTCATTTTCAGCCCAATCTGTTCGACTAGCCCCGGTTCCCCTCCGCGCTCTAACTCAACTCAGCCTCCTCCCGGTCCCAGGGCAGTCCATCACACTTAGAGCTTACACTATTCACAGGCACTTTTAAAGCTCTGAAAGCATTTGAATAACAGCCAGGAAAAACTGACTTTGGGACCAAAGACTAGGGGGGTAGGGATCGGGGGGGCTTTTACAGAAATGAAAAGCGAATCTGCATTATGACACAGAATCCCTGATTTAGACGGCAGTTTCATTTGTGCGGACGGGGCTGTCTCTCACACACACACACACACACACACACGTGTGTGGTAGGGTTGGGGGGCCACAACGGTTAAATAAGGGTACTGCTGGGTATTGATGCACTGGGGCAGGAAGCCCCCCCCCCCCACCGCCTCGACTTCCCTTCCCCTTGGTGTGCTGTTCAGCCCTCCCCCACAATGACTAACCCCCACCACACCCTACCGCCCCTTTGGCCCGAAGTGGAAAAGAGGAAGCCGGACTAACAGTAGCCTTGTTAGTGAATGAAGCCTTGACGCTACCCACACACTCTCAGACCCACACACACACACACACACATATTGATGCAGACACAAAGCACGCGTTGTAAGTAGTGTGACTAATACTTTCCATTGTGTTGCCCCTGTAACACCTGATTTATGACTCAATCCCAGGGTTTCTGGGAGGGGGGGGGGGGTCTGTTATTGACATTGTCTGTGTGGGATCACAGTGCTATATTTCCTGTATCAGGGAACGCTTGCTTACCGCTCAACGCACACACACACACATGCACGCACGCACGCACGCACGCCAATCTAGTTAGTGAGGTGCTCTGCTTAAACCCTTCCTAATAAATTGATTCTTACCACACCAGCCCTCCAATTTGCGCTCCATTTCGGTGTTTCTGCCAAATGTAGAAAGTATTCACAGGCGTAAACAAACAAAACAATACACCATTCGCCAATGTGTGAGTTGTACCAAATGAATTGCTGTACTCAATATTGATATTTCACATAGATCTGGACATGGAAAACAAACATGTCTGCCTGCCACTAACTAAGCGTATGCTTGACAGTTCATGTCATTAACAGGCCATTATTGACTGTTGGGATGAAAATATATTTGAGCTAATCACCTTACATTTACAATTAAGCCAGCCGGCCAATTTTGTGTTCACCAGGGCATTATGCAGTCACATGTAGATGAACAGCTAATACTGTAAACATTAAATAGGTAGGAACAGTCGTCTCAGCTGGATGAAGAGCAGAGTGGAGAGATAGATAAACTTGAACAAAATTACAGGTTTCAGCAAAAACCTGCTCAAGAAACCAGGTCCTTCTTATGAAACGCTAGGGGGGCAGGATAGTCTTGTGCTCTGGGTGTTTGACTCCCAGCCAGAAGGTTGTGGGCTCGAGCCCCGGAGTTGGCCTACCTGTAAGCATCTTTAAGCAAGATGCCTAACTTGTAATTGAACTCGTAAGTCGCTTTCGATAAAATTACCTGATTGTAACTGAAACTCTGTGATGTGAATATTTGGGAGACATCTATCCGTCTGCTATCAAATAACTATGTAGGTATATGAGAAAACAATTTCAAGGAATTAAAGTGAAATTGCTGGTATTTATTAAAGACATCCTAGCGAGAGCAGCATTTAGTGTTCCACGATTTAATCACCAGGCATTTGCGTCAAATTGGATATGCCATGAGCCCCCCTGCTTAGTTTGTCTGCCCTCCATCTCCCCACCCCTAGACATTGCCAACGCTTTCATTAGGACGCAGTTGGAAAGCCCTGATCTATTCAGAGGTCCTCCTGCAGGAGCAAAGACCTCCCTCTTCCCCTTCAAGTGGGGGGCCGGGGAGCGCCAGATTAAAAGTCGGCGAGTTCATCACCCCTGCCAAAGCACTCCCATTAAAAGACATTACATTACCTTCCCCACATGTTCAAATCCCTAACTGACGGTGTCGTAGCACTACTCATTACATGCTGGGATAAAATACTTTTTTTTTTTTTTTTTGTAATGTTAACATCTTACACGTTGGCTGTGCGAGCCCTCGGCTTCAAATGAAATCCAGTTATTACTGTCCGTTCCGTGGCGCTGCCCAGTCAGGATGCCGATTTGGTGAACAATTAATCCGTATTTAAGGTTGTTAAGCGTGTTGACACGCTCGATTCCTGTGCCCTGAGGGGGAACACACAGCCTGCAGTTAATCAAAATGTCTCTCAGCCATTTACAGAGAAATGTAAACTGCACAATTTGGGTTACTTAGAAGCCTTTCCCAGCATTCCTGAGCATGCGTTGCTGCAAGCTGTCTTTGAGAGAGAACGTGTTTCAGCATTTTTCACCTTTTGTTGGGTGAAAGTATAAGCAGGTGTGTGTGTGTGTGTGTGCGTGTGTGTGTTATTGTTGTGTGGTGGAAATGGGACATGTCAGGCTTTATATATACTTTGTCAATTTTTTATATTTCAACAATTTTATTTATTATTTCGACAGACACAAACTTCTAATCTAAAATCATAAAAGTCCTACTCCTGACTTGTAGCATAGCTACATTCCAGGTGCATTCGTAAATAATGTATCCCACTACAGTATTTGTTGCCGTTATTCAAAGCTCGATGTACATGTGAATTTATTTATATACGATCTAGCTGAAGCGTTGCAACATCTCAGTTTCACAAGGGCATTTTATTTATTAACAAGCAATAAGCATGTGTGTGACCAGTTACACTATCAGCCCTACAGCCGTTCAGGCCCTACCCCGGCGCACTCTATGACTGACACACTGACTAACACACTGACAGATAAACACTCACACCGACAAACGCGATAAGGCCTTGCACGGAAAACTCTGACACAGACTGACAGATGGACATCTCCATGGAGACCAGCCACCAAGACCAATGCAATGTCTCTCTCTCTCTCTCAAAGAAAGAAAGAAACAAACAAACAAAGAAAGAAAGAAAGACTACAGCCACTGTCATAGCGGTGGCCGATATGACCATTATATCTTGATATTTTCATGATAATGCAGCAATATACGACACTGAATGTGATGTGTTTAATTGTCAAAATTGCCGTTAACTAATAAAAGTCGTTCTTAAGTTGACAACTGTCATGAAACTATACCAGCCCGTGAACTTCTGTTTACATTTAGGAAATGTAAGCACAGTAATTATTACCAAACTTTATGATTGCATAAATGAAATGAAATTGCATAACTGATGTTGTTTATTGTCTATATTACTGCAAATGATAATTCTCACCCACCCCTTCACTTTCTCCTCTAACACCTTGGTGTCACCCAATTCCTAACACCTCCGCTAGCTTTACTCCTCAACCCTCCTCCTCCCCTCTCTCCTTTTTTCTCTCCGCACCTCGTCTCCACGGCTGATTTCTCCACCCTCCTCTCCGCGGGTCTCTCTCTCTCTCAAATGGAAGCGCTTGACGAGACCCGGGTTGCCATAGTAACATGCTCACTCGCCATCTTCACCGGGGGGGGGGGCACTCCCGTCACTCAACACTGGTGACCGAGGGCCTAGTGGCTGTACCCAACTGCTCCTCTGCCCAGGCCCGAACTTAACCATGGCAAGAATATGCAAGAGAGGCGAAATATATAAATAAAACTAGTACAACTGAGTCAACAATCTACATCTACAATCTACATATATCGCAGCCCATGGAGAGTCCAGGGAGTTGGAAAACAAACAATGGCGGTATGTAGTAGTCCACGTGCTGGCAAGGAGAGTAATCACCCCAACCAGATGGTAAAATCGGTGATTTATCACAACCACTGTGTGGCGTCACTATAGCCCTTCTCTGTGGCTCCTGGCACGATGGTTTCGATGTTTTAACACCTTCCCCTGGTGCCAACATTTCGCTGTGGCCCCCCACTGGTGCCCGGAGATATGACGACATCTGACCAGGGCTGTAAAAAATGTTTCATTTTCTGGCGTGAACTTTAACGAGTTCTCACGAAGATGGGAAATATTAATTAGATCATTATGTCTTATACTGTAGGTACAATTACTATTAGGCATTTGGCAGACCCTTTTTTTATTTTATTTTTTTTTATTATTATTTATTATTTTATTACAATTACAAGTATTATAAGGAGCAGGTAGTGGTTAGGCGTCTCGCTCAAGTATGCTTACAGGTAGACCAACTCCGGTGCTCGAATCCATGACCTTCCGGCTGTGAGTATTTTATATAGGTATTTTAAAACCTCTCGTCTGGGCGTGGAATTTTCATATATTAGGGCCTACTAAGTATTTTCAGCAGAAACCATTGCATCTGAATACGAATCAGAGACAACACAACTAGACATGCACATGCACGCACATGGCCAGTGTAGTGGTTACAGGTACCAGTCGTTTCTCTGCTCTGCCCCCTCTGGCCAAGAAATGCACACTACACCACTAAGCTATCATAGTAGAATTTAAAATTAAACGATTTTTAGCTAGGAGCATCTGTATTAATATTGTTAAGAGTGTCAATATCATGCCTGGACACAACATCAACCAGTCTCATCTAATCTCTTGTAGCATTGCTTCCGTCACTGTTAAATTTGGTGTATCTTTTGTCTGTTGTCAGTCGTGGTCAGAATCCTGACCAAAACTAGAACCTATCCATTGGCTCCCAGTTCACCTTAGATGCGACTTTAATGTTCTCCCAATTACCTATAAAACACTACATGGACTGGCGCGTTAGTATTATCTCGTACTCTAGTATCTCGTGCTTTACGTTCACAGAATGTAGGCCTTTATTTACCTCTAGAGTTCATAAGAAAAGATTTGGACCATTCTCACACGAGGCCCCAACCACTTTGGAATGCTGAGGTTGGAGATGCTACTTCTGCAGAGAACTTAAAAAGCCAAACTTAAGAATTTTATAGTATAGTATTTCACCAGACATAGTTCAGCCCTCGCCCCCCGCCCCTTGTGGAAGACTTATGGTGCATTAGTCTCTCCTGTCTGTGTACTGCGATTCTACTGGTCATTTCCTCATGTGTCGTTAATCACCCAAAAAATAGACTTCGGTGTTTATACTGTTTAGTGGTAATCGTGCCATATTTTGCTCACTGTGTAATGTATTATTATATAAGCTGTGTAATATATTATATATATATGTGTGTAATATATTATATATATATATGTATTATATTATTGTATGCTATTGCATTCTGGCCGTACTGGAAGGGTTGGGCAGAGGATAGGGGTGTTGTTTGTTTCCATGTGGAGAGTGTGCCTGTGCATCCCTTGAGACTGTAATGTGATTAAGGGCTACAAGAATATCTTGACATGACTTGACTTTGCCTTTTTTTCGCTTGACTTCATTGTGAGGCCCTCTGTAAACTTGTGCCTTTACAATAGTGGTCTATGGATAGATTTCTTATCGCAGGCCATAACGGTTTTACTTTCAGCCAGCAGGGAAAAGCCCACAGCCTGAATCTGCAATGCTGTACTGAGCTCTTATGCTGCCACTGACCCGAAAAAACTCGCAAGACATAGTGGGTGGGTGCAGCCAAAGGCGTCCGTAGCCACAAAGGATGGCGGTCAGTGCGTTACCCCCAGTGTTGGGGGAAACGCATTATTATTGTTCCTGAATTCAGTAATCGCATTACAGTTACTAATCAAGTATTTTGTTATTTTTTCTGTGAAGTGCTCTTTGGGCTGGTTTTTACTGACTTTGCCGTCGGCTTTATGGTATTATTTTAATAAAGAGAATAAAAGAAATCTTGTGTATGTCCTCCTTATTAGGATAGGGGTTTGTGCTGATATGTGGGCATATGCAAGGTTTAACGTTACATTGTTAACTGGCAATTATGTGACAATGTATCTCAGGCGATGTTGCCGAGTAACGCAAAAGTAATGTAACAAGTAGTGTAACAAATAACTTTCTTCAGTAAGTAACGCATTAATTTTTTTCTTTTTTTTTTTTACAGTAAAAGTAACGAGTAATTGAGCAATACAATACTTTTTTGCGTAACGACATCAACAATGGTGAAGCATGACCGCCATTGTTAAACAATCACATTTTACAGATACATAATCTAACTTACATCGCCTTCATCAAGCAAGCTATCAAACAGACTTACTGCTTTCTCTGGCCAGCTCATTCCAAAATGTGCCCAACTGTTACAGTAAACGCTGCTCATTCCACTGCCTGTGTTGAGACATGGCAGATGCCTGCCCACGTTACATTACATTTTCGAACAGATGATCGAACCTCTCACCGAGTGCCGACACGCGACTACTCCCAAAACGTCCAGACAAATCACGAGAGGAGAGAACCAATCGCTTTGTTCCATCTCCGGGCAGCCCTCACCACTTTGGGTCGCAATTAATATTTTCCTCGGGATAAATCTCCCCATTTCTAATTATGTCAATTCAGTGGGTTATGGTTTTCATTTTATATCATTAACCATTGCCATTCTCCCAACTATTATTCAATAATTAATTGCGGACAGCCATCACGTTCCCCCGAGGGCCGACACACAGGCCTGGGTGGGAGACTCCATCAAAGCCATGCCGGCTAATTATATCCACCCTGCCATCATAGGCAGCTTAGCATTTCCACTGTGGATGGGTCAATGCCCATACAATATGCAGCCCCTGGTTATTGAGATTAAAATGGTGCCGGACGAGGCAAAGGACTTTGGCTGTCCATCTCCTGGTTGAATTGACATGCATCAGCGCTGAGCGCCGTGTCATAAAAGTGTCTGGAAAGGTAAATCCCTGTGATTTAGGCTCTTAAAGAAGCATATGGTAACCTTTTTACAGTAAAATATGTGTTACTTTTCTTACTTACTTCTAATTGTTAGCAGTATTCGTAAGACCCAGTGAGACCAACTTGACCCATTGGATTGGTTGATACAACAGGCAGGAAATAACCAGAAGTTCTGCTTTCTGCCACTCTGCCATTAAAAAAGCTATGCCACAAATGATTTCTGCAACTACAGTGGGAAAAACAATTTAGCTGAAAGTCAACAGAATATGACAGCGTCCAAAAATAGAGTGCAGTTGCATTTCATGACCAAACGGTGCCACCAACAAGCAGCTAAGCATTCTATTTACCTGTTCCTGGTTGAAGTTAGGCCGAGTTATGCTGGACTTTTTCTGATGTCAGCAAAGTGCATATACTCAAAAGAACCAATCATAAAGAAGGTGTCAGCTGTCCCGCCCTAACAGGCGCGGCCAAAGTGACATAGGAAGGTTACAAAATGCCAATCAAGCAGTTCTGTATGCACCCAGTCAGTTGGGAGGTCTAATCCGTCCTCCTTTAAAGACATAGCAATACATAGCAACCCTTTTTCTACTGTAATTTTAGGGGACACATTGATATCACATACAATTTGCTAGTTCAGGAGATTTTCCACTCAGTCACTATAAGTCATCCACTAACAAGGGATGACTTACGGTTGGTTAGTCACAGCACTTCCAGGCGAATCAGCAGCCTCGGCCTGTCTTTCTGGCGCTCAACTACAACCTTCAACCTGTGTGCATCAGCAAGTTGCTCGGCTATCAATCAATGCCACCCACGCCCTGCCACCAGATCAGTGACCATCTTGACCTGATTAAAGCAGCTTCTGTGTCATCTATATTCTATATCTATCAAACACAGCACCCATGTGCCCGTGTGCATACTGTAATGTAAAAGCACTTACATAGACAAGCGCACACAAATAAATGCACTGAAATGAGTGTACCTGTACACAGAATAATCAACAACACACGCGTGTAAAAGTTTCCACACTTTCACGGAGACACACACATGCGCAAAGAGAGTGTACCCGTGCGCGCACACGCAAGTCGGTGTATGTGCACTCCCTTGCAGTGACACCAAACAGACAGAAAATTTAGGGCAATAGCTATTCGCCGCGCATGCTAATGCGGGAACGCGGGTCTCTCAGAATTAATGCGGTCCTTTGTTTTATAGTACAGTACAGGGGACTGGAAGAGACGCACTGTATTTTAACCAGACCGAAAGCATCCCTCCTTAATTACAAATCGCCGACGAGACCATTATTCTACATCTTATCATTTATATGACGACCTCATCCGCCGCCCCGTTCGGCCCCCACGCGTTTGTTTTGAAAGGATTTCATGCGTCTTTCTCCACATCCGCTGCGCGAATTAGTGTTAGGGATGTCGGCATTCAGGCCGTATGCAGAGCACAGAGCGGTTGAGGGGGGCGGGGGGGATTATCTCAATGCCATACCTTCCCTCTTGGCCAGGTGTGCAGGTGTAATTTAGCATGTCCCTGTTAACCTGCTTGCTTGTTTTCATCAAGCTCATCAGCTATGGACAAATAGTGTAGTGTTAAAATTAAAGAGCAGACTGCCTGAAATCGCTCAACCAGGGCCTAATTTGTAACAGAGGGAGGACTCACCCCTTCATTTTGATGGGCCAGTGTGCATGTGTGTAAAAATGAATGGTTGACACTCAAAATAAGAGTGACTAGAGGACATAGATGGTCTGTTCTTTGAAGTTTTGTGGCTGGTGGAAAGATTTTGTGCAAATAAACAGAACAGATAAATTAAATAAAAAGGGTTAATCTATGCTCTGAAATAACCACGATAAAATTCATTGCTTTGGTATAACTATCTTGCATTTTACAAAACATGCACACTGCACTAGAGTATGTGTGAAAGGATAAAGCCAGTGTAATTTAATATGTTCTCGTATTAATAGTCAATAAGCAACAGCGGTATACTTTCCATGCAGAACAAAGTGAAAGCGAAAGTTAACACATGTGCAGTACATTTTTTACATTTAAGTCTAACAAAGTCACGATAAATATGTTTAAGAGAAAACCTTTATTTCCATCACAATGATAATTTAGGCTGCCCAAAGCAACTCTCAAACATGGTGACTTTTGGTCTTTTTGTAGGTTGATTAGACGTTACATACAAGAAAAATGCCAACCTTATGCTTTCAGATTTCCTTGTGAAACATGTATTTTATAACTTTAATAATTCTTTAACTCACATTAATATTGTAGTTTATATTAGTTCAAGATGGTGCATGCTCGGCCCTCTCAGGAGGTAAAAGCAAGCTTACCCTAAACTATGACAGATTGCCTCTACTTTCAGGCTGTTACTAATTTAGAAGAGCTTATCCCTGAATTTCTCTCTCAGCAGGTCACTAACTATTCCTTCCACAATTGAGTGTACAGAAAGGTACATCTCTCCAAACAATTCGCCCCAAAAACCCTCTTCCACTGTTGTGTAAAACTAGTTTCTTGCCTTGTTCTTGTGACTGGCTACCTTTTAACCTGGGCCATGGTCTTCTCTCAATAAGACAGCTTTTAAGGGAATATTTAGTAGGGGAGTAAAATGTTAAGGTCAAAGTTCAGCCGGGCCAGGTTTCGCTGACATTTGGAGTTGTGTTTAGAGCAATGCGATGTCTTGATATTTTGAAAAGTTGCCCGGAGCGGGAAGACCATTTGTTAAATACAACATCATGTGACATCCTTCTCATAATGTCAGGGCCTTGCATTGAACCGAAAGGCTTCACTTTGGTGTGAACCCAGAATGATATGAGCAGATAAAAGAATATCAATTTACAGGAAACATAAAGGCTTAGCATCGCCCTAAAGTTTTACTCCTATGGGTCCATTGACCTAATGGAAACAATATAGTATAAAGCATGCTCTCATAAAGTCTATATGTCATGGCCAGCTGAGGTAGGGAACTACAGACTTTTACAGCTACTGTAATAAACACTAAAACTATGGGCTACTGGATCAAACCAGTACATAAATAGCGATAGTAGGCATGCTCAGAGGCCATGCATGATAAAAACTTTAGCCCTATTCGAGTCATTTGTCAAAAACAAAATGTAAAAATCTTCCAGCAGAACAGCAAAATTTAAGTGCCCCCACCATTCAAACTTGTACACACAGCTCAAAGCTTCACCCTGTGTCTAATCCCGCTCCAGTGCCCCAATTCACCCTCCAACACCCCATTAATAACTTAGTCTTCCTATCAGAAACTCGGTGGATAATAACAGACTGCCAACAATCTCTTTCTGCCAGCCCTCCGCTTCCGATTCTGTGAAACGCGCCACATTAGTATCTAAATCCTCTCATAACCGTATCATTGTGTTGCAAATAGAGGCGGTAGATCTTCATTCATCAGACCTAATCTATCTGCTCCTTGTTACTATCCGGAGGTGGCTGATCGAGGGGCTCTGACTCACAGGCAAAAGGCAAAGGCAAAGCCAAAGCCAGGCTCAGCCCGCAAGAAAAAGCCGCAAGGTGGCTGTTCATTCCCTGACAATTGTGGGGTCACCACTAAGGCCAAAGCAAACGATTTAACGTTAAACCGTGCTGATGGTGTGGCGCTAATTGTCCATCATGCGGAAAACGAAACAAGCGCTGATCTTATAACCACGGTCCCTCCTGGCTTATTCCAAGGTTAAACCAACTGGTGTCTTTTTTAGTTAAATAACCTGCGAAGAACAAAAGCTGGAAAGCAGAAAGTTTGTGTTGGGAAATTGGGAATACTGGCATTGACGGGTCTCAGAGAAAACAATGTTCTAACATAGAACGGCACACAAACACACTTGTTTCCTCATAATTGCTGGATAACAATCCCTAGACTATTGAAGATGAGGCCTATAGGATAGTTTATAAATACACAACACGGTGTGTTGTATATTTTTACACAACACGGTGTGTTGTGTATTTTTGGATGTTATTGTTATCTCTCCTTAAAGCTCCCAACTAACAACACATTAGTAGTTACACAAATACGCATGCAGTCGCGCAGGTGCACCAACTGAAACGGGGGCGTATTCACAAGCACGCGCACGTGTACACACACACACACACACACACGCACAAGAACGCACCAGGAGCACTGTGATGCCACATTAATCTGCATCACGCCAATTGACACAGCTACGAGAAAATGTCAACGATTGATGATCGATGCCTACCTTATGGTGGAAAGATCGCCTTTTCGCGATATCGCAATTAAGTTAGGACAGAGCCGCACACACGAGACACGTGCACGGCGTTCTCATCTCCACAAGTCCAAATCCTTACCTTTAAAAAAAATATATAAATATATTGTGTACTATTCCACTGCGGATGGGTAGAGTCGCCGACGATGTCTTCTCTGCCTTCTATTCTTCCCTCACTTGCTCGCTCGCTGCTGCGCTCTCTCTCTCTCTCTCCCCCCCCCCCCTCTCAAATTGATTCACCCTTTCCAAAGCAATGGGACTGGATGCCACGACTAATAAGAATAGTCTCAAAACACTAACAGCTTTCTATTTCACTTACAAACATCTCTGGACCACGATCAAGTGCATCTAGAAAGTGATATGAATTTATTTTAATAGAAACGATTACAACCTATTGTTGTAGCCAACACTGGCAACAGAGACGGTCATACGTAGTAATTTATATATTTAATTTTTTATTACCACCATAATGGAAAACTGTTATGGATTTATTTAAAAATGTGCCTACCACAGAATTCCACATCTCCTTCCCACCTCACTGTATATATTTTGAACACATGTCTGTAGGGGTGGAGAACAGTGTGGTCTTATGCGCTTTGCATGGGGAGAGAGGAGTAGAGAGGAGTGCCAGCCGCTCAGCATTCAGGTGCGGGAGGGGCAGAGCGCCCTCTGAGTTTCAAACCAAAACAACGTGAATTCCAAACTGAGGTCTACTAAGGCTATAGCTTTAGGGTATTAGGCCTCAGTTAAGACCTGCGATTCTACATTGCTCAGAATAAATGAGACGAGACAGGCAATTACGCACGCGAGTGACGGCTTATTATGGCTAAAAATGTAAATGTATTCTGTAACATAACGCGTGCCAGCGTTGCGTGGTGTGGTGGTGTGGGGGGTATAGGCTACTGAATATTCTCTCCTTGACTGGTTCCCTTGGCAACGCACAAGCGCAGGCGGAGCCCCACCTGTATGCTCACACTCACTCAAGATTGATACATGCATTTTAATACATAAATATTCATTCATATTCGTAGAGTCTAGACCAGAATTTTGGGCAGTATAAAAGAGTATTAATGCGTCTGTGAGCGCCCGCCTCCATTTCTCGAAATTAATCAAATACAAACAGAAACGCGACCAGAAGTGAGGAGTACGTCGTAGATTCCTCATGGTGACGCTTCCTACATAATAAAGTATTGGCTATGGTTAATTGGCAGAATATTCTCCTATTTTCAGAAGAGATGTGCGTGCGTGTTCATGTCACGTGGGCGGGTGACTGTTTGTTACACACGCTTGTCCGTCAGTGCGCGCGGGTAGACGACGTGAGCGAGTGACGGGTGATTAGCGGTGGATTGATAACTTTCTATATCTAGACACAGAAGATCGCTCTCGCTCGCTCACACCCTCGCGCCTAACTAGCACCCCCCACAGTCAACGGACACGTGCGCGTATTATTCTCACACACACACACACACACACACACACACACAGTTGAAAGGTGGCGGTGGAGGAGGGGTGGCAACCTGTTTCACTCTGATAAATGACGACTTAACCTCTAACATAGCAGGCATGCTTAGCTTACTTTTTTATCGTGGGCTATTAAATGCGTCTTCACGCCACCTCTTCCGCTTACAGCATGGGCTACATGTTGCGCAGAAAAATGCGCCCTTGCACAACTGCGATTGGCCACAATTATCCCTCCTTTTAAAGTCTCTACAAAGCCCTTTCGTCGCCAGTGCCCCTATAGAGGTCTAGCGTTGTCGCTCCCCAGCCTGTAGCCTATACCGGCTCCCAGGAATACCATTCCAAAGGGCGCTTGCTCACTTGCAGAGTTTTTGCATTGCATCGCCCGCCTCCCCCACCCCCCATTCCCCCCTCCCTTCCTGCTCGCCTCCTTCTCTCCATTAAATTTCCAGTCACACAACAGTGCAGTAGATATCCCTCCCTCTCTGTCTAACTCGCACACCACGTTCCCTCCCTTCTCCCCCGCTTCTTCGACACCTTCTACACTCTCAGCCGTTGTCCTCTCACATCACTCCGCCAACACTCTTGATTTTTAACCGTTCTCTCCCCCTGAACCTCTCAATTTCGCTCACGCTTGATATAGACTTCTCTCCTCTCACCTCCTGTCGCCTCATCTCTGCCTCCTCATTATTGAAAGGAGACACAGCCCTCCCCTTCCGTTTGTGTCTCCGTGCTGCAGTGTCTGTTCAGGTTGTGCTGTGGTTTAACCCCCCCCCCTTCCCCCCATCCTACAGGCTAGCGCTCACTCACACTCTATCTCTCTGTGGTGCACGTGTGTGTGCGGGGGGAGGGGGGGCTGTCAGAGCAGCCTTTGAGTGACAGATTGAGCAGCTTCCACAGACCCATAAATTAATAAAGATGGGGGCCACAATGAGGTTTTACAGCTCATATGAAGATAGAACGCTTGCCGTCTCCCAGGTCTGGCCAGGACTGTTGCACGTGTTCCTGCTCTCTCTCTCTGTGTGTGTGTGTGTGTGTGTGTGTGTGTGTACACACAGTCTCTCTTGGGGAACGTCTTGCTAGTCTCCATGGCATGGAAAGGACATGTTGAGGGAGCTAATAACCCCCACTGTCTCTGTATCTGGACAAATCCCTGAGGGCGAAGGCATATTGGTCTTCTGACACCAGACCCTTAAGGACCTCCACTGCCTAGCCCAGAACACACACACACACACCCAAAAGATAAATGCGGTTTCTACCTTTACATGCTCCCACCCAGGCCCTCTAGGCTACAAGGCTCAACCACCAGGTTTAAGGAACACGTTCGCTCAGGCTTAATAAGAAGACAGATTCAGCTGCCCCGGCATCGCCTGGTCCTGTCAACACCACCTCCGGCAGGCCGTAAAACAAACGCTGCCCCCAAGCCCGTAAACCCCATTACGCCGTGCTATATAATCACCTGCGTCCCCAGCCGGCTCACTGCCCTGCCCAAACGATGGTCCTTACAAAGGATCCCCTGTCCCGGTCCCCAAAGCGAGCAGACAGTGACCAAGACGACAGATAACAAAATCAAAAGGCAACCTGCTGGAACATTTTGAATTTCTTTTGCTGGTCTGGTCCACAGAGAGGAACGAGCCGCAGAGACTACCCAGGAGTGAATTGAGCCCTCTCTTGACACTGGTGACCTATAAAAGGATGATACATACGACTCCTGTGGCTGTAATATAAGGAATATTGAAAATCTCCTGAATTTAGACAGGTACTTATTCACGGATAGTGAGATAAATAGGTGGAAAGCGGTAGGGAATTAAATTTGAGAGCATCCTGTGATTAACGAACGGGAGAGCTCGGCACCAGCCACTGAGGGACCAGTGTCTATCTGCGCCAGTCCATGTGAGAGCGGGGCTCAGGAAAAGCTCAGAAACAAGAACCCACTGTCATGGTATCTTAGCAACCGTCTCTGTCTCCCAGGTGACAGGGACTGACATCACATCCGGTTGGTGCGAGCGTGTGAGAAGTGTGCAGGAGTGTTTGGGGACGGGGGGAGAAAAAAAAAAAAGTATATAAATATCAGTACAAACCAAGACATTTATACGACTGTGTACGCAAATACACAAAAGAAGCATCTATGCTCTGAACATTAGTACACAGCTCACAAAGAAAGTGCGTTATCTGCTTTATGACGTGTGCATAAGTGCTAGCATTTGCGTTGATGAGAGGTAACACATTCTGAGCACATATGTGGATTGGGTGGCAATGTGCGCATGCGGTCAGCCTGATTGTGAGTTATGCCAGGGAAACATGGCCAACTGATGCCATCTGGTAGGCCTACTTGGCACAAAGGGACCTCACTATGGGTTCCACAACATATTGGAGTAGTTAAAATTAACACTGTGACACCGTTTGGCAGAAAACAGACAATGAATGTTCTATTATTGTGAATAAACCAGTCCCTGTCCCACCGTTACAATGTCCAAATTATATTCATGCAAAGAGACAAGCGACGGTGAAGCCTCGCTTGGTCAGCATAAGCATTAATAAACGACGGCAAATCCGTTTCATATGACGTAAATGAGAAAATTAGCGGAGCTCCATGACAAAATTATATTTTTAATTCAATATAAGTAAACAGCTTAAACTAAAACTGAAAAATGTAAAGAAAAAAAAAAGAAGCACATTTCCATTCGAAAATGTGACGCGGGTTTTTGAGACATGTTATAATGTACAACAGCGGTATACATTTTGTTACTGTAGCTTACTTTACAGGTCAGCACGGGTCTGTGTGTGTGTGTGTGTGTGTGTGTGTGTGTGTGTGTGTGTGTGTGTGTGTGTGTGTGTGTGTGTGTGTGTG
>JAOEHI010000023.1:879859-904865 GCA_025447815.1 Percopsis transmontana
CGTGCGCACACAGCACCTACTCGCTCTTCCGCAGTGCACGTTCTCATGTAAATACAGTAGCAGCGGCTTTCCTCAGCACCCCCCCCCCCCATACCCACAACCACCCATTCGCCTCCTACCTTTCAACTGACCCCCCCCACCCACAGAAGTCTGTTAACCCCCCCCCCCAACGTCCCATGGGGCAAAGGGGGGGAGGATCTGCCCCCCCCAGCCCCTTTCAGTGCGACGGACAGTGGTAGCTGTTGGTCCACAGCAGGTCGTCCAGCACGCCCCAGTGCAGGTGGAGGATGGAGCCCACCACCAGCACGTGCATGATCTGGTGGCTGTTGCACCAGTAGTCGAAGAGGCCCGGGCGGAAGCGCTCGGGGATGCGCGTGATGTTGATGACCCCGCCCAGCACGGCCAGCGCGTCCATGGTGAGGTAGCAGCGCAGCGACGTGGGGCTGCCGCCGCCCACGCCCACCCAGCGCAGCAGGAAGAAGGAGAAGCGGAACAGCGCCTGCCAGGCGAAGGAGCGCAGGCGTCGCACGCTGCTGCGCGCCGTCATGGCGCAGTAGATGGCGTAGCTGGACAGCAGGATGTAGACCAGCAGGGCCACGGTGCGGGTGAACGGGTAGCACAGCAGGGTGATGTAGACGATGGGCAGCGCGCCTGAGTTGAGCAACACGCACAGCCAACCGTTAGCATCAACAAGAGGGGAACGCCGGCGCCCCACAACTGATCATATTGTGTTGAAAAGAATAGTTGGTAGTTTATTAAGACCTTGCCTTATTAGAAATGTCATTTCCCCATCATCTGTCGTTGTGTGTAGCATTTTCTCACCTTTATTTATGACTTATTATTTACTTATTTACTTACCGTTCTGCTCGGCGCTCACTGGGTTTATAATGCAGTCTAATGAGCAAATTAAGCCTTCAAAAGTTGTGATGAATCTTAATGAATCGGTGCTGCAAACTATTACAGATGATGGGAAATAGCATTTTATTGGCCTGGTTAGAAACAGCATTTTCTAAATTGTGATTTAGAAGTTTTCTTTCAGGCTACCCCCAGTGGTAGTCCAGGGTACTGCATGTACAGGAGTTGGGTAACTAATCGATTACTGTAACACAAGGCTTGTTATATTGAAAATGTCGCACCGCAATATCAACCATCATCCAAATGAGTCCAGTGGTATCTGGGATATGATAATAATAATCACGCAATATGGAACATGGATGGAGCATTTATCAACAACTCAGCACAACATATACAGATATATTTTTCATTCTGGCATTGGGCAGGTTGGTTTGGAGGTCAGAGGTTTATTAAAGCAATATGCTACTGTAAAATATTCTATTCCATTAAATGCCATGTAAAAGAGGCCATTAGTTTAGGGAATTTCTGACGATGAAAATCTCCCGTGGCTCTCTGTGCTCTTATGTGCATTACCGGGGGCCTACAGTATGTCATAAAGCAGAAATGACTGTTTATCTGACCACAGTCATAAGATCACCTTGACTGCTTTGGTTGGGTGTTCAGGTGTAACCTGAAACGTAGTCCCATCCCTGAGTATACATTGGGTGTGGCTTTGTGACATAGAGCCCAGGTTGTAAAATTGCACTTTTCCACTGCAAGAACTTGCGGGCCATTTTAGAGGGAGCGGCATCAAAAGACGGTTTTCCACTGCAGGAACCATCCCTTTAAGGAACTCTTTCAGGGCCGTCTTTGGGCCCGAAATAAGTACCTCGAAGGTAGGTACTTCTGAGCGGCCCTGAAAAACTGCTGGAAAGGGCTCGGCGCTTATTGGTTAAAACGCAACGTGAGTGGAAGACAACAACAAGCGCCATTAAAGTCATTTATCAAGTAACTACAGCCACTGTTTTTAACAACTTTAGAGCAACATCCAAGTGTCGACTCAAGATAATCCTAACGTTATCTGGAAAATCTCTGGTTTAACATTCTAATGTTGGTGCTGGCGTTGCTGCCACTAGAGAAATATATAATTATTCCGTAGTTCCAGCGCCGCAATGGAAACGGGCCGATTAGGGGGCCGTTCCTGTAAACGTTCGCGCCACCTGGGAAGTGGCCCAAGTTCCTGCAGTGGAAAAGTGCCTATTGTAACTCATTGGGATAAAAGCGTCTGCTAAATGACCTAAATGTGATTGTGCTGTACCTACTGATGTGCGTTGGCTCGGGCTGCTGCAAAGAGGCACACCTACCTAGTGTGTTGATCATACAGATGCCACACATGTCAAGTTTTAGCAGGGTGTGGTAAACAGGCTCCCCACCCTCGTGGTTCATGAACAAGTGGTACACGACGGAGCCCAGCTGCGGAGACAGGCAGGCCAGGAAGTGGACCACGCCCAGCCACGTGACGCTAATCTGAGACCAGGGGAAATTGAGGGGAAGGAGCACCAGGAAACACACCAGTGGGATGCCTAGAACGAAGAGAGGCATAGAGAATGAATGAATGTGTGTTAAGCCTGCGTTGAGATTACTTCCCAAATTTCCTCCTTGTGTAAAGGGGAGGGTACAGAACTGTAGGGACCTAGGAGTGGGGCGTTTCAACCACCAAGGGAATTATGGACACAAATCGATCAGTGTCCCTTTAAGAGCTGAATGAACCTTTCAGCTCCACCTTCAATATGGAAGAAGGACTGTGCTAATGCAAACAGGGGCCTGTGTTTGGCAAAGGGGAGTTCCCAACTGCTTAGTGAGCAATATATGGTGCTGGAAATGTGATCCACACACTTGCCATCATCATTTATCACTCTCTTACACACACACACACACACACACACACACACACACACACACACACACACACACACACACACACACACACACACACAGCCTTTGTCCCCTCTCTTATTTGCCCATTCAGCCTTTCCCAAAGTCAAATCATTTGTCCCGGGCCAGGTGATACAACCAATGCCATCTAACATCTATTTTAAGTGTGTCATCTCACTAACTTCCCCTACACAGCACTACTGAGGGCTGCATTACAGACACATTGGATACGGTCTCTCTGCTGAAAGACCCTGCACATAAACTTTACAACGCTTCCATTGTCTAAGCGCTGCGCTAGGGAAGCCATGTTTGGACAACGCAAATTAGCTAATGAGTTAATACATGTTAATACCGCCGATGTTTCAACTTTCCTATAAACTGCTTGCTTTGATGGCCCTGCCCCTGCTTGTCATTTTTTCTTCTGTGCACCGTAGGTGGGTATTTTAAGGTTGCCTGCTCAGCAGATATCACTTGTTACTTGTGTGTAATGAATTCTTCAAGGGCAACTTCACAGTTGTCATGCCAGCTCTATGCAATGTGCAATTTCAGCGATGAACATCTGATTGGAGAACATGTTATTGTTAGTCCTTTGTTAGTCAAGACATTAGCAAAAACATCATTTATATTTTTCTAGGCTTAAATTGTATATTTTGACTGGGTCCACAATAGGTGAGGCAAACCTCACTCTAACCTGAAATTATGTAATAAAACTGTTACTGACATTAACAAACATCATTATGCCAATAAAATAGCAAATTCTCAATACATTTAAAGTCAAACGAGCTTTCTGTGCCAATGAAAGACTACATATGAAACTCTAAACATTTATTGGGGGTTTAAATCAGAGCAACAACTATTTAAAGTCCCATACTCACCGTGAGTGTATATGTTGCCAAGTTCATTGTGCAAGTAAAAGAGACTTCTGATACAGTCTTGCACAGAGGAGATAGGTCTGTATCCAG
Organism: Percopsis transmontana; assembly: GCA_025447815.1. NCBI lineage: Eukaryota > Metazoa > Chordata > Actinopteri > Percopsiformes > Percopsidae > Percopsis > Percopsis transmontana. Next base: position 883,591 of record JAOEHI010000023.1, read on the forward strand.
TTAGGACGTATTTATTAAACTGCAGATGAGGTGGTGAATTCGCCCAGTCAAGCAGCCTGGGTCCATTTAAAAATGCCATAGCAATTACAACAGATAAAACAATGCCGCCAAAAAAGTAAAAAAGGGACTGTACACCTATATACAAGTTTAAGAGAATTATTGCGACTAAAATCTTATTGGATATCATTTGCCTTGGTGTCTGAGGTGTTTATATTGTGCCGATTCCCACATTATTAAATAGCTAGCCGCTCCAGCTAGCAGTCATCAGTTCATCTCTCCCGGTTAGCATGAGCATTACCCGGCATCCAAACAGGTACATGTGTCATCCGCAGGGGTTGGCGAATACACGGCCATCCACATTCATGGTGCGACTCCGTGATCTTCATCACATTTGGCATCTAACTGCAATTGTCTGTAGGACGAAAAGAAATCTGAGGTTGGCACAAATGTTCCTCATTGTGGTAACGTTACTTCCTCAGCATTAACATTCCATTGCAAATCACCAGGACGACCATAACCGAGGATGATGCGATCTAGTTAGAAAGGTGGACTATAGCTTGCAGACTTTCTGCTTCCATTCATCCGTCACCTCGATGCTGCCTTCATCGTGGCATTAAAGAATGGTCTTCCTCAGCTAGCGGTCAGATCGGCAACGCGTGGAGGACTAGAGGAGGTCATAGCAAACTTGCATAAACCCAAACGCGTGTTACGCCTTAGTGCACGCTCCCGGTGATATTAGATCCCGCAATGTTGTACAAACACAGATCCACATTTCTTCTCAGAGATTTTGATTTCAGATAAAGCGGCTAGCTAATGGCTAGCAACCTGCTAGTGAACCGGTTAGCAGACATTCCACGGCGCGGAGCTGAGATGAGGGTGAGATTTGAACCGACAGATTCCACTTAAAACACGCACGGTGCGTTCTGCAACGTTCACTCCGGTATCTCCGTTCGAATATACAGATCCGTTTCTTTTCAACCCGCTTTCCCATGATATTTCACGTGCAGTGTCTTCGTCGGCCTGAAGTCACCCTGCATCGCTGTAGATTATGTGTTGCTTCGGTAGATGCCGACACTGTCACGGCTCGTGACGTCCAGTAATCCGCTAATGTTGGAGTGGGGCGGCAAATGAGATCACGCCACTATAGCTGCTGCTCTGCTATTCTAATACACAAATAAAGTCAGTGTCCACATGTGACTTAAAATTGATTTTGTGAAAATTCGGGTAAATTTATTCTCTTAATGGTATACTGGAAAACTCTTATAATGTGGGAAAATTCAACAACACATGGCACCCATGCATACTGTAGTCATAGGCCTAATATAACAGTGGGTCTTAAACCACTGACCACATGACCCCTAAAAAGAAAATTATACTCTTATACAGTATAAACGACCCTAAACAGCATTGGAAAATGCATGCATATAATAAAGATTCAGTAAAGATTAGGTAGGCCTACGATTAAGATTCAGTTAAAGTTTCAGTTCAGTTTGTGAAAGATCAGGGGTGAAGTGTTGCGTCTCTGCCAAGTGGGCAGGACCCTACACTTCTATGGCAGGACCACCTTCCTACAATGAAGAAAGCTAGCCCCTAGTGGTCTAGATGGCACCACATTGCCATGTTATTGACCACCATTCTAAAGTAGCAATATATTAAAACTACAAAATTGGCATCAAGCATCACATTTGGTCTCGATATATTATCCAGATGTTAGAAAACATAAACATTTACCTGCTTTGTGTCGGTTGTGCACAATTATGGCATGTTGCTGTCATTTCAGGCATGTGATTCATTGGTGCTGTGCAGTTTTCAATCTTGCGAGAGTTAGCCATATGCTTATTGTCACTAATCTAAAATATAATTTATGAACATGGTACAGAAAGTTAAAATGCTAAGGAATGTATCTTGATGACACAACACTTTTTAGACAGGTTTTAGACAGGATCTCTATATGTTGTCATTCATCTGGTACATTTCAGAGAAAATACATCATATTTTTAGAATCATATTATAGTTCATATTGAATTAAGATCTGTTTATTGCATGTGTGTGGTTTGTGGACCATCAACGCCTCACATACACTCTAGTTCTCACCCTCAACTTGAAACTGTGAAACAAATTTTTAACCCACTGTAGTCTTCTGAAGAGCACCTTCACAACTCAGTTGACTTAGAGTAATCGGCGGCAAAGAAACCTGGAAGACCTGGTTTGGAGGACCTGGAAAAGACATCAGGCAAATTCTGAATATTCCAAAAATGCTATCCTATATTTAAAACACACCTTTATCATTCTATATCCTAGTGTTTACTGTTACTGATGTGCCTTGATGTAGAGACTTCTGCCAGCGTACTGTAGATAAAGTGGACATGAATGTCGAGAACAACTGAACGATCTTCAGTGAACCAAGAGCAAGTCAGGTTCTCAGGCTCTTCTGATACCGTAAATATAAAGGTGATTATTGTAGACTGTTGAAATTGTATATGTAGGCCTACTGTTTTAAGGAAAATAAACTCACACAAAGACCATCTAGTTACTGTCTACTACTACTAGCCTACTACTAACTTCCTAACCTTCAGCAAGCACATTTCAAAGATGGAACCAGAAGGTTGCATTTTATATTGATTTTATAGATTTGTGATCTTGTTTTATTCGAGTATCTGTTTTTGTATTGCGTGCTTGTGGCTTGATCACATTTGAGAAAGACCGCCTTGCTTTGTTCTAACTATGCTTGCCTTCAATGTGAAACTGTGAAACCACATTTTCCCCTGTTCCTCTAAAGACCACCTTCATATCATCCCCTTGTGATTATTTTTTTCCTATTAGGAACTGATTTGCTTCTTCGCAGTCAGTTCTACGCAGGGGGCACAAGCAGGTAGGATCATGTATGTCCGTTTGTCTCTTTCATAAATGTAATTTTACTCTCTTTGAATGATTCTATTTCAATGACAAAACCGAAATTATGAGTTATTTGAATTTACCTGGGTTTATTAAGCAATTTAAATACACCATTGACTTCTATTATGATGTATATTATGATTTCATTATAAACATGTCTCTATGTCATTTGTCTGGTAAATGTCAATTGCCTAGCTTCTACTGCCTGAAATTCATTTCATGAATGCACTTCTCTTTCAGGCCAAACCACTGATTAGCATCCATCAACTGACAACAATAGCGACATGTCTCTGTTAAATGTTTGGTTCTGTGCTGGCCTTAGTCTGTCCCTCTTTCAGCATAGTCAACAGTCCTGCATAAAAGGACAACCAAACCAGTGTAAAGATGCCGAATTTGCCCCAGGCACAAACTTGGCAGGTGAAGGCTACGACATTACCAAAATGCAACGTAAGGGAGCTTTCGTCATTGACATGAGCAGCTGGCAACGCAAAGACAAGACGTGCGAATTGTGCACCAATCCCTATGTAGAGGGCAAAAGTCAGAAACTTCCCTTGTCAATAGTTGACTGGAGACCAAATCACTCATGCAGCATGAAGGTGTCCAGTAAACTCCATCGATCCAGTGAGTCTTTGGTAAGTTCCACCACTTCTGAGGTGGAGAACAACTGGCGGGCCAGTCTAGATGTTGAAACGCCAAGTAGGAGTGGTTCAATTATGATGGCCGGTACTCACTCAAAAGTTGCTGAGTACTCCATGGAGAAAACCAAAAATGACAAGTTCAGTTTCACCAGCCACAGCATGTCCTGTGAGTACTATAGGTAAGCACCACAGTCTCCCCTTTGTCCTGTACAAATTACAGCAATGAAATACAGTACTGTCTTTGTTCCCTGTTTACAACAATTTGTTGCTGTTTCTCATATATCTTCTTTCTTGCTGTAAACAGCTACAGAGTGTCCGGCAGCCCCAAATTGCACACGGAATTCCGCAATGCAGTGAAAAAACTGCCAAAAACATATAGTCCCGAATACAAACAACGCTACTACAAGCTAATCGACAACTTTGGCACCCATTACATCACTAAGGTGATTACATTAGGGGTAACACGGTTGGGTTGAACAGAAAATATAATCATAGTCTATAGGCTACCTGGTGACCACATCAGGCAGAATTCCAGAAATTCACAATAACCTATATTTTAAACATACCTTTATCATTCCATATCTTAACAGGTGAAGCTTGGAGGAAGTGTTAAGTCTATAACCAGCATTAGGCAGTGCCAGGCCAGCCTACAGGGACTCAGCGTGGAAGACGTGCAGATGTGCCTTGACGTCGAAGCTGCTGCCAGCCTAGGCAAAGTGGACATTAAGTCTGAGGCCAAGCACTGCCAGAAGGATATTCAGAAGACAGACAGCAAGTCAAGTTTCTCCAGCCTCTTCAATGACAGGTAGAGTTAGTAATATCACTTTGAGCACTCTCAAAACTGCCATAGGCTTATGGGGAACCTAAAAACAAGCTATATTGACATACCTGATGGTTAAGCTTAGAAATTGAAACTAATGTTGATTACAGTTATGTTAAGTTCAAAATGGCCATTTAGATTCTTCTGATAGTAAAAGTGAAAATCATGATGTGGTAAAGTTCAGGATAAGCCATAGTGAAGGCTATCCTTAAAAGCAGTGTTTCAGTGTCGTGAATGTCTATATGCACTGTTAAAAACACCTACGCACCTTTAAAAAAAAAACGGACCATCGGAAGTTCGGTAAACAAATAAAAATCTAGAGTTTTTGACAGAGCCGAAGCATACATCCGCGACCCACTCCACACCAGCTCGCCACCCTCTCAAAACAGTTTTGTAGAAGTAATGTAGAGTTTAAGCTATTAAAGTCCATTATACAAAAAAACCTGTCTCTCTTCTCTACAGGCTAACAGAAATTAAAGGCGGTCACACCACAGAGCCAGAGCTTCTCTTCTCTGCCGACAAGGACCCGTCTGCTTACAAAGAGTGGCTTGGGACCCTACCGCAACAGCCAGACATAATCTCATATTCCCTGGAGTCTCTTCACGTACTGTTGCCTGAAAACAGCAATGATCGGAAGAACCTGCGCTCTGCCATCAGTCATTACATCCTGGAGAGAGCTCTGTGGAAGAACTGCTCTAAGCCCTGTCCGGTAGGCATCAAGACTAACCCAAGGGAACCCTGTGTCTGTGGCTGCCACAACGACGCGGCTGTAAGCCCCAACTGTTGCCCGACCAAAGAAGGTATGGCACGGGTGGTCATCACTGTACTGAGGGCCTCTGGTCTCTGGGGTGATCACACCACCTCCACGGACGGCTATGTGAAGGTATCCTTCAATGGAGGCATGCACCAAAGGTCGGGTGTCATTTACAACAACAACAATCCCATATGGAGCATGACCTATGACCTGGGTTCCCAGGATTTGTCATCAGGCAAGAAGGTGAGATTTGAGGTGTGGGATGAGGACAGTGGCTGGGACGATGACCTTTTGGGGGAGTGTGAGCGTGACATGACTGCGGGAGCAAACGAGGATGTTTGTAACCTACAGCATGGCCGCCTGTACTTCAAATGGGAGGTGACTTGTGCTCCGAATTTGGGTGGAAAGCTTTGTGAGAAATACATATCCTCTCCCATGAGTGAACATCTGCAGAAGGTATATGTGTCCCGGCATGCCCGCCCTGTTCCAAAGGACATCTTGAGGGAGATGGGTGTGTTTGTTGATTAAAATAGCCTGCAGCGCAAGTCAGTGTTACTGGCACTAGTCCAGTGTGTTAGGATCAGATAGTATCTGTACACTGGGGCCAAAGCAAGCAATGCACTACTGCAACTGCTCAGTATCAAGCGAAAGCTGTTATAATATTATATTATAATATTATAAATATTATAAGCTGTGTTGATCTGAAATGCTATAAAATCTTTTATTTACTTCAGGTATGAAACAGGATCAGTTTAATATTTTGCCAATTAATTTCGATTGCCCTATTAAATGTATCATTATTTCATTTTTTGGTCAAATAAACTGAAAAACCAATCATGTCTGAGTGAAGTGATTATTTATAATCATGTTTAAATATAGTATATTGTGACTTTCAAAAAGAGCATTGAAGCATGTTTAAATGCCACAGGAAGCAATAGAACTTCCTGTCTACGGATGGGGCTTTGATCATACTACAGAGGAGAACAAGGTGTTTGGTGTTATAAAACATGTTGACTTGGAAACCTTTATTCTGCATGATTTAACAGACAATGTATATGCTTCAAACAGTTTATGTCTATCTATTTATTAAAAGTGCAGTGTTCATTTTCTCCACATTAACATTCATATTTTAATATTAACAGAATGAGGAGACTGGCGCATTGTGGAGATTTTATGGATGCTTTGAAGTTTTTCATTATGATGACACGCATGCGTCTAGGAAATAGACAAAGACTACAAGGCCAAAAGTAAAGCACGTTGCACAGACAAAACACACAATAACGCTGCCAAATGGAATCAAACATGAAATATCAATGCAAAGATTCTTTTATAAATCACAATAAACACTTTATGGAACGATTCCACTCCAGTAGGTCCGATTCATATGAATTAGCCTGGTTAAGGAAAGACACAGAATGTCATCAGTGGGGTAAAATACACACAACGTTGAACGATAATACACAATCATCAATGTAGCCTGTATAGTACTATGACACACCAAGAGTACATATTCAGAGTATATATTCTCACCCTTGAACCCATTTCCAAGGAAACGATTTGCTCCCTCATATTTGCCACTCTGCCCTGCTGTAAATAAATAAACACACAATGTTTAAATTCCATCATAGTGCCTGAGATTCCTGTGTTTTCATCTTTAGGATGAACTCAAAATATCAAGCAACTTCAGTCAGTATTGCGGTGCTTCAAGGCTTACCATAGGCTTCTTGAGCTCTGCCTAGCTGCGCACCATAGCCTTAGTGGGTACATGGAACAGAACAGTGAAATTATAAGGACACAAGAAATAACATTTCCTAGTAAAGAATCCCTTGTGCGATACGTACAATTTTCATGCTACATTGATAAACCAAAAAATCCTGGCAGAAATGTGTGTACGTTTTAACCCATTTATACCTTGCATATAAATCTGATCTGTACCTGGATGGCAATATGTGGATAGTGAATGATCTAATCTGGCCTTTGTGCGTGCTATTTGGATTCTGTCTGGATAAATATTAATAAAATAATATATAGAGAGGTTATTGTCTCTTCAGCCACAGCTTTATTCCCTATTCCAGCATGCCTGAGCGACTCCAGTTCTAATGCCAGTGCTTTAGTCAATGGAGCTCCAACCTACTGTAACATGCATATCTTCTACAATTGACATGGTGCTATTACATGGAGCAGATAGAGGTTGGGCCACTAGACTATCCTGCCCCCAACACTACCCTGTATGTAAACGGGACATTATACTAAGTGGTTACGGTAGTGGACGCCAAGCTGAAAGGTCTGGGTTTGATCCCCAACATACCCAGACTTCTAACCCCTATCTGCTCCCTAATATTATTAAGATTGGATCAAAGCTAAATAAACGTCTGCTAAATGACCTGTGTAAGTGTAAATGATTTCCTTTCATTTTCAGCAAATTCAAGGAAATTATGTGCAAAGAAAATATTTAGATTGCATTCTTTTTCAGAGCTTTTGGACCCCACTGTAGATCATTATTAATCACCTGTTTGCTGGGCACCCAATCCTGTTCCAACTCCTAAAACAACACAAACCAAATAATTGCTATTAGTCCACATGCAGAGCCATTTGCAGCACAAGTGCTGTATGCGTGCATAGAGACATAGGCGGTAAGCAACATTTCACAAACCCACAGTTACTTCCTGTGTGGACATTTGCACCATTACTATCAACACATTCACACAATGGTGTCATATCGAGAGTCTCACCTAATTTACTGGCAGACTTGGCAGCATCGACTCCGAGGCCAAGGTGCTGCGCACCATATGGGTAGCCATTTTCACCTGGTTAAACCATAAAAAGCATTTCAAAAAATGTACCTAGCAGCCTTTCCGTACACAAACACACATACCTGTACACCTGCTCTAGGCTCATTTATGTGAGACCCTGTTTTAATATATGAAAACACACACACAAACATACAGTACACACATAGGTCGTACCCTCCAGTCCCGCAGGAATCACTGGAGCGCCACCGTGAGGAAGCTGAGCCAGGCCTGCCCCTAGAGCAGAAGTTACATTGGTCCATCATATTGACCGTGAACGCTCTCATACATGTACGTCTGACTCATGCTGTGAAACTTCGCAAAAGCCAAAGTCTGACTTCACTGCAACTGACATTAACAGGAAATGTGAGGTCATTACCACCATATTTTCCGGCAGTTGAGTCCAATCCCCCAGCAAGGGCACCTGCAACACGACACAGGGTGTGATATTTTTTATAATTGTCTGCCTAAATTCACCACTTTGTTGCCTTTTCACAACTGCGATCTTCGTTAGTTAGAAGTATTCCATTTTCTTTCACTTCTGCCTATGGACCAAACACTGTTGCTGGGCAGTTGTAGCAATCTAGACACCAGATTATAAAAACTACCAGAACTGCATATGGAAAGGCTTTCGTGAACAGGAAGTAGAAACTTTGTTACATCATTCATCCACAAATAGCAGAATGAAAATGTGTTTATATGAAAACGATTGTTGCTTTAAACTCTTCCTTTGTTTGAGGTATCCTGACAGGATGAGACTTGTTGCTCAAGCCTGTACTGTACACTGTGTGTGTGTGTGTGTGTGTGCGTGTGTGTGTGTTTACCAAGGCTAGCTTCAGCCCCCAGGCCCATGGTCTGTGCATCCCCGTACTGCCCACCCGCACCAACAGGTCCAGAGCCAGCGCCCCCTACAGACGCAGACAGCATATGCCATGAAGGGTTAGACAGTGGACAAACAAAGTGAATAGGAGAGGATTTAAAACACCACCAATTTGGTATTCTTGCTATTCCTGTCCATTTTAACTGCTCTTGGTCTGCTGGTGGTGAGATAACTCCTACCAGCTACGTTGATTTAAAAAGCTATCAAACTGTATGGAATATGATGTACATCTGTCCAATGAGCATTTGTCAACATTTCGTTTAGTATAATGTTGCTGTAGGCTCGATAATGCCATCTAGCTCTCAATATTTCCTTTTTTTCTTATTGTTCTTGTTTCTTTGTTTTCTTTTTCTGATGTTGGGAAGTCACAATTTCTTTCACTCCATATATCCAAAAAAAACGAAAAATGAAATAAGCGTGATTGTGCTTGTGTAGAAGGGAATATACAGTAGCCTATATAGCTAACAAGTTGCTCTATTACTGATTTTCTCACCGTAGGCCCCCTGGCCCGGCACGCCATAGCCTCCAGCACCAAGGCCTGGGGAATCAGACAAACATAAAATGAATAGTTAATGTGATTGAGTGGATCTATCGTTTGATACCTTCCTCAAACACTGTACATTTCTAACAGAAAAGGAAACAAAAACACTGAACTACACTACCCACTGTGGAAAACCCAGTCAGGGTTTTTGGCCGACCAGTAAAATGTAATTACTGTAGTTCTGCCTGTATATCTGTTATGGGCGATAATGTGTTATTTACACACCAGAATTATTATCTTCATTATTCCCTGCTTTGCCTCCCAACCCAGAACCATCAGCTAACAATGTCAAATAAAATTAAATAAAAATGTGTTTTGTTTTGTATTGTTTTCCCTTTTTCTGTTTATCATAGATAAAACTGTAAAGTTGACATGACACTCTTCGTGGCAGCTGACATAATGGAGCTGTGTAGGCATGTAAACCTTTTGTGAAGTGTGGCGTAGGCCTTTGTGCCTACATTTGTGTCCCTACAGTCTAATAATGCATGTTTTTGTTCCATGCAACAACATCTATTTAAACACTGCCATTGATTATAACCGTGCAAAAGTTTGTTTATTTGTTTGTACATGTTGTTAAGGCAGCTCTTACCTGCTCCATAACCATTGGCACCGGCCATGTAACCATTCCCATATCCTGGTGAATAGAGGTAAATGTCAAGAACAGTGGTTAGTGCATCCTATGCCAACTCTACATAGTGCTTAATGCATGGGTTAATTGATGAATGAATGGATAGGAAGACGATTGTGATATCCGATTGCTCTTTCAAGATGTCTCATCTCAAAATGTCTTCTTGAGGAAAGACACAAATTCAAGTGCAGACAGACATCCATAATGCAGATAGACATGCAGAAATTAAAAGAAAGAGGCAGTGTCTCCCCCTTCTGGGAGACACGCTTGACGTGTCATTAAAATATTGATTTCCTTTGACAGCAGCAGCAGTAGGATTGGGTTAGGCAACGTTAATGAGATGACCTTTATATACAGTATGCACATCCCACAGGGCAAATGACAAAGAATCTAGTTGTTCTAGACGTGGGCCTATCAACACCAACTCACGATTTATGGTCAAAGTTATAATTCTGGTTAGTTCTGTGTTATAGGGGAGAGTCCCTTTAACTTTAACACAAGTTAAATAAATAGGTATATTTCTGTATATGCTTTCATTCACGATAGCTTACCTGTCACTCACCTAGTGTGTATCCTGATCTCTGATTTCTAACCCTGATATGTTAGTTAAAGTTAAATAGCATATACCCTCTCACATGCCATGTCAACAGTTTACCAAGAAACACAGCTAACCAGGAACAAAACAAAATCTATGGTAGATGAGCCGGTGGAAGATTGGATCACTATAATCCGAGATTAAATGTTTTGTATGTGGAATCCATTTCTCCTCCAGTGACCTTGAGGTAACATTTTTAAATAAGCCATTGTTGCTTGCAAGCAAATCAGTTCATAAGCAAATCAATGGCATAGAAGGAAAATACTGGTTTACAAGGCAAAGCAGGTGTTAGCATAGATCCCTCGTCAGTGATACAGGTGCAGCTCTGCAGAGGGGAAGTGAGTACTTCTTTGTGTATGTCACTGTTCATAAATACAAAAACTATTATCTTAAAGACCTATTCTATTTGCCAGAAATAATGTGTGGTCTCTTTTTTTGAAGGATGGGTTTGGATAAGGCTTAGAAATATAACCTGGGGAAGGGGGGGTGGGGGCGAAGCCACTAATGGAGGCTTTAAAAATGATACCTGGAGAAAGATTATAGAAAAGCCTCACCAGCTGTCTTTCCTGCTCCACCTTGGAGGTAGCCAGCCTGAGGATAAGCACCCTGTCCCAGATTAGCAGCACCTGAGATGACACATTTTTTTCACATTTTTGGACATATAGCTTTTTTAACAGACAGAAAAAAGTTCAATCAAAAGATAAAAAGTGGAAGAGGGGGTGGGGGTGATAAACCTTACTTCCAAATTTGCCCACTCCTGCAGCCAGGGGGTATCCACCCTGTCCCAGACCTGTGGGGGTGAACCAAGGCAGTACTTAAACACAGGCTTTAACCAAGGAGGTGGTGTTGCGAAGGATGGTGAATCCATTCAAGTCCTGTAGTGACAACAGCCTCAAACTGAGGAATGAATTGCTGGTTCATTGGCAGCTCTTATGAATTCATCCTCCTACATCAAACAATGGTGGTTGAAATGACCACCACACTGTCACATTTTCCCTTGAGTTTACTGTCCAGCGTAACTTACTGGTACGTTATGAAAATGTAATTTGTTGTAATCCTGACTCCTGACATAGGCCGGATGTGTACAAGCGCTGAGAAGCTGGGACTTGGGTCTTACTCAACCCCAGGACAGACACTTTTCCTTTGATGGGAACAAAGGACTTCTGGGAGATTTTAATTCCGTTCACCATCCTTCTAGATTTCTACATCCTTGCTACAACCACATCTATGTATCAAGTTCTCATGTGTCATCAGTCAGTGTCCAACATTACCTGCTCCATATCCTCCAAGGCCGAGACTTGCTCCATTATATCCTGCTCCTCCGATATAACCTGCAAATAAACACAACTCAGCAACATCAAATGTGGTTGGCTGTGAGCACTGTGGACGCAATCCCAGATCATATCGCTTAATGTTCCTCAACTCTATGCACCATGTTGAGAAATATCGCACCCATAATGCAACAGCATTTCTGGCAGCATTTGAAAACTCATGCAAATCACAAACCACCATAACAAATGGAAGGAACCTTAGCAATACAAAAAAACACCTCTAGTATAGCATGGTATAGTATATAGACAAGTATGTACTGTAAATCAAACACAAAACACCAATGCCATTTCTACAGCTTTACCGTCTTTAGATACTTTAGTGGCCTGTGCATTGACCAACTGTCCTTCTGTGCCAAACCCTAAAACACACCATAGCAGACCCTAAACATCTAACTTCCAGTTTGGTACTGTAAATGTGGAATGGGACTTGACTCAAACAGAGTGATCATGGAGCCTGTGTAAGTCAAGCATGTTGCTGAAGTAGTGAGAGATTCTTAGATCAGATAAAATAAGTGATTGGTGAAAGAAAACAGGCAATACAAATTCAACAATGTTAAAAAGTTCTGGGTGTTCAACTCCCAACCGGAAGGTCATGGATTTGAGCCCCGGAGTTGGCCTACCTGTAAGCATCCTTGAGCAAGATGCCCAACCCCTACCTGCTCCGGAGTTGGCCTACCTGTAAGCATCCTTGAGCAAGATGCCCAACCCCTATCTGCTCCTTGTAATTGTACTTGTACTTAGCCAAGTCGCTTTGGATAAAAGCTTCCGCTAAATGATCTAATTGCACTCTTCAATGATGTTATAGCAGACCCTACATTTCTTACCCAGCACACTGTTTATGTTTTGAAATACAACTGTACAAAAGTGTGGAAGGCTGTAGGGGGAGAAATGAATGCCAGCCACTCAGCACTCAAGTGTGGGAGGGGAATTCACTGTCTTAGTTTCAAACAAAAACGGTGCTTGTGTAAAACTAGTTTCAGTCAGGGGTAATTACAGACACAAATTGAGTAATGTTGGCTGACCCAGACTGCCACCATTAACTATGACCAGGATTGTAGTATAATCAGTATAGGAAAGTAATTGGTTGGCCAAGTCAACAACCATCCCTGAAATGAAACCCACAGAGAATTTAAGAACATCAAGACAATCCATAGATAGCCTCTAGACATGAAAACGAACATTGCTAAATGACCATCACTACTTTGAAATGTACTTCAACTGTATACTATAATCTTTGTGCCACCTACAGTGTAGTACAGCATGTGGGCCAACGGCCCAATTGTACATTGTCAACTCTGTTAATGAAAATTATGAAGAAAAACGCATTGTGACTGGAAGACAAATCCAGTTGTCAGCAGACAACAGTAATAAGCAAACCAAAAAAAAACACAAATAGATGGGGAAAAATAGAAAACCTTACCAGTATTTCCTTTCTGGGTGGTCTTTCCATTCAGCATTGAGGCGGCAAGACTTTTTGACCCTACAACATCAGGTTGAACTTTCATATCTCTGGTACCATCTGGCATAATTTCTTTGTATCTCTGAGTTGATGGGCTGATACTTGCATGCCCTTGAACTACAGGAACCTGAGGGCTCAAGCTTCTAAGCCTGTTTATCTCTGGAGCCACGTCTCCAATATCTTTGATAGATTTTTTGTGCATTTTGGCTCCTTGAGCTTGTGAGGTAGAGGATCTAATGCTGCCAGAACTTTGACCTTGTGAGAAAGGATGTCCGTGGCCTTGCTCTATTTGTGTTTGCAGTGATGTAGAAGCAAGGCTTTTGCTTCCTTTGTAACCAGGCACATTATTGTTATCCTTCTGTCCTTGAGAGGCCTCAATACCAAGTGCTCTGATCCCGATACTATCTGACACTTCACCGCCATGCCTGTAGTTGTAAGCTCCTCGATTTGTTGTAGCAACTGCTCCATAACCACTTGCGTCGTGTACGGGAGTTGAGATGGGGTGCAGACTTTTGCTTTCCTCTTTACCAACATGCATCTGTGGTATGAAACTTCCAGCTCCCAACATTGCTCCAAGGCTTTTGGCTGCCTTACTGTGTGGATCAGCAGGTCCATAATATTCTCTTCTCTGTGCTTGTAACACAGGTAGACCAAGAGTTCTACTGTGTGCATCAGCAGCCACAAAATGTCCAAGGCTTGTTGTACCTTGTGACAGCTTAACATCTGGGTTAAGTCTCTTGACCTCGGTTCCAAGTGACTGTTGTGCAGGCCCAAAATGTCTTCCAGTCTGGGTTTCAAGTGCAGGGGCACCTAAACTTTTGCTCCCCTTCATGTAAGGAATGGCAGGTCCGAGAATTTGATGCCTGCTTCTGTTAGTGGTAAACAGTTGGCGTTTCACTCCTTTCAGATTCTGAACACCCTGGCCTATTGTGGGCCACCCAGATCCCCCTAAATGTGCTGAAGACACACCTGGCAGAGAAACATCATCTCATTCATGACTTCTATGTGAACTAGAGACAACATGTTCTCTCTGTAGAACAACAACACACATTGAAGGTCAGGGGAAAAACTATTTTATGACTAATGTTCTGTATCTAAAATCCAAGAGGATTAAGTGCGTAGATTGTGTGTGCATATCAGAATATTTAAAGCAGTACACATCACAACACATCATCCAACAGACGATAAACAGTTGAATGAGGTGAGTACAACAAGCTTCACAAACAAAGCGACAGCCATTATGGTCTGAAGAAAGCCCTGTTTCAAAGGGCAGAATCATCACCATAATTAAATCAACCAAGAAAGACAATAGACAACAAATAACCAAAGCCATGACAGCAAGGAGAGACACAACAGATGGATCCACAAAAATACCTGTTGTTTCAGTAGGAGCACTTCACAATCAAATTTTTATCGGCTAGTCAAAATGATGCCATCTCTATTCAAATGACATACGCAAATAAAATATCTGTTCATCATCAACTTTCATTAATAAACACATGAATCCAATCCAACTCAGCATCAGTGTTGCAAAGACAACTGATAGAAGACACGGACACAAACAGAAATATGGACTAGAGCAGCTTTGCTATGCATCCACCCAAGATTAATAGTTATCTCCAAACATTCTTGCTTACTTAATTGTGGACCTTTATATCTCTAAAACAAATGAGGCTCTAGCCGCTTTGGTTCTGACTGTATCTTATACCAACTTATTACCTTACAAATACACTGTTTTATGTGAACTTGAGGTCATCTCGATTTTGCAAGCTGCACCTCTTCAATTTGCTTTGTTTTGCATATCAGTCTAGGAAATGGGATTGTCTGCCGGTTAGATATTCACCGCCCTGTCGGTCAGCCAGGTGAGTAGTTCAGTTGGTGCCTACAGCAATTAAGTGCCCTTGTAGAAAATCACCCCACTTGTTCTTGTTCTGATTGGTAGAAGGTGGTCCAATTGTATGCTAGCACCTGTGTTTGAAAATCTAATGTTGGTTGTTCTGATTAGTTGAAGATTGTGCAATCCTCTGCTAATAATTTGTTAATGCCTCTGTAATAGGTTTTGAATTGAGAGTTTCCCAACTGGTATGCAGAGGGGAAGAAATCATGGAGTTTACAAGATCAGGATGGTCTTTTCATGCAGTCTACTGTCATAATCTAACATCCATCCACCCATCCTCTATCCATCCAGAGCAACCATTTGTCTACACTTTGGGTATCAGTAACACTGGGCTATGTTGGGCTACTAAATGATAAGAAACACATACAGATAAAACAATGAGCTACAAATGTGACACTCACAAGACTCCATACTTGATGGAGCATAGTGAAGTACAGTGCAAAAAGTGTAGGCTACATTGTAACATGTAATTTTGGCCTAAAATAATAAAAGATAAAAAACTGTATTGCAAAGCAGTGATTGCAGAAACATGCAATGTAGTATGTAGTGCAATGTATCAAGAAAATGACACGCAATTTCAGAACTTTCCATGTGCAAACTTTTGTAATTTCCTTGGTTGATTTTCTTTTCATAGTTTTAGGACCTGCTACAAGAACATAGTCCTTGTTTAGATGCATACATTTTTGCATTGGAGAAAATGAAAGATAACAACAGATAGCCGTTATTTCATGCAATCCATTCATGCATAAGTTGACCTCAGTGAATCAAGATGCTGATATCACAGTTACGGACACATCCAGCAAGCCAGACTGAAACAAAAAGACCAACAACTACTATTGTTTCCTGTGTAGTATTGTTTTTCTCTGTGTGTTGCTGTCCTTGGTTGTTTTTTTTAGTGCCCGTAGAACCCCAAATGTCCTCCCTACTGTAGCTCACTGTGCATGTGGCTGTAAAGGGAGGGGTAGAGAATGGTTTAAGCCTAGAAACATTGTTGTTGTTGATATTTTTGTAGCGCTTCTTTCAACCTTTTATTGATTATTGCTTATAATGATAGTTAGGATTGCAAAAGTGCTATACAAAATAAAAGTATTATAATAATAATAACAATAAGACATTTAAATAATTATATAATAATTATATAAATAATAATAATATTCAAACTATTACATTGTTGGTATAGCACACACAAAGAGCAAACCAGATATTATTTTATCTTACATACTGTAGCTATGGTTCTTACTTTTCAAACTGACAAAATTGTTTTCTTTCTTGTTAAATGAGCTGCTGTGATGGAATTTAACAGAATATTGCCTTGCATGGAGTGCGCAATGACTGGCAGTCAGTTGTTTATGTTGTATGTGCTACTGTGCATACAAATGTGGGCTGAACGGGAGGAGGGAGGGAGCAGTCTCAGGGCGATCTGTGATTGGTCACTCACCTGGTCGTAGTGCGGGATAGCCGACGCCTGCTATAGCCCCATATCCTATCAAAATGACAAGACATGAGGTCAGACAGATATTTCCATCAGAGCAATGATGTCTATGTTACAATGACTAGCATAATAATATTCCTACAGAGAGACAGCTGCTTTTATATCACAATGTCAAACTGTATTTTATTTACTGAGAAGCAGTCTGCTCTATTGCTCACATTAAACAAGCTGCACCTTAGCTGAGGGCTTAAGAAGGAGCATTATTCATTGTATTTATTTTCATTTTGGCAGTATGAGCAAATCCCAAAACAGACGGGAAATCGCTTACCTGGCTGAGTGCCATAGCCGGCGCCGTAAACTAAAAACAATTCACAGAAACACACAGTTATTTCGTTCCAATTCTTCAATAACAAATGGTTGACCTAATTAATCTCCTACTTTACTGTAATATTCAGCTTTACCTCCACCCTGCTTCCCTGCTTGGTTATAGCCCATCCCAAGTCCATTTCCATATCCTGTTCCCAGCCCCATTCCCATTCCAGTACCAAGACCAGCACCTGCAATCAGAATAAAGCAGATTGGCTTAGTAGAAAAAATTGATTTTAAAAGTGAAACTACAAAGTAGTTAGACTACGTTCCACCAGCCATTCCCTAAATCTCAAATAGTTTAGTCAGAAAAAAAAATAGTCAAGAATAACTGTAGTGGTGGATGGGTATGGCTATCAATACAATTATTAATTGAAGCTAAATGTTGTAAATGTAAATGTAATAAAATGGACTTTACCATAACCTCCAAAAGCTCCAAGTCCTTGCCTGAGGGCTCCTCTATTTCCTACTCCTAGGCCTCCTCTGTAACCCCCTGTGAGAAAGATGAAAGCAACTTATTCTGCAATTGAACTGCACATCCTGCAGTTCCACTGTGCAACATTAGCATTCTGCATTAACATACAATGATCCATTTGTACAAAACTTGCCTGCGCCAAGGTGTGCCCCCATAAAACGTCCAGCTGAGAGTCCAGCCTTGCCCAGTTTGCTAGGGTAGCCTCGGTTCCCTAGCGCACCCAGAGCACCAAGCGCTAAGGGAAAACGGCACAATGTATTCTGTGAAATGCTTACAGTTACTAAATACTATGCTATACAGTACTGTGTCCGAAGCCTAGTAACTAAGGAAATTAAGTGATATTTAAGTCAAATTAACTATGTGTTATCATAGTATTAGCATTAGGCGTAGAGATGCTAATAAGAAGTTAATAAACTCTGACCTTCTGGTTTTGCTCCCGCCATTCCAAGGCCAGCTGCTAAATAAATAAGTATGCAAATAAATAAGTATGTAAATAAATAAATAAATACAGAAAAATATCAAGGGGGAAGAACATTTTTCAATTATGACTTTATCTTTCACATACACAGACTTGAAAAGATTTCTTCCCCCTTGAAAAATGTATAAGGGATTTTTTTAATGCATACGTCTAACCTTTAGCTACTGGCACAATTTTCCCCAAGGCTGCATGAGGTCTAATTCCTGAAAGATTAAAACAAATAACAACAATTAATGTATGTGCTAAAATTGTGTGCATGCAATATAAAATGATGAACCACCCTAAATGTTGGCATTCAAATAAAGGCCTTTTTATCTAGGCAAATGCTACTTATCTAAGTCTAAGTGAATCTGCCAGCTGATTAAACATGACATGGCGCCATGTGTCCGCACATTTCTTTTCAGCGCAGATACTCAGCCCTGACTGGGCACGAGTAAAGAGAAACAGAAATCTATTGATGGGTATTGAGAATAAGACAAAATGGTGAGAGTTTCCTCAGGTCGTAAAGTCTTTTTCTCACGAGCGGTTGACACATTTTACCTGGCTCTGTCACCTGCACACCCCATGCTCTGATTCTAGAGATCAGATGATATAAAGTACAGACAGTTGGCAGGAGCGCTGGTCCTTGAAACGAATCCAACTTACACTGACATAGGCGGCACCGTTCAAGAAAACCCCTTCCTTTTTGTCTTGATTTGACATCGGCATTGGATATTTAACACGTGAATGAGAGGCAGTCACTGAAGTAGTTTATCCCCCAAGGCTTTGACACTGAAGCTGATATTAAATTGCTTTCATCATGTCATATCTTTGCAGTTGAAACTGACCTCCAAAATGTCAACCCTCAAATCACAGATAAAAATCAATATGAGGGCTGACTGGAGAGCTAATCAAATGGAAGGCAGCAAACTAGAGATGTAAGAACATAGAAATAGTATCTGTATGATGTGTGTATAATGCACACTGTGATTACTTTTCCCATACAGGGCAATTTAATTGCAGGTGTATTGTATTTCTATTCCCGTTTTGCAGTTCACATTTTGCTGTTTGAAATACTGTAGTAACATGCTTTGTTGCATTAAAGCACAACAATATAGCTTATAATATTATAAATATATATTATTCATAATTTGATATATAACAGTTATGCCTAACAGAAAATTTAAAAATATATTAAAAAACAATACAAAAAATACAAACATATATATATATTGAGCAGTCCTAGTTCATATTTGTTTCGTGCTAATTATTTACATGTAATTTTCAGTCATTTGAGAATGTGAATCAATGAACACATGAATCACCCAAAAAATGTAAAGGCAAAGTTAATTACTGTCATTGTTCATCCTTACGATTCGAAAATAGTGTTTAACAGTAGACAAAAGGGTAATTTTAACGATTTAAATAACAAAGCTGTAAAAATATTACAAGATGGGGTTTGCTCACCAGTTTTGAATGATAGAATTACAGGAAGGAATAAGGCATGCAATTTCATATGAGTATGTTTAATACACTTTGGTGAGCTGGTTTTACATAGCTGCATAATCTTTCTGCTTCCCACTTATTTGACCATTTACATTTTCTGTAATTAAACCTCATTACTTCTCAGTTACAATCCATTGTCCACTCTAGATAAATGTTTATCTTACCGCCTTGTAGAGTGCTCTCTGCCAGCCACAGGACCAGTGAGGTCTGGAGAATAGCTCGTACCAGCATGTCGAAGGTCACCTTGGTTTTGAACAGAGAGAGCAGGAAAGACTGATGTATCAGAGATTTTTGGTCTAGCTGCAGAGAAGTACAGCAAAAACTATCTGCCCCGGTGGCGTGAAGATGCCTTATATTCTCCCTGGCTAGACCTGCCCTCCACCTTGGAAATGGACATCCTCAGAACCCAGTGCCTGCCCCCAAAAGCTCTGCTACTTCTGGACAAAGACAGGAGGCCAAGCCAAGCCTGGTTGACTCCATAGGCAGTGTGCACTCACCATACAGATACTGTAATTAAGGGGGTCAACTAAATATCAGACACAGAAATATCATGTGTGCCTGAGTAAGAGGGGCCTAGGACATTGACGCCAAGATAACATGAAGGTATTGTGGTTTAAAACGGTAGTATTCAGTTTGGGCCGGTGGGTTGGCAGCCAACCAAATTTAGCATTGGAGTCCATTGTCATTTTATCAATCTTGTTGGTTACAGTTCTGAAATTCTTCCCTGCGCAAAAGGCAAAAAATGGCACCCACAGTGCCTGATGCCTCCAGCTCACACTACAATGTTGACTGAGACACACACACACGCAGAACACACACAAACACACACACACACACACACACACACACACGCTCACACACTAGTTTTATCCTATTTCTCATTACATTCCACCCTACACACGCAGACACACCCCAACAAGACTCCTACTGACTTGGAGAGAATTGTGGGTGGAGAATTCCATCCAATTTTAAAACAAACTCACCCTTGTCAATGAGTGTTAATTAGATGGTAATAGTTATTTATGTTATTATTTTTAGGAGGCATTTTATTCCTTCCCCATAAAACAGACAGGGTGTCTAATTTTTAAAAGCATCAGAAATTGCACAGTAAACATGAGATCATTTTAGGGAGGAAGCTCTTCGCCAGGTACTGTTCAAGTTCGTGAAAAAAGAGCTAGGATAAATATTTATTGTGGAAAGCAGCGCCAAAAGGTTTAAAAAAAACCTTCATGCTGTCACCCCATTAAAGCACCTGTTTTGAAGGAGTTTCCATGGTTTTCTACAGAAGGGCATTGTAATCATGCTCCTTGAGAACAGGCTGGCAAGCCTAACTGGGTTCTTTGTAGTTGCACCATGTGTTGGATTTGTCTGTTGAGTCTGCGAACAAGAAGCATTTGCTCCATGGGCCCATTTAACACTGCACTCACATTTTTCTATATCATACAGTAAAGCCTATGGGAGTTTGGGAGGACAGTATGCATCATCATCCTTTACATATATAAATCATTCATTAGCACCATATTTAAACCTACAGTAAGTTACAGTTACAGCATTTAGCAGTCGCTTTTATCCAAAGCGACTTACAATTACATTGTTCTATTACATGGAGCAGGTAGGACCTAGACCACTAGACCACTAGCACCTAGACCACTAGACTATCCTGCCTGCCGGTTTTAAGTGATCACAAAACAAATTTGTGCTAATTAGGGACACTTATAATCAATGTATTTATTTAACTGGGGGGGGGGGGGCAGGAGGGTCTATTGGTCTAGGTGTTGGACTCCCAGCCAGAAGGTCATGGGTTCAAGCCCC
>JAOEHI010000023.1:904965-926588 GCA_025447815.1 Percopsis transmontana
CCCCCCCCCCCCCCCCCCCCCCCCCCCCCCCCCCCCCCCCCCCCCCCCCCCCCCCCCCCCCCCCCCCCCGCCCCGCGGACAGAGCATTTGATCAACTTAGACAAACGGTTCAACAGCTGCCAAACTGTGACCAGCAACACTTGACATGTTTTCACCCTGAGTGAGAAACAGACCTGTTAAGCCTGCTGAACATGCTTCTGCCAAGACACACTAAAACGTGCACACCTCCCATATCTCCGAATTACACCTCACAGGGAGGCTTGCCAAGATGTAGTATTTATGTGATACATGTGACATATGTTTGTATAACACGACTGCAGCTATTATATTTCTCATAAGCCTATAGAATGTATTGTCCATTATAAATCAATATATCGTATTTACTGTAAGCCTATCTGATCCTAAGTACTGGTCCCTGGTGTGTGCAGGCCTTCACCATCATCGACCAGAACAGAGACGGGATCATCAGTAAAGACGACCTGAGGGACGTCCTGGCCACCATGGGTCAACTCAACGTGAAGAACGAGGAGCTGGAGGCCATGGTGAAGGAGGCCAGTGGACCGATCAACTTCACCGTGTTCCTCACCATGTTCGGAGAGAAGCTGAAGGGTACACACAGACGCACTCACGCACGCACATGCCTGAACATACACACACCTAAACCTAAATACACACACCTAAAAATACATATACACCTAAACATACCTAACAGCTGCCGCTGCAACGCACACACACAGGTGCTGACCCAGAGGACGTGATCGTCAGTGCCTTCAAGGTGCTCGACCCTGAAGGAACAGGCGCCATCAAGAAAGAATTGTAAGAACTTATATATAATGTGTACTGTAGATATAGATACATTGATATCTTGTAGATATACAGATGGGCATTTGGATGGTTTGTCTGATGTGTGTCTGTCTCTCTGAAGCCTGGAGGAGCTCCTGACCACGCAGTGCGACAGGTTCACAGCTGAGGAGGTAACCAGATTGGTTTATTATTAGAGTTCCTTTTGCTGCCTAACCTGTGGGACAGACAGATGATAAAGACAGATGGGTTCTAACGGCCGTCCCTCTCTCTCTTTCTCTCTCTCTCTCTCTCTCTCTCCAGATGACCAACCTGTGGGCGGCCTTCCCCCCAGATGTGGCCGGAAATGTCGACTACAAGAACATCTGCTACGTCATCACACACGGAGAGGAGAAAGAGGAGTAGAGCCCCCACCCCCACTGTCGTCCATCTCTTGTTGGGGTCTCAGGCCCCATGTTCCCCACACACTCTCTCTCACTCACTCACTCACTCTCTCTCTCTCCTCACTCACCCACCCACCTGAAAGGACTGGTCCCCATGGAGACGTGGGTGGGGTTCTGTCTTGTGTTCGTGCGTGACCCAGCATGGACTCATGGGATTATTTTGGGATTGTTTTCAGTAAAAAAAAAGAATCTTGTGACTATCAAAACAAGATGCATCTCATTCTCTCTCTTTCTTCCCGTCGATTCTGCCGCGTCCACGTACTACAACACCTTGCTCATTAAAACTCGTCGTGCGTGCACAGCCGTCTCTTTGATACAAGCAGGCGGTCTGACCTGGTGTGATGGTCCCTAGTGCCCTCTGGTGGTCTCCGGTATCTCAGGGCAGTGGGACAGTGAGACAGAAATGTACTGGTCTGGACTACAATAGTTACCATACCTCTATCTCTCTCTCACTGCTCTCACTGTCTCAGAGGAAGTGATCGCGTGAATTAGAGAGAAGGAGAAAGGAAGGAGGGAAAGAGACAGAAGAACAAAGCTCTTTGTCTCTTCGTCCCTCCCTGTCTCCCATCTGTCTGTCCGCTCTAACTCATAAAGACAATAAAACTGTTTCCTACCATACCTGCTTCTGTTCATTATTGACTGTTGTCCCACTGACGTAGGTTACTACAGTAGCACAGGTCAGTAGTGTTATCACAGTATTTCCAGAACATTTCATAAACAATCCTATACAAGCATGGTTTTCTACATTTAGAAACTACATTGACTGTGCATTTAAAACAAATCTGGACCGACCCTTTGCTGGCTCAATAAGTAGCCTAGCTATAATGCAAGGGCGAAATAGTCAATCAAACGTTAGGGGGACAGAATCAGACACGTCATTTAAACCCTTTTAAATCGGTTTTTAATTATGTGTTTTGTTATATTTTATTTGTTGGCTACGTCTGCATGTATTTGTGATTTAATTGTCGTTTAATGTCAGGACACGCTCTTTTAATCTCAAGAGCTTTTCCTGGGTCATTTACAATGTTTAGGCTACAACCCTAAACCTATTAGATCACATATTTGTGATCACTGTATATATTATTGGAATATTGGAATGGTTTTGGAACGGTCTAGTTTTGAATGCCGCAATAATCCGTAGCCTATTTTGAGTTGGTGACATTCTTTACAAATGTAGGCTATAGGTGTACTGCATGTCCTCATGAATTGTTTATTATAGAATAAATTTACATTCACAGAAATAACAGCATACCGCAATTCGATAAATATCGATCGATAAATAAAATATTTTAGACGGACGAGGAACGAGTGCGCTGCAAGTGGTCATATTTAACTCTCCACTGACAGAAAAAAATATGAATTAGCTAATAATAGAATTTTACAATTTACAATTCATCCCTTCGCGGGTGAGCTAACCAGTGATTAAAATAGTAGGCCTGGCCAACAACAATTTAAACGCATCAATCAAGATTCAGACGAGGTGACAAGACGAATTAAAAATTCTCCAGTACAAAGGTAAAGGGTAAATCATGGAGTTAAAGTGAGATCGGTTTAATTCATAGAAGGCAAGTAGAATGGATTTGGAAAGTGGGCTGGGCTGCGCATAAAATTATGGATCAGGAATGAAATATAGAATGAAAAACAGTGACATCGACTGTGCCCGCATAATCAGTCATCGGGGGACAAATTGTCCGTCCATGATTATTGAAGGGGACGTGCCCCCCCATACAACTACGCATATGATAGGCTATAATACACGTGTTGACCATTAGAATACAGTAATGTAAAAACAACAACGTGTATTTCTCACTGACAATTAGAGATAGACTACAATATAAATAAAATAAATAAACTACTCTATAACAATAAAATATGTCTGTAATAACTCCTCCTATAATGGTGTATACTTGCGCAAGACGTGCAGCTGAAGTCTCTGTGCCAACTGCCAAGGGCGCCTGCGCACATACAGACACTTCCGGGTCCAACAGTCAGACCAGACCAGTCTTATCGTTCTGGGCTAAACCATACCGTATAGAACCTGCTGACATACATGCCTTGCCTGACCTGATGTGTCTCCGGTAGTTTGGCCTATCGGCTGCGTTCTCCCGCCGTGCCTTGTGTCTCGTGACGCCGTCATGTATCCCGTCGGCGCCCTCTTCGGCTCGCTGCTGCTGCTCGCAGCTGCCGCCGTGCGCGCCTCCCGGGGCGACAAGGAGCCGGTGTACCGGGACTGCGTGACGCTCTGCGTCCGCGCAAACTGCACCGGAGCCCGGCTGCAAGGTTTCCAGGCCAGCCAACCGCCCTACATGGCGCTCACAGGTATGTATGGACAGATCTATCTAAATCTGTGGGTGCTATGTAAAATATATAGTCATAGCCTATCTGTCTAGGTAGATATAGGGGGCAGGATAGTCTAGTGGTCTAGGTGTTGGATTCCCAGCCGTAGTCAGCGTGTTTGTGGGTTGGCATTGTTAACAGTTCCCCCCATCCTGTGTATTATTGATGTGGTTGTTTTGTTTTAACTTCTGCTGTTGAGTGTCCCTAGAAGAGACAATAATAATGTAGTATTATAGTATTCAGTTATAATCAATGATTTTTACTACCTTATTTACCTGTTGTATTTTTTTCTGAATGATCTCACCCAAGTGGGCATGCTGGTTAGTTACAGACTACATTCAAAGTTTCTTCTAATTTAAATACACTACTGTGATCAAAAGAGCAAAGTCAGCAGGGGTAAAAATGTTGGCTAGACTCTAGTTGCTCAGTTTAGTTCACTGCAACCAGCATCTGTACTGGCTAGTCTGGGCATACTGGCTAGTCTGGGCATACGGGTTAGTCTGGGCATACGGGTTAGCTCAGGCCAGGGAAAAAGGACTACACATAAGGCAGGCCTACTACCACGTGTTGTGTTGTTGTTCTGGAAGCAATTTTAGGTTATTGAGGTTGGACAGAGAAACAACATTCTGCCCTGCCAGCACTTTACCCGGAGAGAGAAAAAGAGAGAGAGAGAAAGAGAGAGAGAGCGAGAGAGCGAGAGAGAGACCGACAGCAGGGTGCAGTGTATGTGTATCTCTAGGCTGGGCATGATTGTGTGTGTGTGTACTACTCCAGGCTGGGCGTGCCAAGATGAGTGCAGGTACCAGTGCATGTGGACCACGGTTTTTCTGTACCAAGCTGAGGGCTTCCAGGTTCCCCAATTCCATGGCAAGGTGGGGCTCTACTAGAACTGAACGTTTGTGATGCAGCAAAAAGTCTTCTTTAAAATGTCCCTGATTACTGTTTTGTGGGTGCGTCCTGATTAGTGGTGGGATTAGGGTTCTGTATATTATCGGGGAAGACAATCAGTTCCCTTATTGTTGTTCTCTGTCGGGTCAGCGGACAGCAGAACCAGCGCTGACAGAGATTGCCTCTTCCTTTGAGAGTGAGGCCAAACCTGACAGAGACGGATGAAATGGATTGATTATGCACATATAGGGATCTGTGGCTCTCCATTTGGTGTCTGCTTGGAATACAGACATACAGACACAAATGCTTTTGAATGTGGCTTCGTAACACACATTTTTAGGAAAAGAGAAAGGGGAATACCACCACTGGCATTGCCTGTGTTCTGGCAAAAGTTCGGCCAGTTCCTACTATTTCTAAGGACCAGGGAGGGCTCCAAGAAAATGTGCTAACAAGTGAACTTACTGAACTTTCAGTATTTCCTCCAAAATAAAAGTGCACAATTAAAGTCCCACGCTGGTAACAATATACGTATTACACATAAGTTATAGACGTTGGTATGGTGGTGGCCTTTTTACATTTACAATTTGTGAAGCCCCTACGGATGATTTTATTTGAGGTTTTTAGGGGTGATCAGACCGGATAAGCAGAAACGTGCAGGGAAAAGCAATTCAATCGGAACTGCAATTGATTACGTACCACACCACACAACCCAAAAGCATTTAATGTTGTTGTGGCTTTAAGGCATTTGTGATATCATTTGGAATGCAAGTATTGTTAAGAGCAGGACAAAGACTATGTTACACATAAGCATCTCGGCTTATGTCTAACATTATATTATATTAATATATTAACGTGTTGTATATTACAATGTGTTTTTATTTCTTTCTTATTATATGCACATGGATTATATTAAATTATATGTTGTGTATATTTCAGTGGCCGTTTGTGAGGGTTCTGTGTTTTGAAGAGCCTGTCTCTGCGCTGGCGTCTCTCCTCAACGGACTGGCCTGTTTACTGATGACACTTAGATACCGCAGTACTGTCCCCCCCCAGAGCCCCATGTACCACACCATTACTGCATTCTCTATGGTAGAAATACATACACACCGTACCATGTGTCACATATTAAATGTGATATTAAATGTACTGTGCATCACTTTCTAGAATCTGGATAGACAGTGTTCTACTAGTGCTTTAAGCCAGTATCATTGTTTGTTTGTTTGTTTGGGTGTGTGTGTGTGTGTGTTTCTGCAGGTGTCTCTTAATGCCTGGTTTTGGTCCACAGTGTTTCACACCAGAGACACCTATCTGACCGAGGTAATACTTCACTACAGTAATACTTCATTGATACATATCTACTAATTTGCAACTAAGTTGCCAGTTTAAGGTGACTGTGAGCAAAACTCCTAATTGTTTTTTTAAAAAGCATTGCAATAGTGTAATACACCAATGAGCCAAAACATTCTGACTACCTGGGTGGACATAATGGGTTAGCATGGGCACTTTAAGCGTTCTGCGGCCCCACAGCCCCGTACGCAGCAGGGTGTGATGCACTGTGTGTTGTGACACATTCCTCCCGTAACCATCATTAAAAATGTTCTGCCACTTCTGCTTCAGTAACCCTTCTGTGAGTTTGTTGCCCTTCGCGCATCGATGAGCCTTGGGCGCCCAACACCCTGTCGCCCTGCTAGCTAGGTGCTCACCACTGCTGACCGGGTGCACCCCACAAGCCTTGCATTGGGGAGATGCTCCGACCCAGTGGCTCAGTGGCCTGGCTGTGACCATTTGACTCCTTGTCAAAGTGGCTCAGGTCTCTACGCCTGCCCCCTTCTCCAACATCCAACAGGTTCACTAGGAGTACTGATTGTTCACTTCCCATCCAATATATCCAGACCTTGTTACGAGATAATCAATGGTATTATCTGTGAGTCGTCATAATGTTTTGGCTCATTAGTGTATTTATTTATGTAAGTAACTACTGTGTTTTATGTAAGTTACTTCTGTGAACACAACACCGACTGCTACTAAAACGCGTTAGCAGGGCGCATAGCCTGAAGTTGATGCACCGAAAGTTATGCATCTCAAGACTATCAGAAGTCATCTTGCAGCATGTTGGATTTCTATGTAGGCATACCACAAACAAATTAAGCTAATAATGCTGATTATGTTTCTAAGATGTCTGTCTGTCTCTTTCAGAAAATGGACTATTTCTGCGCCTCAGCTGTAATCCTGTACTCTATCTACCTGTGTTGTGTTAGGTCAGTTTTGATGACAGCTCATAATCTATTCATAAAGCTCATAACTATCTGTTATTTTAACATCTGGACCCATGTGGTCTAAGAGGACTGTGAAATGTAGACATAATTCAGTAAATTAAAGGGTATTTTATATGGCTCTATTTTTTTAATCTGTGGCAGGACTTTGGGTCTGAGGCGTCCTTCTGTCTCCAGCCTTGTGGGGGTGCTGCTTATCCTGGCCTTTACCTCGCATGTTTCCTACCTGACCTTTGTCACCTTCGACTATGGATACAACATGGCTGCAAACGCCACCATCGGTACTCTAGTCTACTCTCTACCTGCCTGTCTTCTTATCTGTCTCTCTCTCTATTCTCACCTGTCTGTCTCTCTGTAGGGTTAATAAACCTGATGTGGTGGCTGGTGTGGTCCTACCAGAATAGGAGAACGTTGGTCTACTGGTGGAAAGTTCTCCTGGTCGTTCTTCTGCTTCACGGTCTCGCTCTCCTGGAGCTCCTCGACTTCCCACCCGTCTTCTGGCTGCTGGACGCCCACGCTGTCTGGCACTTGTCCACCGTGCCCGTCCACTTTCTCTTCTACAGGTACATCGACTTCCTTCATGAAAGCCTTTAAATGTAACTTTAGTTTTTGTTTTTTCCCAATATAAGATCATTTCCCCAGGTTGAAGATAGGCACAACTAAATAGTATTGTGCTCTCATTGGCCCATGTTTTGTCCATAGATTGACATAATGCATGCGATAGTTTGGTTTTGAACTAAGCACTTACCACTTACTTACTGTAGGGAGCACTACACTGGGGTTTTATTTAAGTTTTGTTTCCTGACAGTTTCCTGATAGACGACAGTCTCCATCTCTTGAACACGGAGAAGATCGGAGTGAAACTAGAGTAGGAGGGCCTTATCACACAAATTGACCACTCCCCCTCACTCCTCTCTAATAAGGACAGCTGAACAGCAAGAGCAAGGAATGCCATCTCCATGGCGACCAGCGGGACATTTCCATCAAATATGTTTACAGTTTTGTTGCCTTTGAATGTATTTATTTTTTACATATTTCTTTGCTTTTGTTTTTCACATGAAAACATTTTCAACACTTTGCCTTTATTTGACGTGTTTATCATTTGTCTGATGTTATACATTACAATTATTATTCTTTTCTATAATCATCGGTTTGGGTGCATATTGCTTTAATTCCCATTATCCCTTGTTGCTATGTCAACCTGAAAGTCAAACACACAAGACCCAAACATCATATCATACTATTACAAGATTTATTGAATGCACCTACAAACAAATGTTGACTTTTTTTGCAGTGTAACAGTGTAACAATAAAAGCAAGGCTTCTCTTTGATGCTAAAGTTCATAATGAAAAATTTAATGCAATTTCTTGTCTGTAGGGTCTTTTAAGGAAAACTCCTCAGCTGTGTTATATTGACCCCAGAACCACAGATTTGTGGTTCTGGGGTAAAGAAGTGTGTGAGCCTCCCCATGGCGTGTACCTAGCATAACTTATTCACGAGATACAACTGCACTTTGCAGAAGAGCCTTTCAGAAGTAGTTTATATTGCATATTATATAGAACACTTGTTCTGTGCCTGTTTCATCCCAACTTTCAGACTGCCTGATTATGATTTTATTCACCTGAGGCCTTTAAGTGTAACGATAAGCACTCTGTGACGTGTGTGTGTTCTGTTTAAAGGAAAAATGAAAATGTACTTATTAAGAGGTAATTATGTATTTACATACTTCGCCCATCTTGTTTAAATGTTCATGTTTCTGCTGTTGATGTTATTATGTATGTGCACTTTACATGTTCTGCCCATGCCTTTGTTGTGTGTGTGTGCGCGAGTGCACGTTTGCCATCATTAGTTCTGATGGAAATTCATCTCGGAAATTTATCTTGGAGTTAATTATAATTATTATAATTTAATATTGTTTATATTCCTGCTGAGATGTTGCCATCACTAAAATATCTCAACATCTGGAAACTGTAATGTTTCTAAAACGTGAAACTCTATCTTCGTCTTACCCTCTACTCTCTTCTCTCTAGCTCTCCCTAGCTGCTGTCTTGCACACCGCATTTTCATCACACTGGTAATGACATGTTTTATGACTTCAGAGGAATAAAGTGTTGGTTGAGCAAAATGTTATGTTTTCTTATCGTTCTCTGTTTTGGAACTTTTTACCTACATGAAAAATTAAACCTGCTGAAGTTTAAATCTGGAGGTTTGAATCAAAAAAACTAATCTCAGTCATAATTTATTCATATAATTAATTGTGTTTTAAATATAAAGTAAGCAGAAATCTTTAGAAAAAAGGCCTATATATATATATATATATAAATATATATATATGAGACCATAACATAACATACATACAAAGTATTGTAGTACACTCCTATATAATGTATAAATACGCTGCTGAATATTTCAAATATGTAAATATAAACATATATGTTCATATAAACATATCCTGAATATTTCAATATAATAAATGCTCATATAAATATTATATAAATATAAATATATATAAATAAATATTAAACAAGTTGTTGAGCGCGGCCACGCCTCATTCCAGCCTATTGCGGGAGCGCGCCGCCTCCTGCCCTTTGCGCTATGCTCTTGCCTCTGTTACACGCTTCCTGGCAGCAGCGGGCGCGCGCACGGGAATCCATAAAGGAAGTTAAGAGATTGAAAAACAAGTTGGGACAAATTGTTGGAACATAGACCGCCGCCAATTCCGGATTCGGGATTTTAATCCGATTCGGTCTAGCATGGAGGACTAGTCCAGACCACATGGACACAAAGAAGAATTTCCGGCTCCTGGTCTGGGTCCTGGTGTTAGGACTGTCGGTCGCGCGGGGCAGAGAAGGTGGGTCCTGAACGTATGTGTACGTGCGTGCGTGTGGATGTGCGCGTGGATGTGTGTGATATTCTTGGATATACTCTATAGATACCTCGTTCATGCGTGAGTCCGGGTCTGATCTGGTCCAGTCCTGGACTCCAGACAGAAATACAACAAACAGAATCCTGTTTACATGTTTATGAGCCTTAGCTAGTTCGTATTACTAGTATTAGTAGTAGTGGTCTAATATTAGTAGGCTAGTTCATATGACAGACTCATCAGAACTTCTGTTTATTTTTTTTACTCCGACACGTTTTAGTTTTGCACATTATATAATATAATAATATAATAGCGCTATATAATCCAACTGTCAGAGAAGAGTAAACACTGTACAACTGACTAATTTCAAAGGTCATCAGGAGGTCAGAATGCTGTTACTACTAGTACATATGACGCTTTAAAATATACATAAATATGACAGAGGTAGGGTCTATAAATACAATACATCGATCAAAATAAACTGTTAAAAGTAAGTACATTTCAGAGTAGATTTCAGAGATTTTCACCTGAGAAAGGAACAGCCTCGTCTCCATGACAACCTGGACCTAGATTACTAAACACTATTCTGTGTGTGTAAAATAGCTAATCAACTGGTCGAGCTGATCGGAGCCCAGTTTAAAACAAAATCATTAAAAGTGAAATATATAATTATATAAATGTATTCAGAATCAATGAATGTATTCAGAATCAAAATATCAAATAACCACCTATGTTTCCTTATTTTAACAGATTCAATGTTTTAAGGAATAAATTCAACTAGATAACTTTAGCTTAATTAATATAATATACAGTAAACATGATTTAAAAATATGGATTACAAATACCAAAGTATGTGTATGTGGCTGCATGTTCTTTACATGTGATAGTGTAGATCCTGTTGAGCCTGTCTGTGGAGTCAGGCCTGTCTGTCCCCACTTGGCAGACAGACAGGAATGTGTCCATCTAATACACACATGTGCATGTGCACGCATACACACACACACACACACACACACACACACACACACACACACACACACACATAGTGTGAATGGTTTAGGCGTGTGTCTTTTTTTAACAGCTCTTCTGTGACAGAGCAAGGTCTATGTTTGTGTGTGTGTGTGTGTGCGTGTGTTTTAGCAGAGAGGAAGTGTGTTTTCTCTGCTACACCTGTCCCCTGATCTGATTTGCAAAAGGTTTAGGCTTATTATTTTTTACCAGAACGTTAAAGTCAGCCTGTGTCAATAAAGTTCATTATCATTGTTAGATGTAAACTCTGTTTCTGGGTCTACTGGTTAGGTGGAGTTATTGGGTCAACACACACACACGCACACATACACACTCACACACACACACGCACAAATACACTTAGGTACACAGGTTTGTGATAAGAGGCTGAACTTTGCCTGTTATCAGGTGTTTGTGTGTGCTAATCGATTTTTGTTCGTTTTCAGTTGGATTGTTGACAATAATCACAGTTTTCAGTTTTGATTTAGTTTATTTTATAAATGATTATGGAATAATGAGCACTACATTTTATTTAGTTTTTATTCCAACTTACATTTACAGCAACTTTACAGCGACTTACAATAAGTACATATGTCATAGCTGAATAGGTCATACACTAGTTACTGTATCGTAAGCAACCAACATTCTGTTTGAATAATGACATCAGCATGTCATCAGGGCTAACGTAGTTATACATTTTACAACATAAATTACCTATTAACGTATCCTCAAAATGATAACAACCAAAATAATAACTATCTGCAAAGTGCTACATTTTCTAAGAAAAGGAAAGAGAGATTATAGAACTTTAAACTTTATATTTATAAATAGATAGAAGATAAGAGATCGTAATAGGGAATTTCAGTTAATAGCAGTGTTATGAGGTTGAGAAGTCAGCGGCCGAGGTACCGAGGTGGATTTTGAAGAGGTGGGTCTTAAGTCTCTTGTGGAAGATGGGTAATGACTGCTGTCCTGACTGCTGCAGGAAGCTCATTCTACCATTGTGGCGACCTCGTAGCAGCGGAAGTTATGCTTTTACAAGGCAGCGTCCATTTAAAAGGGTGGATTGATAAAAAGAAGCCGTGTATCTTACTATTTTCAGTGAGATTAACTATATTATGCCAATAGATTTGCTCTCGGTGTTGTATTTAATAAGATATTCAAGTTCGAATGTCTAATAAAAAACTAATTTTACCCTAGTACTGTTAACTTCCTAATTTCTTCCTCAGATACTAAAGAATTTCCATACCGCAGATATGTTTCACGTCAGTTTAGGCTACCATGACAGCTAGCTACATTCCTAGCCTACTGAGCATGCATGCTGCATCCGTGTAAATATTATGATATGAGAATCTGCAGGCACTGGTCGTTGCAGCAATGTTGGCTGCACAGAACTGTTAGTTGTCCAGGACTACTCCAAGATTCTTCACAGTTGGTGAGGATGACATGGCAGTGTTCTTCTCAAGGGTAGATCGGTCTTTTGGTGGTTGAGCTTGAGGAGATGCAAAGACATCCAAACGCTGATGTCAGGGAGACATTCAGAGATCTGATTTGTGTTCTGTGTGTCAGATGGATGGATGGAGAGGTGGAGTTGGGTGTCGTCGGCATAGCAGGAGAATCCGTATGCTACAGAGCTTAGGGATGTGGTGTACAAATAGAAGAGTAATGGTCCCAATGCAGATCCTTGAGGGACACCAGTATTAACCAGCATAAAAACATGAAAATACCCAATTAATCTTTTATGATACTAACCACCCTTTAGTAAATTAACTTGTTTTCATTTGTTACTTAGTAAATCAATCTTTTTTTTTTCATGATGTTATATCTTATTTTACTTATCTGTAATTATTATCTTATCTCATCTCCTTGTCTTGTTGTAGTTCACAATAATTAAATAAATAATAAAATATTTGAAATGGCACGAAAATGATTGAAACTGATTGGTTAATAATACGTCTTGTGAAAACCGTCGGTTGTTCATACATTTCACACATTGAAGAAATGTATTTGCTGATGAAAATGTGTGTGAACATTTATTCTTAAACTCAAAAATGTTCTGCTAATTCAATAACTTTGTGTGTGTTTGCAGTGTGTCTGGGGACAGACATGAAGTTAGATATTCCCTCGAGCCTGGAGAATCACTACCAGATATTAAAGCTCCTCTACAGCGACTGTCAGGTGGTCCATGGCAACCTGGAGATCACACACCTGCGCGGTGACCTTGACCTGACCTTTCTACAGGTACACACACACGCACACACAGTCACACGGACACAGAATCAAATTCTCAAACAGATTTTCTACTGTTTCATATGTCTTGAGCCTGTGTGTGTGTATGTGTTTGTGTGTGTGCGCGACAGGGTATTGTGGAAGTGCAGGGTTATGTTTTGATCGCCCATGTCTCCGTCCCACTCCTTCCATTGGACAACCTGCGGATCATCCGAGGCAGTCAGCTATACAACCACAGCTACGCTCTAGCGGTGGTCCACAACACACGGGGCACTGCAGGGTTGCACACGCTACGGCTACGCAGCCTCACCGGTCAGAACTACACACACCTTCTGTTTGATTACTAGTATTTTATATCATTTTAGAATTATTTTTTTTATGCGAGTACGTATAAATAACTGTATATTCTCTACTACACCTAATATGTTCTTGATTATGATTCTTAATTCTTAGTCGGGGACACCCCTATATCATATATTAGTTGTGATACATTTTAAACAATGAACAAATGTCTATATTTTTTTGTTTTTTTTAGTATATTAATCCTAAACAAACTCCTCAAATGAAAAATATAATGTGATACAATATATATTTCTGGAACTATTTATATCCAGGTAGTATTAATGCTCTCTTGTCTGCAGAGATCTTGTTGGGGGGAGTTTTCATCTGGGGAAATGACCAGCTGTGTTTCCCAGACCCTCTGAACATCTCGTGGAAAGACATTCTGGATACGCAGAATGCCTACAGGCACAAGATACTACAGGCTCCTGCCAAACACTGTATCTATATCTGAATTCTAAATTATTTATATATATATTTATTTTTAATATTTATTTTTAAGTAATTACTCTCTGTGTGTGTGTGTGTGTGTGTGTGTGTGTGTAGGTAAAAAGTGTGTGTCATCATGTACTAATGGTTGTTGGGGGAACAGAGCTGAAGATTGTCAGATCTGTGAGTAAATATATTGTTATGAAATCAATTATATAATTTTATCAACGTGTTTATTCTGTTTATAGAAGAAATTTTGTCATTATATGAATCTGATTTATCTTCACATTTACATAGATTTTTGTATCAATCTCTCTCACACCTACCATACTTGTACATTTTAAATCGTAAAATATGTAGAAAAAAAAACCGTTTTCAATAGTGATTCAAGTATTTTGTTTTGTTAAAATTAATTTTTAGTAATTTCTCCCTGTCTCTTTTAGTAACGCACATTCTGTGTGCGTCAGGGTGTGTTCGTTGTAAAGGCAATCAGTCACATCACTGCTGTCACATGCAGTGTGCTGCTGGTTGTACCGGCCCTAAAGACGTAGACTGTCTGGTATATATATATATATATACATTTATAGACACACACACACCATATAATATACCGTAGGGATGCACCGAAATGAGTAAATAATAAGTAAAATAAGTAAAAAAATAAGCAAAAAAATCCCAATACATTTTACCGAACAATTTCATTTTTGATGACGCGATCACATAGCAACCAGCGTAGAGTGAGCGGCGCGCACGCTTTTTTAAATGCAGCAAACATGTCGGCAGTGTTTAGCGCTGCATCTGATGTCATTGATGAGAAGAGGAACCAACTTTAATGTGAGAAAGCAGAGAAGCTACTTCTCATAAGGAAGAACCTGCCACTTTTCCTAAAGAAGTAGGAGATTATTCATTTGTTGTGGGTCCATCCACTTTTTTGCACTATTTTCAGTGTACCTTTTAATGCACTTTTTTGTCGTACAGAATTCATTACATTCTTTCAGTAGTCAGTTATAGGCCTAATATAGGCTATATAAGAAGGGGGGCTCAAAGATGGTTAAATACAAATAATTTTATTTTACTAATTTATTTATTTTGAGTTACATTGTGCTTTGTTGGTATAATGTCTGCTGGAATGCTAAAACAAAGGATCAGTGTTAAATAAATATTTTTAAATTGTAGTTTTGTAATTTATTTTTTTCATTGAAAAGCAAGACAAAATAGTAAAAAGCACATTTTGACTATTTAATTCATGCAATGGTGAAAACATTGTCAAAATAAAAAAGAAAAGCCTCTTTCAGTATTCAGCCTTCGGCCAAGTTTTCCATTGTATTCAGTTTCGGCTTCTGTTAAGAATTTTCATTTCGGTGCATCCCTAATATACTGTACTGGTATACTGTATACTCTAGTGATACTTTAGCGTCTGTGTGTGTGTGTGTGTGTGTGTGTACCAGGCGTGTCGTCACTTTAACGACAGTGGTGTGTGTCGGGACTCCTGCCCCCCACCCACCATCTACGACCCTGTGACGTTCGAGACCAAACCCAACAAGAACAGGAAGTACAACTTCGGAGCTTCCTGTGTTAAGACCTGCCCTCGTACGTGCCTGTCTGTCTCTATACTTGTCTGTCTCTCTAGACCTGCTCCCGTACACGTCTGTCTGTCTCTCTACCTGTCTGTGTCTCTAGACATTCTCCTGTGCACACCTGTCTGTGCCTCCCTTGGCCTGCCCCCTCTCTGTCTCTCCAGATAACTACCGTGTCTCTACATTACTACATGTCTCTCTAAATAACTGTCTGTGTCTCTACATTACTACATGTCTCTCTAAATAACTGTCTGTGTCTCTACATTACTACATGTCTCTCTAAATAACTACCTGTGTCTCTACATAACTACATGTATCTCTAAATAACTACCTGTGTCTCTAGATAACTACATGTCTCTATCTCTACCTGTCTGTCTCTAGATAACTAGTTGTCTCTAGATAACTACCTGTGTCTCTATCTCTACCTGTCTGTCTCTAGATAACTACCTGTGTCTCTAGATAACTACCTGTCTGTCTCTCTAGATAACTACCTGGCTATGGAGGTGGCGTGTACGAGGGTTTGTCCCACAGCGAACCATGAAGTGATTTTGACACGACCAGATGGGACCGAGACCCAGCGCTGTGAGAAATGTGAAGGCGACTGTACCAAAGGTGTGTGTGTGTGTGTGTACATTGTTTAGTAAACTTTGCCATGGAGATATTCAGTTTCATATTTAATCCTGTGTTGCAGTGTGTTACGGGCTGGGCATGGGCTCACTGCAGGGCGTTTCTGTGGTAACGGCCGATATTGTGGAGCAGTTCGTCGGATGCAAGAAGATCTTTGGAAGTCTGGCATTCCTCGCAGAAAGCTTCACTGGGTGAGTTCTCACACACACACACACACACACACACACACACACACACACACACACACACAAAATAACACTGTCTCTCTCTCTCCAGGGACCCGTCTACCAACCTCTCAGGGCTGTCGGTCTCTCAGCTTGAAATCTTCAGGAGCCTGGAGGAGATCACAGGTACTGGTCTAGTGGGAGCTGTCCAGTACAACCACAGTCTTCTACTAGTGGTCAGCCATTGGAGGGTTTAGTACCTTTCTCCAGGGCAAGTTGTCATCATCTTTAAAGACAGGAAGTGTTTTTTCATTCTTCATTGTGTTATAGGTTAAAGGTCACGACATGGTTACTTCCTGTTAGATATCTAGATATCTAGTGAACTTTTATGTGTATGTGTGTGCACAGGGTACCTGTATGTTGAAGCGTGGCCAGAGAGTCTGTCTGATCTGAGCATGTTTGAAAACGTCAAAATAATCAGAGGACGCATGCTCTACAAGTAAGACTGTCTGTCTGCTGGTCTGTCTGTGTGTACCACATAATCTGTCACTGAAGACTTTTATTTTGAAAGGCAAAACTTTCTAGGTTAGTGACTAAAAATGTTCACTTTGCCTACGGTTATGCAAATAAAAAAGGCTTTAAGATATAGATCCCAATGTCACAGTAGCAGAATAAACGGTCTGTAAAAATGCAAACTGAATATTATATAAACATAGATATAATAGAAAACAGACACACCACCCTAACCAGTTCTGCTGCCTCCGATTCCCGCCCTTTAATTGAACTGTCTGCCTACCTGTCTCTCTCTTCCCCTGTCTGTCTGTCCCCCCAGAGGGGTGTTTTCCCTGGCGGTCCAGAACCTGTCTGTCCAGTATCTGGGACTGCGTTCTCTGAGGGCCGTGTCTGGAGGACTGCTGCTCCTCCACAACAACAGCCAGCTGTGTTTCACCTCCTCCCTGCCCTGGGACCTCATCACCCCCACCAACCACACACAGCGCCTCCTCACACACAACCAGGACCCCCACTCCTGTGGTACACACACACACACACACACACACACCATAATATAATAATATAATATACAGAAGTAATGGATTATTTGATAATCTAATCTAATTTGGTGTGTGTGTGTGTCTCCAGAGGAGCAGAGTCGTGTCTGTGACCCTCTGTGTGAGGGGGGGTGTTGGGGTCCAGGACCCCAACAGTGTTTCTCCTGTATAACCTTCAAGAGAGGATCACTGTGTGTGGACCACTGTGACATCTACAACGGGTACGTCTGTGTGTGTGTGTGTGTGTGTGTGTGTGCATGCGCCAATGCATGTACGTGTTTGTGTGTGTGGTCTGTGGTCTGATGTGTTCTGTCTTCCAGAGAGAGGCGGGAGTTCACGGATGGAAATGTTTGTATCGCCTGTCACTCAGAATGTCGACCAATCAACGGTTCTGCCTCCTGCCACGGCCCGGTCAGTACTAGCACACATACAGCACTTATTAGAATATAAACTGCCATACAGTATATAGATTCTATATTAGTATATACTGTGAGGACATTGTATACATATATAAATAAACGTGTCTGTGTGTGTGCAGGGGGCAGACCAGTGCACGGAGTGTGTGAGCTTCCAGGATGGGGAGGTGTGTGTGGATCGCTGTCCCAGTGGTGTGAAGGAAGAGACACACACTGTGTGGAAATACGCCAATGCTACAGGTCACTGTGTATACTGCAGTACTA
This sequence comes from Percopsis transmontana, assembly GCA_025447815.1. NCBI lineage: Eukaryota > Metazoa > Chordata > Actinopteri > Percopsiformes > Percopsidae > Percopsis > Percopsis transmontana. Next base: position 922,674 of record JAOEHI010000023.1, read on the forward strand.
ACTGTACACTGTCGTAAGTATGCACACACACGCAGACAATTACAATTAGGTCATTTAGCAGATGCTTTTATCCAAAGCGATTTACAGTTACATGCTGCTATTACATGGAGCAGATAGGCGTTAGGCATCTTGCTCAAGGCTCAAGGATGCTTACATGTAGGCCAATTCTGGTGCTTGAACCCACAACCTTCCGGCTGGGAGTCCAACACCTAGACCACTAGACTATCCTGCCCCCACAATCTGTTGAGTGTATCCTGTTGTAAATACACACACTGTACAGTACTAATTGTACTTCGTCGTAAGTACACACACACATTGTATAAACCTCTGTGTGTTTCAGATGCAGTCAGTTGGATGAGAGAGGCTGTCCTATCAACACCAAGACCGGGTAAGGTCTTGGTGTTGGTCTTGGTGTAATCTTGATCTGCTCTGGATTAACCCTTGTTAAAACTGCAATCCATTATTTCTGTTATGAGTTTAAACTAAACAATTACAATTAGCAGATGCTTATATCCAAAGTGACTTACAATTACATGATGCAGATAGGGTTTAGGCATCTTACTCAAGGATGCTTACAGGTCAGCCACCTTGAACCCATGACCTTCTGGCTGGGAGTCCAACACCTAGACCACTAGACTATCTTGTCCCCCCACCACCAGAACTCAGAATTTATATATATATTTTTTTTTTGTTTTAATTCAAAATTCAAGAAAATTGCTGCCAGATGCTGTTCAGTCAAGTCAGAAAAGTTTAAGTTTATTCAAAACTTCTTTCTGGTCTGAATTAAACTTGTTATGGAATCTACCATACTTTGTGTGTGTGTGTATGTGTGTAGCCCTGGTACATCCATTGCAGCAGCTGTAGGGGGCGTGGTTCTGCTCTTAATCCTAATGGCACTGCTCGTGTTTTACCTGCGACGGCAGAAGAAACTCCGTAGGAAAGAAACCATGAGACGCATTCTGCAGGAAAATGAGGTGGGAGTGGTAGTTTTAAACGAAAGTGTTTGTGTAGCTGGGACTTGTAGTTTTCAATGAAGGTGAATGTTTAGCTGGGAGTTGTAGTTGTTATAACAGAGGTGTGTGTTTAGCTTGTGGAGCCCCTGACTCCCAGCGGCGCATCACCCAATCAGGCGCAGATGAGAATCCTGAAGGAAACGGAGCTCAGGAAACTCCGGGTCCTCGGATCAGGAGCTTTTGGCACGGTATACAAGGTAGTGATTTTCATCATCAACACCATCTTAAAAACCCTATCAGGACAAGATGTTACGGACCTTCCAGGACACTCACAGGATGTGTGTGTGTTTTTCAGGGTGTGTGGGCTCCAGAAGGGGAGCATGTCAAGATTCCAGTTGCTATAAAAGTTTTACGTGAAAACACTTCCCCTAAAGCCAACAAGGAGATCCTTGATGTCAGTTGTACACACACCCACATAGACTACTGGTCAATTTTTTTTAGAACACCCCCATTTTCTAGTTTTTATTCAAATTGAAGTCCAGTGAATAACCTGAAATAATACAAAGGTAAGCGGTAAAAGCGGTATAGGTTACCAAAGACTGAAAAATAATGTACATTTCAGAGTTATAAAAAGGCATTTTTCAGGTATATTGCAATGAAAGCCATGGTTTAAGAGGTCTGACAGACCCAAAGCCACAACAGGACCAGATTCTGAACCAGGTTTCTGAGAGTCAACAGCTTGCATGATAGGTGGCTCATACGACAACAGCTTCAAGCACAGCTTAACACTGGTCGAAGTAAGCACATCTTTGAAGAGAAAACTTCAAGCTACAGGTTTGACAGGTCGAGTGGCAGCAAGAAAGCCATTGCCAAAATGGCTAAATTTAAAAAAGAGGCTTGTCTTGTCAATGAAGCACTGCCAGTGGACTACTGAGGGCTGGAAGAAGCTCTTTTGCTGGATCCAGAGATCCGGTAACTTGCACAGAGTGAGTGGTACCCTGAACCAAAACTGCTATCACAGCATTTTGCAGCGCCATGCAATAGCCTCTGCTATAAGCTTATAGTTGGTCAGGGGTTCATCCTACAGCAAGATAATGGCACAAAAGAACCTCCTGGCTATGTCCAAATTACCTTAGAAGAAAATAACAAGACAGTAGGGTTCAAATCATGAAAAACTAAAAATAGAGGTGTTCTATAACTTTTGACCGGTAGTGTACACATATTCATACATATGTACACCGTTTTTGTTTCTGTGATTAAAATATGACAAGTCTTCTAGCATGAGTTTTCAAAAACCTGAAGACTGTCCGTCTTCCTCCCTGTCTGTCTTCAGGAGGCCTATGTGATGGCGGGTGTGGCCAGTCCGTACGTTTGTCGTCTTTTGGGAATCTGTCTCACCTCCACAGTGCAGCTGGTCACTCAGCTGATGCCGTATGGCTGCCTGCTCGACTATGTCCGAGAAAACCAGGACCGGATCGGATCTCAGTCCCTGCTCAACTGGTGTGTCCAGATTGCCAAGGTAACCAGTACAAATACTGATAAAATCTTGCAATAAATACTACTAGAAGAAATGTGAAATGCTAGCTCAAATGCTAGCTCAAAGAAAAGAACCAGATTTGAGATGCACTGCTGCAGAAATTGTATTTAGCATTGCGCTAGTGATGGTGATTGGCTATCAGCTGACAAGTATCATCATCCAACATCCCATCACATTCAAGACTAGACAAGTCATAACATTAGGACAATCTTTATAATCTGTCACTCTACTGTCATGTCAACATCCTTTCCTTACATCTACCACCCAACCTCTTCTGGTTATTGGTTATATCTGCTGCTTATTAATGCCATATTCTCCTCTCTAATTTCTTATCTGAAAAGTATATATGGGGTGGGTTTTGTAGCCCCATGAAACCATCCTGATTTTGCTGGTTCCATGCTTTGTTCTGCTGGAAACATCAGTCTGGAAACTCCCCATTCAAAGTAGTTTGCCAATTAAATAATTATCATTGGAAGGGACCACATTCAGCCAAGCAGAACAACAAACGTTTAACGATTTCCAAACGCAGGCATTAGCAGAAGATTGGACCACCTTCAACTGAGAACCATGTGAGGAGGATTTTCCAAACACAGGCTTGCAATTGCTGGCACCAACTGAATTCCCCAACTGGACGATTGATGGTTCTATCTTCAGGTCTCAAACTGTTTTGAATGGAAAGGTCCCAGACTGATGTAGAGAGGAGAGGCAGAGCTTGCAAAATTAGGGAGATTTCACCAGGCTGGGGGTTTTGATGCTCCCAGCTGAATCCTTACATGACCTCCAATTCATTTAGATCAAGTGCAGAGCCTTTTCTGTCAAATATCACTGTTAACTATTGTGCAATAAATCTTAATGTGTGTGTGTGTGCAGGGAATGTGTTATCTAGAGGAGGTCAGGTTGGTCCATCGGGATCTGGCGGCGCGCAACGTTCTGGTAAAAAATCCAAACCACGTTAAGATCACTGACTTCGGGCTGGCAAGGCTGTTGGACATCGACGAGACAGAATACCACGCTGACGGAGGCAAGGTGTGTATGTGTACATTATCTCTTTGTGTGTGTGTGTGTGTGTAGGCACATATGGACAGATGTGTCTGGTCTCTTCCAGGTGCCCATTAAGTGGATGGCTCTGGAGTCGATCCTACACAGAAAGTTCACACATCAGAGCGATGTCTGGAGCTACGGTGAGTCTACGTTTAAGTTTGGGCTTGTTGCCCAAACTTATCCAAGTATAAAAAAGTTATGGAGGAGCCAACAGTTCAATAACAATCAGTGGCGCTATGCACTAGCATATTCCATCTCAATGTCAACTCCTATTCTAAAATCATTCTTATTTTATGAAGTATTTGTGATGTCACTGTGTGTGTGTGTGTGTGTGTGTGTGTGTGTGTGTGTGTGTGTGTGTGTGTGTGTGTGTGTGTGTGTGTG
>JAOEHI010000023.1:946105-957124 GCA_025447815.1 Percopsis transmontana
CCCTAGAGAAACGGGTTGGGGGGGGGGGTGCCCTTTTACACAAACCACAAAACCGGGGCGCGGGGGGGGGGGGGGGGGGTGATTAACGTGACACTCAATAAGCTGTGCGCTAGGGATTGTTTCTGCTCGTCCACTCGATCACAAATGTCTCCCAGCCACCTCCCCTGCCTCTCTCTCTCTCTCCCTCTCTCTCTCGCTCACTGCGTTTAAATGAATGAAAAGGAATTTGTGTGACAGCGCTTGGCCACACACGCTCTCTTGGAAAAACAAAAACAGCGCAAAAGCAGTTGATCGTAAAACGAATGCCCCTCCTCGTTTCACAAAAGGGGGCCGGCTTAGGAAAAGATTGCAAGATCCAATAGATAATTTAGAGTTATCGAGAGTGTAAAATGTCAGCCATATTGTGTGGCACAACAAGTAGTTCTAGAGCCAAAGTGTCAACCCAAGCCTGTAGGATTTGGAGGAATTATACTACTATTGTACTGTACCAACACAATCAACTGGCCTGCATTTCTAGAGAGACAAGATGTGGAGACAAGGCTGTGGGCACACAGAAATGAGCTGAACTCCTTGACAGGGCAAAGAAACGCTGTGTTACGTTAAGTCTATTTCCATGGCAACCGAAGGGCTGGTTTCGTCAGGAGATGATTGATTTGATTTGATTGCTGTGAGGACCAACCAAGAACAGCTGAGATGTTATCATCGTGTGTCATGATTGAAACCCAAGCAACCCGCGCTCTTTCATATCGGTAATGTTTTAATTAGACACAATCTACACTGTTGGAAGATGCTTTAGCAGCATTAATAGTCTAACTTTCCTTCTAGCGACTTTTTACAATTTATTGATATTTTCAGGAAGTCAGGTCATTTATCAGTATTTCAGTAGGACAAAATTATCTTTATCAGCATTTAGCAGACACTTTTATCCAAAGCGAATTTTCTTTTTCTATTGACTTTTCTATTGACTTTGGATAAAAGCTACCCTGATATTGACCTATAGAATGACCTATAACATTTTGAATTGAATTTGACTTCAATCAGCCAAGTACATAAACCACAATTCATTTTTCAACCAAAACAAAACAACCTCCCAGTACAATTCCAACTCATACGAGTGAATATTTTTAATTTGTGAGCATCAGCAACCCAGTCCTGTGAACTTTTTTTTTCATCAGGGCAAGTTTCACTTTGATAGTTGTTGAGAGCTGATATTTTAATAGGTCAAGGCACCTTTCCAGCACACATGAATGTCATCGCGTTGATAGGAACATCTGACTCCAATTACTACTCATCACAGGAGTCATTATCCATAAGGTTAATCTTTTTCCACCCTAGCATGCAAGGGCTTGCAATCTGCCTAATGAACCCCTGAAAGAGATAGGCTATAATTGGCTACAATTATTTGCGTGTTATCAGCTTCATCTGATTGTGTTTGTTTGTAATCCTGACCCAGATGAAGACCTCATTCTAAGAGAAATCAGCGCAGGAATTCAGGCTATTTTCAAAGTGTTTATACAATTGTGTCTGTTGCTGGGACAAAACAGACAGCTGTTGTGAAGATGATCTGTAGACGTACTGCCAAGGCAATATGTATACTCAGAGGGAAGGTACTCTCTTATGTTCAAATAAGAGACTTCTTGGCACATAACAATGTGCTGCCAGTCTCCAGGCTTGACTCATCCATCTTCCTTTAAATCCCTGACAAAATAGTGGCCTCGAAACATGTAGTAAACTCACCATCACTGAGTACATAAAGGTTTCTTTGTTTCTACCTCATAAAGGCATGGTGAGTGGAAGCCAGCGGTACCAGGAGACAGTAAATACAGCCCTGTACGACTTCCATCTGGGCCCTGGACGTGTTTGTTATTAGGGTAGAAAAACAAGAGGGTGACTTGAATTCCAATTGGGTATTGTCAGACACTGACAGAGGTTAAAGGAGATGGTCCACTGTAAGTCTGGCAGGGATTGATTTAAAAGTCTCCATCCCCGAAGATTAACGGCATGGTCGCATCATTAAGGCGACACTAATTGTATTGCCCCCGCCGGGATTTCTAAAGCCATCGCAACTGTTGCCTCAGATCTGGTCACTGGGGTAATATCCCCCAAAGACAAAGCATTCACAAAGAGAGAGGGGAGGGGTGGCCCCCACTTCCCCCTCGAGCCCCGCCTTCGGCGTCAGCCGAGGGCCAAGTCAAATAGGTGATTCATGCGTCCGACATGAGGAGGCCACCTCATTTGCAAGAGGCTGGTGAAAAGGTACCTCCGTGCCTCCGTGCAGAATCCTAATGCCGTCTGTGCAGACTGATCTTCGGCCAACACAACACGCCAGTTAAGTCTCCTTGGGCTATGGCATCCTTCCTCAGCCGCTGGAGCACAAATGCACTTGACCACAACATACATAGCTAACGTGAATCGTAAAGACCCCATATCATTCTATTTTCCAACTGTTATTTTGGACAAACTTTTTCTAAATGACATATGTAAAAATTTGTCCAGTCCTTTTGGATCCCTTCAGACAACACAACTGACCACACAACTGGAGAAACTTGAATTTATAACAGGGGACCTTTAAAGAGGCACTCCTCTGTTTGTGTCTGGAAGTGCCCCTTGTGGCTGATACGAGCATTACCATAAATATTGTTGTTTTTCTTTGGAACTCCTCTGCAAATCTCATAGGGTCACCCCGCTCTCTGCCCATCCCCCTATGGCCACCCACACTCAATGTGGTCAGTTACGTTTCAAACATGAGCTGTAGCAGATGACACAGTCTGTGCAAGGACTTCCTTCCTTGTAGTCTTGTGCACAGTAGACATGAGCCTATGAGCAATGAAGGGGGACGAGTAGAGAGGAATGCAAGCAACTCAAGACGTGGGAGGGACATGCACACTCCCAGTCACAACGCTGTTGTAACGCTGGTGTAACGCTGGTCTCAGCAACAAGGTTATTTCTCACACGTATACATATACCTTTAACCTGACAAAGGTCCGAGAGGTTCAAAACAATATTTTTGGAATATAATTGTTTCTTACACAGAAACTACATGTCCCAAAGTGCATGGGCAGTGATGGAAGCTTTGGAGCTTAACTGGGATAGAGAGACTATGACTAAGCACCACTTGGTCCAAACAGAACAGAAAAGCGATCACAAAGAGGGGCGACGAGAGCCGGTTTGGGCCTGGCTCTAATGCCTGTCTGTCAGCAGTAATGCTGGGGGGCCCAGCGCACCCTAGACATACCACACAGACAGCACTGCATGCTGGTGCATAGCTCAAAACACTTCAGAGCTCAAATCAGAGCTGTTGATAGTGAGCAACTGTCTGGACACGGAGCAGAATGAAGTCCAAAAGCAGATTTAATACAATCAGGCAGGCAGGAGCATAGACAAAAAACAAAAACAAAAAAACATTCAATCTAACTTTAACTATGTGATGTGACTCCCATTAGTTATAAAATGTTGGAACACTGCTTTTTCTGTTGAGCCAATTTTGCCTAAGTGAGTTAATCCCTTTATGTGGAAGAAGGAAAACAGTAAATAAATCAAGTATGCAATAAAGACAATAAAACCCAAATCTACTATCCATCTCTATGTCACATCAAGTCAAGACAAGCAATGCTTTGTTTTACACAATCTGCTTCCCCATCTCACAACCTTAGATATGTTGGTGAAGATAAATCCTTCCTGTGTCTGCCTCCTCTTTTTCCTCCAGAGAGAAATAGGGACTGAAATAAGGCGAAAGGAGAGCGGGGAACTAATGCAATCAATCTGAGGCTACGCATTTCCCAACAATGGGTTCTGTCTAGCATGGCCTTTTATTTACAGGACTCACGGAGCCTAGACTAGCTAGCGGTGTTGAAACCAAGAAAGTTGGCCTCAGAAGAGGATGGTGCCTTGTGAAGCCGTGTTGTTATGCATAAAGACACACAAAAACAGTTTGAAGAGAGCAAAAACAATTTATTTGTTTTTGAGAGAAGGCATGATATATATATAAAAAACACACTGTTCTTTTCTTATGCTAAAATAAATTTGATACACTGGACTTTGCACTGCAAGTCCTGTCAGGATACATAATGATATATAGATCTCTAAACAACTAGCTCATTTCATTTGCTTACCCCAGGGTTCTGACGTCTAATTTTTCGTAAATAGATCATGTCCAAATCTGAACTCAGTTCAGCTGCCTATAGCAACTGCTTTTAAATAGATACATCAAAGTTAGCAAGCCTTCTATTCAGTGTAGCTAGGACAAGGTAATGCTTCAGTTATGCGAACCCTGGGATAAACAAAGTCGTCGAAATGTTGGAAACAGCGAACTCTGGCATCTAGTGTTCAATGCTTTCCATTTTGGGCCCTTGCTGACACTGTCATGCAAGTGTGCGTGTGTGTGGGTGCATGCGTACGTGCGTAAGTGCGTGCGTGCGTACGTGCGTGCGTGCGTGCGTGCGTGCGTGCGTGCGTGCGTACGTGCGTGCGTGCGTGCGTGCGTGCGTGCGTACGTGCGTGCGTGCGTGCGTGTGCACACAAGCCCTCAGATGTCAGACATTCACAAACACGCATGCACCTCTACACCAAATCATTTTGTTAAAATTATAACAAGGCTAGCGACTAGTGAAAGTTAAACGCTTTAAATGCTGGAACGAAAACAACTGTCATTACTTCAGTCATTCTTCTTGCTTTATAATAATATCAATTAATATCATTCGTTTCCTGTAGTGAAAAATGCTGCAAAGTTTGTCATGTCGTGTCTTTCCATGTAATAGTAATATAAATGTAATGTAATGTGGGCAAGGTTTCTTGCAAAACAAAGACTAGGATGCCAGAGTTCGTATTTCCACCCATTATTCACTTAATAAACCCCAATTTTGTAATCTCTGCAAAACCAGCTGCTTTCAATGTATTACTTTTAACGACAAAATGTCCTGAATGTATCATTCGATATGACATGGTCTATATATAAAAAATATATTTATACATACATATATTTGTTTATAAAATCAAATTAAGGGATATAAATAAAAGTGAAAGAAGTTTCACATTGACAATAAAAAAGAGGAAATTTGGCAAAGAGAACAAAAAAAACAAAAACCCAACAACATTCATTTGACATAAAAGTGCATCTGTCTGAAATGGATCCTTAACCAATGGCATCTCAGTTAGGTAGGGTTTGGCCCAGACACACATTGAACAGTATTCTCTTAGGCAAATACAATGGCTAAGCACTTTCAAATCAAGGCCACAGAGTTGTATTGTGCAACCATAAAAAAAAACAACAACATAATTTTCTTATCCGTCACATATCACTGAAACAACCTGCTAAAAACGCTATGTCACCCTACTACCCCTCTTTGGCACGCTCAGAACAAGGCACAGAAAAAAATTAATGGTTATCATAAAAAGATCCTAAAAACAGATCTCAGTCAAAAAAAAAAGAAATTCAGGAATGAATTATACGAGCGCCATGGGGAACAACAAGCACAATTTGTTCTGATTAACACTGTTTGTAGTGCACCCGAGACATTCAGCATGCCAGCCCACTGAACTCGGACGAGGGTTCAACTTCAGGCCTGCTACAGCTTAGAAGAACTGACTAGCTAAATGTGCGAGGGTCAGCACTCCTTGTACAACACTTTGGGACGTACAGGGCATTTCCCCCTTGGTAGAATGTAAACACTGCAGTGGATGATTTAGTGGGGTTATAACACAAATCTTTCTTTTGTCTTATGACATTTGTATATAGTCGTCCTTGGAGTGCATCATTTAAAAAAGAGTCCATGGTGTCACCGAAGCTCACAAGCTCCCAAGCTCCCAAGCTCCCAAAGAACCTAATAATCTATCCTTTGGCTCCCCCTGGTGGTGAGTGTTGTAGACGCAAGCACTGTTGGAAGGGTGCCGTGGCAACACATTGCCCGCACCTGCCAAAAGCAATAACAGGTCTGTAGTATCGCCTGAGATGGAATCCCAAAGGATCAGGCCCAGTCTCACAGGGGTTAAAGTTAAGATTAAGACGGGAGATCCTGTTCTTCCGGCGGGCAGCTGGTTAATGTTCCCAGACGTGCAGAGCTCTCAACACAGTATCTGGGAGAAAGGGTGTCTCAGCAGCTCCTCGGCACCGGGCCTGTGTTTGGCCTCCACGAAGATGTGTCGGATAAAGTCTCTGGTGTTGTCCGAGGTGTGCGAGGGCAACAGGGGGTTGGTGGGCTGGGTGGCAATCTTGAATATGGCCGCCATGGCCTCGTATTCGGCCCAGGGGGGTTTCTCCGTGAGCATCTCCACCACCGTACAACCAAGGCTCCTGTGTGATGCACAAAAATCCACGGTTCACTCAAGTTACTCCGCAAACACAAAAGAACATTGCGACTTCTGCGAAATAAAAAGCCAAGCTAAGCAAACACTGCACACATTGTGCCGTCTGACATCTGAGCTGTGGTGCTGACCTTTAAAGTTCCAGTGTAAAGTTTGGTTGTTTTGGTCCTTCTCTGTACCTCCACACTGTTTACAACAGACATTGCTATTGCTGGCCTCTTCAGGGCTAGCCTCAAACACAAAGCCCCCCCCCCACCCTCAGGGAGAATGGGAACATTCCAACTTCAGCTACATACTGTGTCTGGTTTGGCCTTAGCCAGTCACAACCATTGCCTGATGGCTTACTGACCAATCAGGCGAGGAACATCAGACCAACCTATTTTTTAGCAGCAGGTGGGTTGAACTATTGTTTGTGAGTGGTGTGGTATGGTTCTAGGAACTGGGTTAAAAATAGCTTGTTCCCTTCTTGATTAAACTGCTTTTCCTGTTCAGAACGCTGCCATTTTTAGAAGTTATATTCCCTCCTTTCTCATTCCTGTGACCTTGCCATGGCACCATGGTGAATGTCATTTCTTTCTTTTTTTTTTAGATGAATTAACCTCCTAACACGGGTAAATAAGCAAGACTAGGGGATTTAAGGCCCTAGATAATCAGTAATTAAAGGGACACTTCTCAAACTTATAGCCTTTTTCAAACTAAAATAAAGTTTTTGTAATGCTGTTTTCAACCACCAGGGCAAGGGCGTGTACCTGTATCACTGGAGACACTTTAAGCGAAAGCATTTTCTCTGGGTGTCTTACCAGACGTCTGCCTTTCTGCCGTAACCCTCTCCGCTGATCACTTCCGGGCTCATCCAGTAGGGGGTGCCGGTCACAGAGCGGATGCCGGTGCCAGACATGCAGATCGTCTGCAGCCTCTTGCTGGCGCCGAAATCTCCCAGTTTCACGTTGCCGGCGGAATCCCGCAGGATGTTGGCCCCTGAGCGCATGGATCATTTCATTTTTAATAATAATTAGTACATTGGAACCCATATAATATGTCATCCTCTAAAGAAATATCTAGTATCTGAATACATCTACACAGAATCTTGACCCTCTGTTTGTTCCAGTACCAACTGAGGTGCGCTACCTTTGATGTCCCGGTGGACAATCATGTTGCTGTGGAGATAGGACATGCCCTCCAGGATCTGTCTGGTGTATTTCCGGGTCACGTTCTCCGTCAGAGCGCCATAGGCCTTGAGCTGGTCTTTGACTGAGCCCTAAACAGTGAACAGTGGTTTAGATTCTGCCCACAAGAACCCAGCCGGACTGTGACACGTGATTAAGGGCCAGCGTCCACCGAATGCGTCTTTTGCACTGGCAGCGCCCACAACCTCGTTTTCAGAGCGCCTTCCAAGCGCAACAATGGGGTCACTGACAAGCCAGTCATTGAAGATCAGGCGATTTCTTTCCACCGTTTTAGCTAACCTTTCTAAAGTTAACTAAAGTTATAGAGACTATACTGCCGACGCTCACAACGAGGTCTTGCGGAAGTGCTAGAAGACGCTTTTTGTAACCTAGCGACAATAGGCGCTTGAGAAAAGCGTACTGGGAAGCGCTCTGAAAGTGAGGTTGTGGGCGCTTGCCAGCGCAAAGAAGCGCATTCGGTGGACACGGGTCCTAAACGACTTTTCTGGAGGGCTCTAGACTGGTGCATTCCGCTGGGACTCACCCCAGGCATGTACTCCATGAAGATGGTGAGGGTTTTCTCGTGGTGGTCCCTCAGACAGCCGTAGTATTGCACAATGCGGTCGTGATGGAGATTCTTTAGCAGTTGGATTTCACACTCCAAAGCGCTCACCTCCTGTCGGAGGAGCAGTGTGTCAGGGATTCGGAGAAAACAACACTTTCCAGAAGAGGAACGGAAATGGGTCTCAGCCAAACAACGCAGAGCGGTTGCTGTGTCGTTTACACTCCAACACCACCAACAAAATACATGTTTTTTATAGGACAGAGCAAAATAGTCTATGAATAGAGTGACTGCATGACAATTGTGGCTCAGCGTGAAAACCAAAGCAGGGGGACCGACAGCGAAGTTCCTCAAAAGCAATTCCTGTGTTTACATCAGAGAGCTTGGCCACAAGGGTCACATCACAGGGCAAGAGAGAGAGGGAGATAAAGACCCACAGAGGGAAAAGCGAGAGATAATGAGACGGAGACTGGGCTGGAAGAGGGGGATGGAAGAGACACAAACTAGTCCCAAAATCCCACCACAGGAGCCCACCGACAAGATAGACAAGCAAACAAGTGGTTCACATCCGCTACAAGCTGGGGGGGGGGGGAGGAGTGTGTACAGGGGTAGGCGGGGGCGTGCCGTGGAGGGGGGCGATAGGAGGCCAAGGCACTACAGACCCCTGCCAACCCCTCCGTGTAGACACAGGAAGTGACAGTGCATGTTTTCTCTGCAGTAGACAGGAAAAGACATTAACATCAGGGGGAGTTGGGGGTAAAGAGGAAAGAAATTCACGTTAATTTATTCCCTTCCTTGAGTTTCCTTCTGACCTGCGAGTTGAAATAGTTTGTGGCTGATTGTTGTTGTTGATTATATGCCTCAAAGCGCGACCTCTGAACACCGTACAACTATTTAAACTAAACCGAATGTGAGTGGGATTATTCATTCACTCAGGGGGTCATGCGAAGTGCCTGCATTCTAGCATAAAAGGCCTGGGCAGGTGAACACGCAGAAGATATGACTTGATTCATGGCATTGTTCCAGCCGGAAGGTCCCAGAAGCTGGTCTTCGGTCCTTCACTAATCAACAAAATGAGGCCTGTGTCCATATTGTAAATCCCTTTGAATTAAAGCGTCTGCTAAAGGCTGTACATTTAAATAAATGATCGTTATGCTTAGAAGCCGCTGCTATGCTTTCAAAACAGGGAATGAAATGATTGCATGGATAGAAAGTTTGGGAATGAGGTGGCTAGGAATAGGTTATTCTCAGAAACCTGGTAGGTTTGGTTGTATAATATAAAGTATAAATATTAAATACGAACCTATTAGGAAAAAACACACACAGACAAACTCACCTTGCTGGTCTCTGGACTCTCCGGATCAAACTGGACTTGCTTGGCAGCCAGTTCCCTGCCTGTGTCGACGTCATAACACAGGTAGACCCTCCCGAACGCCCCCTGGCCGAGCAGCTTGCCCCGTCGCCATGTCATCGGAGCGCTGGGTGCTAAGACGACAAGTAAGTATGTTTATCTTAGCTCATGTCCATCTGGAGCGAACCCCCCCCCCCACACTCCCATTCACCGACACTTACACTTGTGGGCGACGGGGCGTTCCTGGGGTCGCAGGCGGCCCTGGGCGTCCACCAGCTGCCAGCTGCCCAGGCTCTCCTCGCTGCCGTTGAGCGAGCGACGCGAGGGCACCAGGGTGAACAGATTCCCCTGGGGGCGGCGTATTCGGGGGAATGTGCGCCGCCCTGGTGGAGCAGAAAGGAAGCGCGTTAAAGCTCGGGTTAAAGCTACGGTATCTATGACTTTCCAGTTCAGGTTAACTTTTGCGTAAGTAGTACGGTAAGTGACCAATGCTCAGACCAGCACATCAGCCAATAGGTGGCACTTATGTTCAATTCGATAGCTCTGCCACTTTTGATGCTGTTTCTCCGGGAATGCCACACCTCGACACCAGATTATAAAAGGCGTCGGAACTGCTGAATTTTACCTTCCCTGAGCCTTACCTTCACTGTGGTCCTTGTGATGCAGAGAAACGTGGTACCTGCGTGGGTAGGTACCGCCTTTGCCCGCCACCCTGTCGTACACGTGATTCTCCCGGTCTGAAACCAAACAGCCAGGGGTCAAAGGTTAGCAGGATTATGCGGAAATTCAAGCAGTTTATCTGGTTACTCCTGCCGATTAGATACAATGTGGTCTGGGTACCAGCCTGTTTAAAACTAGCTGCTAGCAGGGCTAGCTAGGGATGGGCGATGCTACTGATTTTCTGTTTCGATCCGGCCAGTATCCAATATTATGGCCAGTATCCCGATACCGATAGTCTTCTTGTGTACACAAAAAAAGGAAATATTTGTTTTGATTATATATTTTATTTCTAGAGTGAAAATTGATTAATGCAGACATCAAAAAGTTATATTTGAAAGCTTTCGCATTCATATTGAATAAACCACCAAAAAAAATCGGAAAGATTTTTTTAAATAACTAAAAATAATGCTTAGATTTCTTTCTGCCATTGTGCTACTGATTGACTAGCAGCATCTGTTTCTCTGCTTGCCTTTTTTTATGTGAGGATTGATTCTCAAAACGGAATGATGAAGGATGAAGTATCGATACTTTGGTTTACTGAGTTGCTAAACTGGCTGGTATGTTACCCAGGCTAGGGACATGGGTGTTGCCTTGTTACTAGGAGACATAATCTGTTGGGTGTTTTTTTTTATTGTGCCAGGTTGCCAGCAGCTATTCTTGGGCTGTAACGGCGTGGCGTTGCGCGCGCTGTGACATCTCACCTGAGCACTCCTGTCGGTTGTCAGGGTAGCTCTTAGCTCGATGCGTTCGGGATTTTCTCAGGGAAGGGCTGCCCGGGAATGGAAAGGAAATCCAAATGATGGGTTACGTCTTAATATGTAAAAATACATTTAGACACGAGTGACAAGGTTGCTGCATATGAAAAGCTAATGACATTTTGCACTGTACATACAGTGTATATATATATATATATATATATA
>JAOEHI010000023.1:962957-975887 GCA_025447815.1 Percopsis transmontana
GGTGGGTTCGGTGAATGCGCATATGAAACTGGTGGGGTTCAGTACATCCAACAAGGTTAAGAACCACTGATCTAGATGCCCTCACACCTTAATATATATAATATGTTTGTTAAACAATTCAAACCAACATATCAGAATCGTACAGGTAATGTCAACTTGGCTTTGTCTAGTTGAGAAACCCCCAGGGGAGCCTAGAGAAGACCCCCTGGCTCGCACTGGCATTCCCTTCGGCGGGATGGTGAGAGATTTGAAGCGTCGATACCGCCATTACATCAGCGACTACACAGATGCCCTGAATGTTCAGGTGCTCGCCGCAGTCATCTTCATCTACTTTGCTGCCCTGTCTCCTGCCATCACCTTCGGTGGACTTTTGGGTGAGCATTCAGTTCACGCCTGTTGAAGTGTTACAAGGAGCGGGCGGTGATCTTTGATATTAGTATATGATATGACATTGGTGTGAGTGTGAATGATGAGAAACCCCAATAGTTAACCCTTGTGTTGTCTTCCATCAGCCGACAAAACGGACAAACTGATGGGTGTTTCGGAGCTCATGATCTCCACCAGTGTCCAAGGCATTATTTTCTGCCTCTTAGCCGCTCAACCAGTTCTTGTTATCGGCTTCTCGGGACCCCTGCTGGTGTTTGAGGAGGCTTTCTTCGCTGTGAGTATTTTTAAACAGACAGCGGGGGGGCTTTCAGTCTGTGACTGAAAAATCCTTTTAATGTCCTTAATCTTATCTCATAATAACAATCAGGGGTCAAATATGTATTTCCAGAAGAAACGTTTTCTTATGATAACCCACGACATCAATTGTTGCCTTTGTTGGTCCCATGAAAGTTCTGCAAGTCCCAGGACATTGAGTACATCGTGGGCCGCATCTGGGTGGGAATGTGGCTGATACTGATCGTGGTGATCATTGTTGCTGTAGAAGGGAGCTTCTTGGTCCGATACATCTCCCGCTTCACTCAGGAAATCTTCTCCATCCTCATCTCTCTCATCTTCATCTACGAGACCTTCAGTAAACTCATCAAGGTTTCCCGCCCATGTCACCTCTCCATTCTCTCCATCACCATTTCGATTTACTTCCTCGCTCGTTGGTTCTGCCATTTTATTTTGTTCCCCCTGTCAATGCTAATAATTTGCGTCTTGTCTTCTTGCTAAGATTTTCAAAGCCCACCCGCTGGTTTTGAACTACGAGTTCCTAAACGAAACACTGGACAACCCCTTTCATCCAGTGTTCGAGGTGCATGAGAAACGCCATCCGGATGGCAACCTCACCACTCACGAGCGTGAGATCGAAAGAGCCTATCCCAACACAGCCTTGCTGTCTATGTGCCTTATGTTTGGTTGTTTCTTTATTGCCTACTTCCTGCGACAGTTCAAGACTGGTCACTTTCTTCCTGGCCCGGTAAGACCATTTCTCTACTCTAATTTTTCCAATCCCATTTCTCTACTCCCATTTTCTTCTCCCAACTCCCATACATATGATTTCAACTATGGAAAACTTTATTTAAATATTTTTAATTGTGAATGCAGCTTTAAAACTATAACACTTACAGCCTTACGCTATTGACGCTCCATTACTTGGCTTTACAATGTAATATAGATTCTTAAAAGGTTCGCAAAGGCTTTATTGGAAGGAAGTCAAGGAACTATTGTCTTTTTCTTACTGTTTTTACAGGTCCGTCGCTTGCTTGGAGATTTTGGCGTCCCCATTGCTATCTTCTTCATGATCGCCATAGATATCATCATTGAGGATGCCTACACTCAGGTAAATGTGGAATTCAAGAATCTCAACAAAGTTTTGAAAATGAATCTGGCAAGTGCTATATTAGCCAGTAACAAAATCTCCCATCACAATGTGTTACTGCAAAATTAGGTTAAGACCTGTTGCTTTTCTATATTAGTGGCAGGATAGTCTAGTGGCCCGGGTGTTGGACTCCCAGCCGGAAGGTCCTGGGTTCGAGCCCCAGAGTTGGCCTACCTGTAAGCATCCTTGAGCAAGGTGCCTAACCCCTACCTGCTCCATGCAATAGCAGCATGTAATTGTAAGTCGCTTTGGACTCAAACCTCTTCTGAAATAATGGATTGGAATGACCTGTGAATTCTAATTATTTCAAAATCAATCCACTCCATGATGCATTTTCAAATGACATAACCTTGGTGCCCTGTTGATTGAAGACAACCTAAACTCCATTAGCAATGTTAACTCTTTACATTTCTATAATGTAGTTGCTGTCATGTCCTCATCAGTTCCAGTCGTCCGGGTCACTGTGGGGTTAATACATGTCTAGGGGGGAGAGGGGAACCATTATTGAAGCTGATGAAAAGCTCAACTAAATAAATACCATACGTATCCTACAGAAACTGGTGGTTCCCAAGGGCGTGGAGGTGACCAACCCCAAGGCCAGAGGCTGGTTCATCAACCCTATGGGGGAGAAGCAGGACTTTCCCATCTGGATGATGGGAGCGTGCTGTGTCCCAGCATTGCTGGTGTTCATCCTCATCTTCCTCGAGTCTCA
Organism: Percopsis transmontana; assembly: GCA_025447815.1. Classification (NCBI taxonomy): domain Eukaryota; kingdom Metazoa; phylum Chordata; class Actinopteri; order Percopsiformes; family Percopsidae; genus Percopsis; species Percopsis transmontana. The sequence goes on from JAOEHI010000023.1 coordinate 965,480, forward strand.
GATCACAACGTGAGTGACACTGTGGCGGTATCGTCCCTTAAGCTGCCCCCCACTAGGCACAGCGACGGGGGGCTGGGGCACAGCGGCTGCAACAGCAGGGAGGCAGCAAAACTGACCCGTGGGTTGGAACTCCAAGAGCCCCATTTACACCTGGCATTAAAATGCGATGTGGGTGATGGGATTGCAATGGGATAGTGCTTGACCACATGAAGGTACAGGTGCAAACGCACCCGAGACACATTGAGGATGGATCCGATTCAGCCAAACCACCTCCGGAGGTGGTCAGGGACGCATTGTGACCACACTGAACACAAGTGTAAATGCAATTGCGTTGTCAATACACGTTTGTTGTTGTTTTTTTTTGACCCACGCAAACGAGCGAAGGATGTGACGTGAGCTGGACACAGCAACCGGATCCCAGTCGGATCTCAATGTGGACACTCGAGACGCATTTTAATGCCAGGTGTAAATAGCCTTAGACTTTTTATGCAGCCAAGGTGCGCCCCGAGTGGCCATTTCATAGAATGCAGACCTTAAGGCACCTCCGCGTTGGCTTCACTTCACAGTCCTAGAGGCTTGTCCACTACATTACACAGTCTTATGTAGTTGGGCGCTGTCAGCACTGAACTTCATAGGATTTGTATAGAAAATAAACCCTACCAGCGCAAAAAAACTAAACGTTTGGTGCACACAGGCCCTTAATGTCTACTATGGTAACACTAACCTCTGATTGTCTCTGTGGTGTTCCAGGTTGATTGTGAGCAAACCTGAGAGGAAGATGATTAAGGGATCTGGTTTCCATTTCGATCTACTCCTCCTGGTCACCATGGGGGGTATTGGTTCTATATTTGGGGTTCCCTGGCTCAGCGCTGCTACGGTGCGTTCCGTGACCCATGCCAATGCCCTCACTGTCATGTCCAAGGGCCCAAAACCAGAGATTGAGAAGGTCTTAGAGCAAAGGATTAGTGGAATGCTTGTGGCCATTTTGGTTGGTAAGTGCTGCCCTCTACAGGCTTGATGCAGACCCTTCAGAGTCATAATGTATTGCACCCCTGTACAGTAATAGTGGACAGGTTAAACATTTCAAATACAAAAATGTTCCATTTGTTTGTTTCTTCCAGGTGTGTCTATTTATATGGAACCTATTCTAAAGATGATTCCCATGACAGCTCTGTTTGGAATCTTCCTCTATATGGGTGTCACCTCCCTCAATGGAATTCAGATGTGGGACAGGATTTTGCTGTTGATTGTACCCAAGAAGTACCATCCTAAAGAAGCCTATGCCACCAGGGTATTACTGTCCACTATAGTCCTTTTTACATTTTAAGCATTTAGCAGACGCTTTTATCCAAAGCAACTTACAATTACTACATTTGTTTCCAGCATTATGTAACAAGGTTACTTCACCTATGAATTTGCACAACATTAATCGAAAGTTATCATTCAGTCTTCAAACAGTCAATAATTGCTTACTACAAAGTGCTTAACATTCTTAAAGCTGATCTAACAGAGTAGAAAGAAGGATTTTGTATTTATTTAAAAAAAATTTTGAAGGGAGGATAGAATAAGGATAGTTAGTGGGATTAGTGCTATGAAGTAGAAATATCGGTGGCCAAGGTACCGAGATTAATTCTGATATATTATATGATGTTATCTATATGATATGTTATACAGTAGATGTTAATGTAGAGGGTTCAGTGTTGCTTTAACGCCTTCAAATCTGGAAGCTGTTCCACGTCGTTAACTTATTTACTCTTTATTGCTCCGTTAAATGTTTCCCTTGTTGTTCTTCTTCTCTTCTCGTTTGTTTCTTAGGTGAAGACCCTGCGAATGCACATGTTCACTGTGATTCAGATCGTGTGCCTGGCTCTGCTGTGGGCAGTCAAGATGAGCCCCGCTTCTCTGGCCCTGCCGTTCGTTCTCATCCTCACCATCCCCCTGCGCATGTTCATGACAGGCACGCTCTTCACTAGCCTAGAGATGAAATGCGTAAGTAGTAATAAGAATAAGAATAAGAATAATAATAAACTTTATTTTATAAAGCTTATAAAGCTTCTCAAAGCATTGTACATAGAATAAGCAATACACAGAAAAAATAAGACATAGAAGTTAAAAGAACAACAACATTAATAATAGAAGTAACTATAAAAATATCATAAAAGACATCAGCACTCGAATGCAAGTTTTAAAAAAGCGTGTCTTGAGTTGAGCTTTAAAAATGCCAAGAGTCTGGGCTGCCCTGAGTTCAGGAGGGAGAGGGTTCCAAAGTGCAGGAGCATAGACAGAAAAAGATGATAGGTGGGTTTGTGGAACAGTTGACAAATGGCACTGTGAGGAGCGCACCCTGCGATTTGGGGTGTAAGGGATAAATAAGCCGGATAGGTGATGCGGAGCCAATCCATGTAATGCCTTGTATGTCAAAAACGTGATCTCGAGATCGACACGGAACCTGACAGGGAGCCAGTGTAAGTAGCTGTCTGTCACACGGCATGTCACGCCTGAAACGGGCACACATGGGAACCGATGATATTTCACCTTGCTATAACTGTAGACACCCAGAGGGCGGGATTTGGTTGGTTTATGTGTGGGGTTTACCCTTAATTCCGCTGAGTGTCTGCCTCTTTATGCACACTTGGTTTGCTATACCAATAAACTAAGTACTGACAAGTGAGTAACACGGTCTCCCTGTATCAAACGTACATACGCAAAGCACTTATTGACAGATAGGATAAGAGATCATTTAATGTAATCATTTGAATTATTTCATGTTGAGTATTTCCAACTGCATGTATTTCTGTTTTAGCTGGATTCTGATGATGCCAAGGTGACATTCGAAGAGGAACCAGGAGAGGATGTGTACAACGAATCGCCACTACCATGAACACCGTACCGTAAACACCATACTGCCCATAGGATTTCTATGAACTTGATATTCAAAATGCAGCTTAATTAGTGACGACTAACACCCTATGCTAAAATGATGTGCCTTAAAAAAATATTCCATATTAAAAAAAAATCAGGAAGTTGTGAATACGGACTGGAGCCAACCCAACGTAGAAACCATAGATTCCGTAAAGTGCATACACATTTTGCTTACTTTTACACTCAAATGTATTTTATCTACTGCAAAAAGTCAAACGAAGCAAGTCACTAAACCTTACACAACCAATAAGGTTAAATTATTCTACTTGTTTTTTTTAAGTGTTTGGGTAAAATGTTTTAGAAATGTTAATACCTTAGCCTAGAGAATAGAAATAACTCAGGTATCCCCCCTATACCACGTTTAGTAACTGTTTAGGGTTGAATTTTACTGTCATAACACAAATTAAAATTACAATGGAAATCAACTAATTAATTCAGATGATTGACAAACCAATGTTAAATGACCGTCAGACTTAAATGTTTGTTTGTTAACTGTTCCCACAAATGTACCCAAACTGCCTTAGGTGCATTTTCTGTCACTATTACAATCATTTGTTTTTCACATGTAACTCTCTGACATTCACTTGTGTTGCTATAGGACCAGGAAATGTTTATTCTAACTCAATGAATATTCCAATGGTGCAGAACAAAAAACAAACAAATTGCTAGAAAAGAGTGTTATATTATTTTATAGATTCAAGCAGTTATTATATACAATTGTTCTGTGCATAGTATAATAGTTTAAGTATACTTGAAATGACTATCAGTGTTGCCATATAGAAGGCCTCTCTATGTGATTGGGTTTAACATTACATGCATTTGCAACAGATTGTAATTTTTCTTCTGATGCACAATTAATGCATTAGTTTAACATCATAATCTTCCTTGTAATTCTTCCTAATTTAATTTATTCTCAAATATACACACCTGTTTGTTTTATGACCATTATCATGTTTGTTTTGTAAGAGGCTCATACTATTGTTAATTTGTTTCACATAAGGATAGCATTTGTACATTAAGTAGACCCGTACTTCTTTAATAGGGTGTTTGAATTGCCTTGGTGATTTTAAGTGATGAAACACGTATTACAATATTTGTGATTTTCTGGATTAATAAAGGATTTTTTTTTTAGATTACAATGAGAAGTAAAAGCCTTTTGTGTTGTGTTATGTTTTTGTGTTGTTCCGCGTGCCGGGAAACACGGTAACTTTACTACAATTTTATAACAAATCTGTTTCAACCGTTGCTACAGATTTATAACGTTATAACCCCATTCACGGCATCCTCTCGCTTTGTTGTAGCTGTGAAAGGAGGAGGTTCGGTCACTGGACCACTGAGATCATGAGATGGCTGCCACTCTGCCATTATTTAACAAGGCTGAGTGCTCATTGGAAAGTCATTTGTTTTCGATGAATCCGGCTGACTGGATTGGATGACCGGGTTACGCCCACAAACAGACAAGGTGGAGTTGGAAAAGAAATACATGCCCGGCTAAAATGAAGCTGCCAAACAGCCGCTTAGAATGTGGTAAAAGCAGCACCGTGTAAAATTCCATTTGTCTGTTTGATGCGAGTGGTTTTATTCTTAAGTGCAAAACTGACAAAACAGTCCAATTATGTACTGAGAATTAAACTTTGTTAAAATACTGTATTCGAGTGTAACTTGGACTATAGTATCAACTCCGACAATTACAATTAGTCGAATAAATGATCAGACTGACAACTTTTCCTTTGTGCCTAATCGACCACAAAGTATACGGGGCGACGCGTCTGCTCACGACCGTGGCGGCTGGGCAAACCGCGAAAAAATAACAGCCATGGATGCTCCGAAATCGTGTAGCTGCCGGAGAGATCGAAAATGCGGATAACTGCGCTCGGAGAAATGGTTGGATCGAGAGAGCTGAGCGCTGAGTGGAGGGAGAAAGTGAGTGAGATGGGAGGCGGGGGGAAGTTCCATCTCTGCGGGGACTGGAGCGCCTGTGCCCTGGACCGACAGCGCAGTGCTGGCTAACGTTCAACCCACCCCTTCTTCCACAACGAGATTGACTCACGCCGAAGACAGGTAAGCAACACAACCGCCACCCTCGGTAATACAAGTGCGCGATCAACAATCCCCGTGTATGTTGCTTTCCCGCAAATTATATACGCGGCTGGGTTTTTGTTGATACTTTAGTATTTTTTAAAGCGGCTTTACCGCGATCCTCGTGTTAGTGAATACACCGAATGCTGGAGGGTACAGACGAGGTCGCCATACCCGAATTCCTTGTCCTCTACAGCGGGTAAGAATTTCAATCTTGGAGGCTGTAAAATATACTGTACGGTTCCTGTTCAAAATACCACCCGCTCTGTATGCGACACCTAAAACATTACACGGCAACTAGTTCTTAAATCGGGTTATTGACGTAGAGAATTAGCGGCGGTCTTCCGCGCCGAGACCTCCATGCGGTTGTTCTCGGAACAGCCAACCGCTTTGCTGGTCAGCCATCAGGGATCTCGGGTTTAATATCTCACCGTACAGACTCGCCCTCTCTCGCGCGCCTGACTAACCCAGAACCACGAGAGCCAAGCCTCGAGAACCCGCCTTCCGTTTCAGCTTCACGCTCTTGGGTCGAGGCAGCGAGGTCTGTAACGCCCCGGCTTGTTTTTTAAACCCGTTTCTGGGTTGGAGTGTGTGCAGTGCGCCATTGGACCTTGTCACGGTAGGTCTCCTTGTACACTCGGAGCCCAGGCTGAAGCATGGCGGACGTAGAGCCGTTGTCGCGCCAGCCGTGTGCTCGCTCGTCTCGAATGTAACAAATTTTCCTTCAGATGTGCTACGAATTTGATTTAATTCCCTCGCGATGTGTACTTTGTAAATCATCTGAGGTCGGGACCAACTTTTGAGAATATAGCGTGGTCGAGTCAGCTTTATTGTTTTTTTTTTTAAACAAATTTCCCCCCTGCGCCTCCACAAGCCCAGACGGCCCACCACCATCTTTCGTCTCACTCTATGCGGATTCGACCGACCTCGCTTGTGCTCGAATCGACGAAAAGGCTCTAAAACAAACGACTGGGTTTGCATTAATTTTTTTTAAATTTGTGTAGTAAGTTATGTTAGCCTCATGTGTCCGGCTCGGAAATAGTGTAGTTTAAACATCAAAAAGCTTAAAAAACTGATGTTTTGTAAAATCTGAATCCATTTAACTTTATATACATTACAGAGAAAGTAACGTTACTATATTCGTTTTTTCACCCAAGGTTTGCGAGGGTGTCCTCCATGTCAACTAAATATGCTTGTTTACGCTAAACCCGGGTTATATTTTCTCGTAATAATGAAATTTAGATCTATTTCACCAATTTTATCCGCATAACAAACTTGTATGTAGTGCCAACTGGTAACCATTTGAGTCAGTCAGTTGTAAGTTAACCGCTGTAACCTAACTGGGCATCAAGGACACGGCGAACAAGCAGCCGCCATCATGGGAGCAGAAAGCGGCTACGCCTTGTGGAAGAATGCACTAGGTTTTGGTTATAAATCCAACAGAGATGCAGAAAGTCATTTAAACTGCCATAGAAATATATCTACTATCAATTTATTGATATGTCCTTCGAGCGCGAGTAAACCGTCAAACGACAACATGGTATTGCGGAACTCGGGTCCTTTCGGCTCTGAGGCATAGCAGTAATGTTCCCAAGCCACCATTTCCCCTCGCCGGAGACCGAAAGCAGATCCTCGTCCTTGGTCAGCTGGTTGCCTACAGCTGCCTGTCCGTGAGCGCCCGCTTCCTTCTTCCGTGGAACCTCCCCACCGCCGCGACGAGAAAAGCCTCCATTACCGAGCGCAGGGCAAAAAAAAGAAAATGGTCGCTCTGGTGCGTCCTGGAGACTTTAGTTGTGGAATAATACGCCAAATTCCAGCTGAGAATTTCTAGGCAAAGCTGTTGGGCGCGCTAGTTGAAGCCCTCTGCAGTGTTATTTGAGATTTGAAGCCGTCACAAGCAATAGCCTATGTCTCACGATGGAGCGTAAACGTTTAGGGGCGGTGTAATCAACACATGCACATTTTGATTTCATGGGGTGGGGAGGTTTAATGTAACCTTTTTGTACATTATACCATTTCCTTGTATGAAAATAAAACAACGTAATAAATGGTGTGAATGAGTAAACACAAATGCATTAACGTGATACTATTAAAATAAATCTGGGAATTTATATATCATTGCACATGCTAACCTCATGCGTTATTCCTTTTTATATAGATAGAAAACATAAAATCTACAAATGAACGGAGAAATGGAGACAACTACCCAGGACCAAGGTTTGATTTTAATATAGTTTTGCTGTTCAACTAATTTAACAAAAAAATAGTCCAATGAATGTAAATGTACATAACTTTTAGAAGTTTGATTGACCTATTAGTATTAGTATGTTTTGTCAGTTATGGCAGTTATGTTCTAAGGATGTTTCAGCGGCCTTGTTTGTTCAATGTACGCTGTTGTCTGTACTGTGACAGTGTGGGCCCAGGAGGACCTCCTCAAACTGCTGGACTGCATGAAAGTGGCTTTGCCCCAGAAGGACCTGACCAAGTACAAGACATCAGAGTCCCATCTGGACTGGGAGAAAGTGGCGTTCAACTCCTACACTGCAGAGATGTGCAAGATGAAATGGGTGGAGGTCTCCAAAGAGGTAGCCCTTCAAATGCTATTCAATTAGGGGCAGGATAGTCTAGTGGTCCCCAGAGTTGGCCTACCTGTAAGCATCCTTGAGCTAGATGCCTAACTCCTATCTGCTCCATGTAATTGTAAGTTGCTTTGAATAAAAGCATCTGCTAAATGACTTAATTTTAATGTTATTCAATCCGAGTGCGCCAACAGCTAGAGTTACAGTTGCATCGTTTAGACCAAAAACTGTTGTATGTTTTGCCCGTCTGTACTACAGATACGTAAATTCCGGACCCTAACGGAGCTGATTTTTGATGCACAAGATTATATCAAGAACCCTTACAAGGGCAAGAAATTGAAGGTAATTATCTCAAGAACTAAGTGAATAGTCTGTAGCTTGCATTGTTAATGGTGCAGCTTAACCACTGGTGTAGCTAGCGCCACTCTGAAATTCCCCCCTCTTCTTTCCCTCACAACAAACAGAAGCACCCGGATTTCCCCAAAAAGCCCCTGACCCCTTACTTTCGCTTCTTCATGGAGAAAAGGGCCAAGTATGCCAAGCTGCACCCCGAGATGAGCAATCTAGACCTCACAAAGATCCTCTCCAAGAAGTACAGGGAGTTGCCTGACAAAAAGAAGGTTGGTAATAAAGCCAGGGCGGCAGGAGGTGTATGTTTTATTTAAGTTTTGTTCTGATATTGACGACACCATTTTGTTTCTATGGGCGCAGAAAAAGTATGTTGAGGACTTCTTGCGAGACAAAGAGTCATTTGTGCAGAGCATGCTAAAGTTCAGGTAAGACATCCGGACGGCCGGGTATTCGGCAAACATTTTGTGGGGCAGGATAACCTAGTGGTCTGGGTGTTGGACTCCCAGCCAGTAGGGGGCAGGATAGTATATTGTTCTGGGTGTTGGACTCCCAGCCGGAAGGTTGTGGGTTCGAGCTCCAGAGTTGGCCTACCTGTAAGCATCCTTGAGCATGACGCCTAACCCCTTATTGCTCCATGTAATAGAACAATGTAATTGTAAGTCGCTTTGGATAAAAAGCGTCTGCTAAATGACCTAATTGTGTTTTGTTATGTTAAGTGAACTGAATACTAGGCTAAACGGAATGAGGAGGAGTTGTATTTGTAGAGCACCTTCTGTTGGCATGGCAAACCGAAATAAAACATTCTTCTAGACCACAGCAAACGCTGTTCAGTTGAACAACTAAATTTGCTATGTTTAAGCGGACGCTCCCTACAATTACAATTGGGTCATTTAGCAGACAGTAGTACATATTGCATACAAACGCATGGGATGGGAGTGGGAAAAAAAAACAAAAACATTGGTCTCATCTCATGTGCATATGCTGCATTTGCCTGCAACGCATCTGTAGAAAAGCTATGTGTAAATGTGCATAAACCATCTGACCGTAGGGAGGAACACCCAGACCTCGTAGAGAGCATAACCAAGAAGGGCTCCAATGTGCCAGAGAAGCCCAAGACACCGCAACAGCTTTGGTACAACCATGAGAAGAAGGCTTTCCTCAAGACACACCCAGACGTGAGTTAACGTCTTTGCATAACTCCATTCCCTTCTTCTACATTTGTACAGTCGCGCAGAGGCTTATTCTGTGTGTGTGTCAAAGTCAGTCATTTTATTTATCGTATGCACCGAATAACTCAGGATCATTCAGTACAGAGAAATTCTTATTACATGGCACTCAACATCCACGCAGTAGGCATTAAAAAAAGTTAGAGCATAACAATGATAAAAAATATACAATAAGTGTGCAAGAAACATTTAGCAGCAATCCTGATATTAAAAAAAAAAAAAAAAATCTATATACAAATATACAAACAATGTGCAGTATTGGCATACGTTTAAATAGCTGTTATAAATGTTATAAATACAGAGGTAGTGCCTGGCTTAGAGTGCCTATGAGTGGTGCGTTTAAGGCGAGCTGATATACAGCTGTGTGTGTGTGTGTGTGACCAGGCAACGACAAAAGACATTAAAGACAGTCTTGGCAAACAGTGGACACAGCTGACCGACAAGAAGCGACTCAAATGGATCTCAAAGTCCCTGGAACTGCAGAAGCAATATGAGGTGAGCTGAGCGGTATCGCACGGGAGGGAGTGCCGTTGTACCGCACATCAGCATGCTGCCGCAGATACAGTAATGTGCTGTTATACTCTATATCAGCGCTCGTGGAATGCCTCTTATCCAATCACATTACTTGGTCGGAACTAACTGTTGTATAAACTACTTTGTCATAGCTTGAGCACAATTGCAGTTAAATGTTTTGGTTTTTTGTGTGGTTCAAATTCCTCTGTACTCTACTTTCATGGGCTGCATACCCTCAAAAGTGAACCTGGGGGCAGACATTTGGTGTGATGTGGGGACGCTAAAATCCAATAAAGGAGCGTACTTTAAAAAAAAAAAATAACATGGGACCTGTCTCTCATAGGAAACCATGCGGGAGTACATTCAGCAGCACCCGGAGCTGAACATGACCCAGGGGGACTTCACCAAGTCCACGCTGACCAAGGCAGAGAGGCACCTGAAGGACAAGTCCGACGGCCGACCCGACAAGCCACCCCCGTAAGTCGACTCCCTGCGGCCGCGATAGTCCTTGTGGTTGGGGTGGTTGACTTCCACCCAGAAGCATCCATGAGCAAGATGTATTAAGGGGTTAACCCCTTAATAATTGTACGAGCGGGGCAGGCATTTTGTTTTGTCCGCCACTGACTGACCGACTGCGATGATGTCTTTTAGGGCTCCGGGGGGGGGGGGGGGGGGGCGGGGGGGGGGGGGGGGGGGGGGTGGGGGGGGGGGGGTGGTGGGGGGGGTGGGGGGGGGTGG
>JAOEHI010000023.1:980843-992514 GCA_025447815.1 Percopsis transmontana
TCCTCGTTGTCCAGCACACCTGCGGCACATGGACAACACATGGACACAAGCACTGGGACACTGGGACACTGGGACACCGTGACACCGTGACACCGTGACACTGGCACACCATGACACCGGCACACCGGGACACTTTAAACGCCATTGACCAATGGGGAAAGCTGTGGACAGCAGCTTTCATATAACAAACTATATGTGCACATGGGGTAAAGATATTACAATTACAACCAGGTCATCAGCAGACACTTTCATCCAAAGTGATTTACAGTGAGTACAGTTACACATATTATACAGGATGAGCTTAAGGGGGCAGGATAGCCTAGTGGTCTAGGTGTTGGACTCCCAGCCAGTAGGGGGCAGGATAGCCTAGTAGTCTAGGTGTTGGACTACCAGCCGGAAGAGTTGGCCTACCTGTAAGCATCCTTTAGCAAGTTATGCATCTTGCTTAGGGGTTAGCTAATTTTGGGATAAAAGCGTCTGTTAAATGACCTAATTATAATTGTAACTGTAGAACAGTTACAAGTATTACAAGGAGCAGATAGGGGTTAGGCATCCTACTCAAGGATGCTTACAGGTAGGCCAAGCTAGTTGGGGATCAAACCCATCACCTTTCGGGTGGGAGTCGACCACCCTAACCTCTAGACCAGGGGTTTTCAAAGTCTGAGAACGTGGGCCTCCCCTCAGACAAAGCTTGGAAAAAGGCGTCCCCACACCCCTGCTTTGTTTACTTGCTTAGTTTCGCTCCATTCCTGGATGCCTATGGGATCATGATTATGTTATTTGATCCCATTTAGACACTCAACAATTGAGCCTCCCACTTTGAAAACCTTATACATATAGGGATCCTGACAAAATCCCTTGCGCTCTTTGTGATGCGAGCGAACGCAACACAGGCCGACACAATACAGACTGACGTACCTTTTTGTCTTTTAAAAGCTTGCAGTGGGTGTTGCTCCTGAAAATGACTAACACCTAAACAACAGAAGTGTCTCTTGTGTCCGTGCTTCTAGTCCAAACATTAGATTAAGCTGTTATGCTGTGTATAAAGTACACAAACCAAACCATCCCTGTGATTCTGCATTAAGTTCAAATGTCTTTTTACACCTATGTTAGCTTATATCCATTGAACATGTTACTGTACGGTATGCTCCAAATACGTACTTACCCAGCATGAGTAAGGGAAATAATTAGCTAAATGAACTGGCTTAGCACTTTCAAATACCTGGTTGGTAATTCAGAAAAAAAGGTAAATGAAGGGCTTGTAAAGGGCTACTAAAGGGGTTTCAGCCTTAATGATGGGCTTCATTCTCTTACCCAAGCTCTGTTTTCAGGTTCAGATTTCAAAAGAAATCTCTAAAAAAGCTCTTAGCTCAGACAATGCCACAGGCACCCAAAGGAACGTCCAAAGGCGTATTCAGAAGTAGGAGGCGCACTTTTTCCTCTGTACCTTAAATCAGCGACACTTCATTCAGCGCGACGCTGCACTCAGCCAATGCCAAGTTCCTTACTGGCCTCCAGTTGGAGCACAACAGAAACCCCCCTTTTGCCCTGCAACCATAACAACCCAGTTTTCTAACCCCGTTACCACGTGCAAGGAATTCCCACAGGCGGAGCACAAGAACCTGATTTACAGGGGTGTGACCGTGCTAATCTGCCTTTATTCTGTAAACGCAGCACTTCCATCCTAAACATTTCCGTGCTTTTAAGACTGCTACAGTAAGCACAGTATAGGTTCTATTTAAAATACACTACCTTGACATGAGCAATGTGCCTCTAGGGTCGGGCATCTCTTTAAGTAAGTAATAGGAGGACTAGATCCTTAAAGGGAAACTCTATGGAGTGACCTGTGGGGTTGGAACCAGTGTTTGGTTTGAGACTCTGGCTGGCACTCCTCTCTGCTCCTTCCCCTACAGAGCTCCTTCTGGGGGTTCTAGAACACATGCGAGGAGTATTAAGTATGAAATGTCCATGGGTTGGGCCCCGCTGCTTTACACTGCTGAGAATCTTGTTGACACACATTGCATAACAAGGCCCAAACGCCGCGTGCTGGCTAGCAAACCACCATGTTGACTCAAGATTAGCGGGGGAAACAGTACTATTACCATGTCCAGGGGGGAAACTGGGACACACAGTGGCTCAGAGGATCAGTTTGGGGTTTTTGGTTTGGGAAATCAAGAACACGGGTGATATATAGCTATAGCAAGAAAAAAAGATTGTATTTATTCTAGATCTTCAGTGAAAAAACAACAAACTTCATGAGACCATGGTTCTCTGAGGGCATATCACACTTTGACCAGCGGATCAGAGACAGCCTGGTGTATCAATGCAGTCTGGAAAACTAGCATGAACCCTCCTTGCCAGGTGCAAATAGGGACATCTTGTGGGGTAGGGTTTAAGTTTCCCTCAACATAGCAACCGTCAGCACAAGAGCCAGCATAGCATTGCTTCCACACTTGTGTAAAGACACAGTTATGGTGGTGCATATGTGATACTGGGCCACTGCTTAGTTAAATCTCAGTGCTCACTGCTGTCCTCAAAAGAGATATCCTACAACAAGTGGATTGCCTCTCTTGCAGTGTGAGACCCAGTGTTAAAGGTACACTCCTCAATTTGAGAGTTTTGAACTGAAACAATGTTTTGGTAATGCTGGCTTCAGCCACAATTAGGTCAGGTTAGCAGATATTTTTATCCAAAGCGACTTACAATTACATGGTGCAGGTAGGGGTTAGGCATCTTGCTCAAGGATGCTTACAGGTAGGCCAACTGTGGGGCTTGAACCTGCAACCTTCTGGCTGTGAGTTCAACGCCTAGACCACTAGACTATCCTCCCCCCCACAAGGGTACAAGGGTAATGCCTGACACAAATAGAGAAGTTTTCAAATGAAAGGCTACCAAGCTATCTTAAAGCAAAACCAAAAACCCTACATTTACTGCAGGTGATCCATAATGTTGAACTATGACCTGAGTTGACCTAGAGATGACCTAGACAGACGTAGACAGACTTAGACACTCTTAAGACTCTCAAGCAGTCATCCTTAGAGAGCCAAGCATTCTTTAGCTCTGTTAACCAGTTTTCAAAAAGTGTTCCCTGATAACAGACACATTATCTGTAACACACATTTTCAAAATTTTCATGTGTTACCGAAAAAAGAATCGTTATCACACACAAGTATATAAAACTAGTTTAGCAATTTTAACCCACTGTAAAAATAATTGCCAATACAAGGACATATCCTTGAGGAGGTACTCAAATTATTTAGTTTTTATGCCCAGCATTGGCACGGCAGTTGCTATCCTTATTATACATGTCCCCTGCTATTCAGCACACATATCTTGTACCTTGGTTAAACTCTTGTTAAAATCTGTGAACTTAAAAACCATGAATATTAGTCCTAGATATATGGCATACAGGGTTGTGCACAAACCAGGAATTTGTAAACTAGGTGCAGGTTCTCGCATAGAAATGAAGTGCCAAAGTGGCATTCCTTGACCCTAGCAGTGACCACCTTGAAGACTGGTGATGCAACTGGTCTAGCTTTTGGTAAACAAGATTTATCTTATGGTATTACATGGGACGTTACAGTGTTCCGTTTTTGGTTTGGTTTGGTTTGTGGGGGGCTTCCTATTTCACGACGACACATGATTGTACTACATCGGCATTGACCTAATTTGCTTAATTTGGAAATAGACCCTTTTCATAGTGAACCGGAAGTACTACAGATGAGGGGTAATCTTTCTTCCTGTCTAGCCTCTATGTATTGCATACATAAAAAAAGACAAAGTCTAATCCGCCACATTAACTCAAAACATCCGAGTGGACCGGGACGATTAATTTAGACAGGACAGGAAGAAAGTGTACCCTCTTTCTGGGTCACTGTGAAAAAGGCCAATAGTCATATTTTCAAATGAAGTTCCCTGTTCCTCAGTCATGGCAACTATACAACTGCTGTTAAAACCCTTTTGAACCCTTTTTTTTTTTTTTTACAACTAAACACATGGTCACAAATTGTTCCCAATGAGTGTGTCTCTATTCATAGGTGTTACATCGGGTAAAATGATTAGTATAATGTTAAACATGTGGGCCTCTTAAAACACACACACACGCACACACACACACAAACGTTTACATGGAGAAGTCAGACAGGTGCTGTGTCCCTCCTCAGCAGCTCTCTATTTTAGGCCTAAAAAGTTGTGACGGTCCGTCAAGGCGGTTTACGAGAAGGCGCAGTGCAAGTCAGGCTGATGAAGTAATGGTGTCAGTACAGAGTATTAATCACAGCCAAGGGTTGACGTTAGGGTCAGTTTTGCACTGTGGTTATTCCAGGTGTCCCCGGTGTTAAAGTGGGTTATGGCGCTGGCACTCTGCGTGTATTCTATCAATGCAGCAAATTTGAACTTTTTCATATAAATAAATGTCAGTTTTGCTGCAATTTGATTGTGGTAATACAATAATGATTCAGAATACCCTAGTTTTGTAAAATGGTACGGTATGGAGCTACGGTATGGAGGAGTGGTATGGAGGTACGGTATGGAGGTGCGGTATGAAGGTACGGTACATTCGGTCAAGCAGTGCACAGATAGTGATTTACACAAACAGCAATGGTTGGCCCACCAGAGGGGAGCTGTTGCACCATCCATATGCTGGTTTCAAAGTTCACTGAGACAATAATCACAACTGGTTTTGTTGGTATCACAGAGCGACAACAGATAAAGAATAATAAATAAAATAAATTAATAATAATTAATCGATATCGTTACATTAAATCGTCATGGCCCACTGGACTTTTTGAATTCAATGAGCAGCTGGGTTCTCGTCAATGAGCATTTACATTTACATGCTTTATCAGACAATAAGTGCATTTGTCAACAGCTGAATAGGTCCTACACCAGTTATCGTAAGAAAACAACATTATGTTAAAATAATGACAGCAGCATGTCATCAGGGCTAACTTAGTGTCTAAAAACATCATAATGCATATTATTATCAACATTCAGTCCTCAGAAATCGTTTAACAGTTTATATACACGCTAAGAGCTTAAACCTTCTGAGAGTTGAACCTAACATAGAGCTGGAAAGAAGATTTTTTTAAAGAGATAGAGACAAAGATAAAGAATAGTCACAGAGGGTTTCGGTTAACGGGTGCTAAGGTAAATTCTGAAGAATGGACACCTAACTTACTATACCGTTTCCAGTTATTTCATTAACTCTAGGTTGATACGGACTGAAACCAGTTGGCTACAGAAATACTAATCTACATAATTTTGCTTGTGACTAACGCAAACTATTAGAAAACAATGTGCACTTTCCATTTGTAGATAGCCATTAACGATTAGTTAATGTTAAATCTTTAACGTCCAGTGATACTACTAGGCTACTACTAATAATACTAATAATACTAGCCTACTACAACTACAACTACTACTACTACTAATAATAATAATAATAATAATAATTTCAGTTGTCTTTCACTTGTACATTTTTGTTTGTTTCCCAATTTAAACGTAGCCTCGCCTAATAAGCAGGCACGCAAAAAAATATTGTGGCTAGCATTCTATAGCATAAAAAAAAACTAATATAACTAATAACATAATTTCAATCGTTTATCTGTCAGTGAGTTGCGGCAACAGTAGTCTACTTTCAAAAAATGTCTTACCTAGCCTCTTGAGTGGATCATGCGTCTTATCAGCGACCCTTTTCTTTTCTTTTGGGCTGCTTGTCGGCATATTGCTCCTGCCTAACATTATGTAGCCTACCGAGGAAACCCAGGCGATTAGTCTAATTTACTGTCCTGCTTTGATTGCTGTTTTTAACTCGCAGTCCCGTAAAGAAGTAGAACTGCGGTGCAGGTGTCTACCGATTAGGCTACACCAGATCGACCCGCAGTGTGTATAAATTATCCGTTCCACACAAGGTCCCCAATGTAACCAGTGTAAGTCTGTAATACGATTCCAAATAAGTGAACTCCAACCAACCCCCTTACCACCCGGCCCCCGCCACCTTCTCCCCGGAGCAAGCACCGACGCCAACAACCGATGATTATTAATAAAACTACGCTTCTCTCAATTCACACATGATTATACAAGTTAAAATTATGATTGTTCCAAAGACAAACGCGGAACTGCTGGACACTTGGACATGAATGCCGTCATTAAACGAGTTTAATAAAAAACAAAAGAAAATGAAAACAATTGCCCAATCCTTGATTTCATCCAGTGTTCAGTGCAACAACTTCCAACAAATAAGAACTGGCACCATCTGCTGATTGTTAATGGTAACTGCAAACCATTTGGAGCTGTCCCACTAATCCCCTCCGATCAAGTCAGATGTTTGTAGAGTAAATAAAATTACTCTATATAAAATTACTGAATAAAATTGGAGCAGCAGTCAAAGTGCGATGGATGGTAACTTAAATAGTTCTTTATATTGAAATATTGATAATATTTCAAACGCATCAGTCCACAAGTCTGATCTGACTTCATTATGTTTGAAAACCATATCTCAAAGACTTCTTGTATTTACAATTAGAATTAGGTCATTTACCAGACGCTTGTATCCAACGCGACCCACAGTGAGTACAATTACAAGTATTAAGGAGCAGGTAGGGGTTAGGCATCTTGCTCAAGTATGCTTAGCAGTAGGCCGGGCTTGTGGGGGAATCAATCCACGGCCTGTCGGGTGGAACTCGACAACTCTAACCACTAGATCCTATACTAGATACTATATCCTGCCCCATACATGATTGCAGCGATATTATTTTCAGGACCAGGGGGGCTGCAGAGAAAATTATTGTTTCATCAGATTGCAGCAGCAGCAACCATGCTAGACTGCAAGAGAGATTATGTCATGTCTGCTAATCCTCTCAGGATGTGATCTCTTGCAGGAGCCACTGCGGAGCAGCAACGCTGGCATGGGAGTTTGGGACCCATGATATAATTTCCCGACCTCTGTGCTTTCAGAGTTTCATATTAGCAGGATGCACTCTCTTCAAAGGATTCCTAGCTCAGATTGCAACTTGGCAAAGCCACGCCGAACTCTGCCTAAATGGTAGGGCCTATTTGCAACCAATGGAGATCGTTCAACGACAACACAAACTTACATACTAATAGACAACCGTCTTCACTTAATTCAATATAATAACTTGACCGATATGACACCCAACCCACAGAATGTCAGTGAATCGACCATGCATGATGCATGTTGTCGAAACGAGGGAGGCCAGTGTACCAGTGAAGGAGGGGGCAGGGTAAAGGCAGTTCCAAACAATAGGGGGGCATTACACGCAGGCAGATGTTGACAGTCCTGTAAAAGAAGTATGCTAACCCTCAAAACATAAATATGATAAACACAATAAATATGATAGAAGCACCCTGTTGGCATAGTTTATTGAATAGGTAGCATTTTTATTAAAACAACCTTTTTCAAAAAGTACTCGTGTTAGATTTGTTAGGTTAGGTTAGAAATGTAGTGTAAAAAGCCCAACTAGTAACCAACTAATGATAGTACGTGCTGTTTTGTCGGATCAGGGTCCGTCTATTTCCCAGAACCAAAATAGCACAGACTATCTCACGAAACTTCTGCAATGCAATATGGCGTTATTCCAATAAAGTCAACGTCTTGGCTCGTTTATATAGTATAGTAGAAAAATATAATTCTGTATAGCGAATATGTGCTGTATTTTACATGTTCTATACTGGGACACAGCCAGCGAGGAATTTTTTTGTATTCCAGAAATTAGTCTGATCCTGTAAAACATGGCCTAGTTAGCAGCTATCTTAAAACAAGCTATTACACATTTGTATACGTTAACAACTTTATAGGACATATTTGTATCGTTTGTAGATTATAATACGTAATAAAATATCTACAGACAAATACATATATAAAAATATATCACGAATTACAGCGTAGTGTCGCTTAAAGACACGTAATATTAGCCCGCTAGTTAGCCTTTTCAGATAACTACTACAAATCAATTGAATCAAATACTTTATCAGAAACCATTGGATTATTTTATTTGTATTTTATGCGTTTTAATAACTTCGTAATTTCAGTGAGTGAAGAATTTGTTTGTACTGCGGCTATTGCCGTATGTTTACTGGCTAGCTGATATTTAGCTTAATAGCTAGCTATCTTATCCTTAGCAGGAGAAACGCGGTGGTCAGAAAACAAGCCACTGCTTTAAGTTAAAACATAAACTGTATGACGCAGTAATGTTCCAAACTGAGCAACATGGCATTTTCACAAGTTGTCGAACTATTTCGCAAACATGACATCGCCTGACCCACCCTTTCTAACCGAGGGGATAGCAGCTGCACTTGGAATGGTCACTTGACAATAAATATCGTTTGTTTACGCTGCGATCCAAGTTCCTTAACCCTGAACGCCACTACATATCAATCCGCACCAAAGAGAAATCACTCATAATATAACATTTAATAGCATGTTATTAGTCCAAACCAACACTATAATGTTGTTAGTTGCTACTTTTTGGCATTCGTTATATAGACTTCCAAAAGTGAGCTGTTATCGACGTGTTTTCTCTCATGAATGGTCAAAAACGGACTACTTTCCGTGGCAGGCGGGTTTCATTTCGTTCAAAACGTAGGATTGCTTTAGTAGTTCTCTGTTTTATTGATGCGGTAAATTACTAGAAATTCTACATAAACATTGAATTGAGACCTGTAAAATACGCTAATGATCGTTGTTTCAGGTATGATGCAGTTTTACCGGATACAATTATTTTCTATTAAAATACTTTTTTCACAGTTCTCCCTCTTTTTGTAAAATGGTAACGTCCATACAAATGCTCCAGGCTGCTTTCCTCATGTGGGTGCTAAGATTTGGATTGACCGTTCATATAACCAATGAGAAAATAATTTAAGCTTAGCAACAGCAAATTTACTATCTTGTCCAATGATCAGAGAGAAGGGTGGGCTGTAGTAGACTGAACATTCGTACAGATGATTGGTTAATAAATGTGTCCGTTAGTCATGTTTTGTGGGCTTTGTAGTTTTTTGATGAGTGCTTCCTTTGTACTTCACTGAAATGAAAACTACACGCCCCACATCCCAGCTCTAGCTGTAAGTATCAGCATGCGCACGACCAGAGGCGGAGCTAGTATATAAACACGAGCTCCCTGTTCTCGAGCAGCACACTGGACACTATTGTGGCGACGAAACGTTACCCTCGGATGAACGTTAATGCTGTCAGCAGCGAAACAGTTAACGGTAGTTAGCAACAGTAGCTCTGACGAATCCTTTAAAAAAAAAAAAACTTACTCTCAACTTTAGAATTTGTAAACAGCGATTGTTTGCTTCTGTCATTTAAGATTAACGTTATTACTAAGGACCGTAGTTTATAATCTTATAAGAAGGAGATAACAGATTTAGTAAAGAAATACTTTAATGTATTTTAAAGAACTTTAAAGCTGTGTTCGGACAAGAACTAACCAGAGATGTGGTAAGAGAAGCAGCCCATCTGCACGACACCAGGATGACGGAACCAACCGTTGACCACCTGAAAACTTCAGATACCCCATCAGGTGGGAGTGGAACAGTTGTGGAGCATCCGCCAACTAATGATTACGGCGACGAGGCTGGCGATAGGGGGCGACAGAGAGGCAAGCAGCAGAAGGCGGAAAACGGTAGAGATATCAACACAGACAAGTTATGGCAAATGCGCGGCGGACAGAGGGAGGTGTGCCCTGCGCTTGCCGCCGGAAATGCGCTCCCGAAGTGCCCGGTCGCCGCTCAGCCTTGCCAGGAGCCCGGAGACGCATCGGGGGAAGGCAACCTGGTCGCCCACGGGAACAGCGGAGATGGACCGTTGGAAGAGACTTTGAGCCAGGTGCAAGGAGACTCCGGCCTCGACTGTGATCCCCGCCAGGGGAAGAAGAAGCATCGTCGCAGGCCATCTAAGAAGAAGCGCCGCTGGAAGCCTTACTTTAAACTTTCCTGGGAGGAGAAAAAAGCCCTCGACGAGCGAGAGACGGCACGGGCCTCCCGGGTAAGAGAGGAGATGTTCGCCAAGGGGCTTCCCGTGGCCCCCTACAACACCACCCAGTTCCTCATGGACGAGCACGACCGAGAGGAGCCCGACCTGAACACCGAGATGGGCGTCAGGCGGCCGTCCGGACCCGGGGGGCGTGTGGAAGACACTGCCAGCGAGGAGGACTGTTTGGACGAGGACGAGGACGACGACGGGAGCGGCGGAGGCAGTGACGGCATCGGGAGGCCCGGGAACGCGGGCGGGGAGTTTCTCCAGAGAGACTTTTCCGAGACCTACGAAAAGTACCACGTCGAGACGCTCCAGAACATGACCAAGCAGGAGCTGGTGCAGGAGTACCTGGAGCTGGAGAAGTGCATGTCGCGCCTGGAGGAGGAGAACAACCGGCTGCGGCGCCGCCTGGAGGCGGGCAGCGCCGAGGAAAGCGCGCTCCCGCAGGCAGACTCTGCGCGGGTCCGGGAGCTGGAAACCGAACTGGAACGACTGAGGGCGCAGGTCATTGAGATGCGCCTGCCGAACCAACAGAGTCTGGAGCGGAGCCAGGTCGCTGAGTAAACATGGACAACAAAGTCAAAAGTTGGAAGAATACAGATACCATATGTATTTTTTTTTTTTTTTTTTTAATTGTCTTCAGTTTTTGTCTGTAATCTGGTCATCTGGACGGTTCAGTCCGTGAGTTGCAATGCAATAGCCTACCTAATTTCTTTTCTATTTGGACGGTGTGTGTGTGTGTGTGTGTGTTTGTGTGTTAACAGTTTTCGAAAAGGAATGTGTATATATTTAAAAAAAAAAAATCTTTTTATAAAGAGAATGTCTTTGAAAATATTATTTTGTTTTCTGGTCATTTTCGTGAGTATGCGTTGAAATGACTGACTCAAATGTCCGTTGTATTTAGATAATTAAACTCTTAAACGGTAGCTATAGGCCAGCTTGCAAATACATTTTGCAGAAATACACTTCTGAATACAAATTTTAATAGTTGTGTTTCAATGTAATTAAAAATATTGAAATGATAAGTAGTACTATTGTGTGTTATTTGATATTCTGTAAGGATTGCGGGGGTTTATAGAAGATTGCGTATAAATAGTTTCAGTTTTGTAAGGGGACTTATTTGCTATTTTTCATAGATAAGATTTTATAGACAAACGTGAAGACTGAAGAGCGTTTTAAGATCAAGTTCATTTATAGAGGGCCTAGAGGCCGTAGTCAACTGCAGCCGGTAGAGGGCGTTATTCGTCTTTCATTGTAGGGCCCTACCCTAACTGCTGCCCTACCCTTTTTTTTTTGTGTGTGGCAGAACTGAGAATGAGTAAAGGCCTATCAAAAATCCCCCAAACTTTTTTAAAAATATACAGTAATTGTTAATTTACATTACATAACTTTGCTTTAAAGCACACAGCCAAGAGGTGAAATGGTTTCAGGACAACATTTAGTCTAGTCATTTTCACATTACACAATACAATGTTACATATTCAGTATGTACAAGATATTTCAACACAATAAAAAAACATTAGACAAATCACATTTGAGACAACAAACACCCCTAACTGTTGAATTTCTATTTCCTCATGCAGAGTTTGAATTTGCGGAGTTCATCACAGGAAGTCAATCGTGTACAGATACTACAGTCTCTGCTGTCTGATAAATATCATATAGTAGGGCTTG
>JAOEHI010000023.1:1001034-1015272 GCA_025447815.1 Percopsis transmontana
TAATATTAAAGAAAGGGGGTGCCCAGATTTGAACTAGGGACCTCTTGATCTGCAGTCAAATGCTCTGCCACTGAGCTACACCCCCTCGTTTGTACATCTGTAGCAATATTTTTAAATTTTTTAGAATTGACATTACACTTGAAACATTGATTAGCACCCACAGATTTTAGGATAATGTATGTAAGTACTTTAAAAGAAAGGGGGTGCCCAGATTTGAACTAGGGACCTCTTGATCTGCAGTCAAATGCTCTGCCACTGAGCTACAGCCCCTCGTTTGAACACTTATGGCAATATTTTGTCTTTATTTAGAAATGTACATTACACTTGAAACATTGATTAGCATCTACAGATTTTAGGATAATGTATGTAAGTACTTTAAAAGATAGGGGGTGCCCAGATTTGAATTCGGGACCTCTTGATCTGCAGTCAAATGCTCTGCCACTGAGCTTCATCCTCTTGATTGAGATATACCCTCTCTTTTGTACAGGTTTTGCAATTATTTTGTCTTTTTTTAGAAATTGACATTACACTTGAAACATTGATTAGCAAACATAAATTCTAGGATAATGTATGTAAGTAATATTAAAGAAAGGGGGTGCCCAGATTTGAACTAGGGACCTCTTGATCTGCAGTCAAATGCTCTGCCACTGAGCTACACCCCCTTGTTAGTACATCTATAGCAATATTTTGTCTTTATTTAGAATTAGCAAACATAAATTCTAGGATAATGTATGTAAGTAATATTAAAGAAAGTGGGTGCCCAGATTCGAAGTAGGGACCTCTTGATCTGCCGTCAAATGCTCTGCCACTGAGCTACACCCCCTTGTTAGTACATCTATAGCAATATTTTGTCTTTATTTAAAAATGTACATTACACTTGAAATATTGATTAGCACCCACAGATTTTAGGATAATGTATGTAAGTACTTTAAAAGAAAGGGGGTGCCCAGATTTGAACTAGGAACCTCTTGATCTGCAGTAAAATGCTCTGCCACTGAGCTACACGCCCTTATTCATGCATGCTTGAATGCACATGGGTACATTTTCTCATGTGATATGCTTCTGGTAACTGGTTATTAGGTATGATGATTACATTTTTTTCAACTTCACTACACTTCACTGCTCTCTAATGTACCAATATTCAAAATGGATTCCAACACCTTCAGTAGCCTAGTGCTGCTGATGCAGAGGTGGGGCTCTCAGTAACTTTCTGTGTATCTATGTGTGTGTTCATATATAAGATAATATAACTGTTTTTGTGTTTGGTTTCAGGAACACCCTTTTGTGAATAAAACATGGGAAACATGCGCTGTTGTCGGGAATGGAGGAATTCTGGCCAACAGCACATGTGGAGAGGAGATCAATTCTGCCCAGTTTGTAATAAGGTGGGAATTTCCTTTAGTAGATACAGTACATTCAATGGCCAAATTCTGTAGTATGCAATTTGAGTATATTCACTAGATAACAAAGACATTTTACTTTGCATCTAATAGACAACCTATAGTATATTGGACCTTGACATCATTGGCAGTAAAGCAAGATCAAATGTACATTGTTACTTTTATTAATTTACACACAATATTACATTATTATTTGATCATTTATGTATATACATATATTATTTACACATATGTTCATATTTTTTCCATTCAAAAAAATGTCCTTTGTTAGTTTCTAACATACTATGAAAATCTTGAATTATTTACCACCAATTACTATCCAGATCCATATCCAATCCCCGCATCTTTTCCTGCATTCAGGTGCAACCTGCCTCCTTTACACAACGGTTACAAGAAAGACGTAGGCAACAAGACAGACCTGGTGACAGCCAACCCAAGCATCCTCTTTGAGAAGTGAGTGTACAGGATGTCCTGTTTTTACAGCTAGCTACTAACTAGGGGGCAGGATAGTCTAGTGGTCTAGGTATTGGTCTACCAGTTAGAAGGCTGTGGCCTACCTGTAAGCATCCTTGACCAAAATTTCTAACCCATATCTGCTCCATGTAATAGCAGCATGCAATTGTAATTCACTTTGGATAAAAAGTCTGCTAATTGTAAATATAGGCATAAATGCTAGGTCCATTATGATTACATTTACAGTAATTAGCAAACAACATTGTGTCAGAATAATCACAGCAGCATGTCATCAGGGCCAAGTTATACATTATACAGCATATATTATATGTTAACATATCTTTCAATCCTCAAATCATTTCTAACAGCCTAACCAGCAAAGTGCTTCATCTTCTAAGAGCTGATGCTAACATGGAGCAGGAAAGAGAAGGATTTTTGTCTTATATATGTTGTTATTGTGTTTATCCACTCACTCCCATCTGCTGTTTGGCAGGTTCGGGGGTCTCATGCAGCGCCGTCGTCCGTTCGTGGAAAGCCTGCATACCTACGGCGACTCCTTGATGCTCCTCCCCGCGTTCTCCTACCCGCACAACACCCCCGTGTCCCTGCGGGCCCTGTACACGATCCAGGACTTCGGAAGCCCCGCCCGGCCCGTCTTCCTGAACCCCGAGTACCTCCAGAGCCTCGCCCACTTCTGGCGCTTGCAGGGCCTGCGCACGGTGAGACTCAGCACGGGCATCATCGTCGCCAGCCTGGCCGTGGAGCTCTGCGCCAATGTGCACCTTTACGGGTTCTGGCCCTTCAACCGGCATCCGCACGGACACCAGCCCCTCACCAACCATTACTATGACGACAGGCAGAGCAAAAAGACGGTCCACGCCATGCCCTCTGAGTTTGACCATTTGTGGAAGCTCCACAGCATGGGTGTGCTAAGGATACACCTGGGAGAGTGCCTGCCGGGCCAACAGGTAGGCCTTGCGCCCAGAGACAGGTCTACAGACGGATGAGAGTGTAGGAGTGGAAGGCCCTCTCCAGCCTTTAAACTCTCACCCGTTAACATGTCATAAACAGACGATTGTATTGGTGAGTCTAGCGCTCAAATGTGATTTTCGGCAGCAAAGGGCTGTTGCCTTTGCTTTCGGTGAATATGCAACTTGCAAGTTGCAAGTTGCAACTTGAAATAAATGCTAAAAAGGGCTTCTGACGGCCAAGTTATTTGCACTTAACTCAAATACAGTATCAATTTGATATAATATACATATTCATGTATTCATGTGTATGTGTATTTATGTGTATGGACTAACATATTTATTATACTGGTATTATACTGGTATGTGATTGCATACTGCATGAATGAATCTTTTGACAATAATTAATTGTCTCTACTTGTGTTGAGACATGAAGTGAGTAACGATTTTGTGTTAGACTTTGATGAATGACAAAACCAATAGTGGGAAATAAAGAAATATATGAGCAGACTTGAGATCAGGTCCTGTGACCGATCCCCAACGCACCAGGCCCACCTGTAGTCATCTTTGAGCAAGAAGTCTAACCCCTACCTGCTCCTTAATACTATAAACTGTTGCTAAATTATCTAGTTGTAACTGAGAGGGCCTCCTGAGAGAGAATGGATAAAGACAGACAGAAATATATCTTTTTCTGGAGCTCAGCCTTTTTTGAGGGTCTACATTTTGGTGACTTATGTAAACCAAAACAAAGACAAAAAGTAAACACAATGCACCATCAATAATGTGTGCACGTGGCAGGGGCCACCTCGGGCACCAGCAGTCGCCTTGTTGTCGCTGGTGATTGGTCCTCAATGACTGCTACAGTACTGTGCTCCGACATAGAGAGGTGATGGTGCGGTTAGTAAACGAATGTGTTTATACCAACTCATTTATCTTCTTGTTTCTACAATATTCAACACCAGCAACCAATCGTTCTCACACATTTTTGGCCTGTGACCCGCAAACCAGACACTGCGTATTTTATTGAAGATAACCAAATAATACATTTAGAAATACTGCAACTACAACAATATTCTACATCTTGAAATCATTTCACAACCTATCTAATTGTAACAACCCCCCCCGTTCGAGCTCGCCGCGAATTAACCACTGGCCGGTGATCGCTCATCTTTTCACCGCACCCCAGCAGCACACCTGTTACACCTCGCTATCTGGAAGCGGGTGATGAGGGCTTGCCGCTGATTGTTTGCACGCACGCTCACGGAGTTCTGTTTATTCGCTTGTTTCAATCTGTCAACGACGTTTGGTTTATTACATTCATACTAGTGTGGACGTTAGTATCTTACCTCATTCTCTGTGTGTGTTAATTCCTGCACCAGCACTCTTCCACACACTGGCCTGCGTTTCTCAGTGCCTCTAAGCCTCAGCCTAGGGTTACAGTATGCGTCCCCCATGCTGTATAACAGCCCCTCACACTGTGCCTCTTGCTCAACTCAAAACCAACATGCCTTCCCCCCTGTGGGCTATGGGTTGCATGAAGCGCCAAGCCACATAAGACAATAGGATTCATTACATCTGCCTTAAAACGTCTGTTTTCGTCCAGCCGCTAAAGTCAAACAGATTTTACTGTAATTCACCACAATGTATGTATTTGTAAATAATGGCTCAGCACTGTTATGGAATGGGATTGCCTTTAAGAATGTTATTTTGCTGGTCCTGTTGACTTTAACTGTGATACTTGATGTACATGGAAAAGTTGAATATTTTATTTGCTGGAAAACTTTCGTTTGTCTGATTAAGCTAAGCATGAGACATAGAGATGCCAGTAGCATCTATTTAAAATGTCTTGTTTCACTATTAAACAGATTCTGTCTTGTTACAAAGCTATGTTTTATGTTTCATAGTTGGAGGCAAAACACTATTTCTGCTCAGGGATTATGCCTAGAACAGGTTAAAAAATACTGACATTGTATTACCCTGTATTTTTATTATAATGTATTTATTCATATTGCATATAGCTTTGCTATAAGTTACCTACACTTTGCTACATCTTTTACTTTAGCACATTTCCCTAGCATGTGTTGCAGTGCAGGGCATCCCATAATTACCGGCTGCATCAGACATGGAAACATCTCACAGGCTGACCAGCTCAGACTGAAAAAAACTTGGAAAGTGTTTCTTTTGTCCAACTCTGCGTTCCCTGTACACAAATACCATCTCCAATGTGACAGGCCAAATGAGGCCATTAAAGGAATAGAATGTTTGTTTCTTTTTTTATGGTGGAAATAGCCCACCGTGCACAAGAGATTCCATCCATATCTGTCTGTGACCTCGTAGTACATATTGTACAGCTGTAGCACTCTATTCAGTCCCATTGGCCATTCTCTCCAGGGAAGTTGTTGTTTCAGAGAATCACAGAAGCACACTGAATCTTTCTGTATTCATGTTTGCTCCCCAGTTTCCAGGGTGCCTAGTTGTTAAGTCACTGGTCAAATAAAACAAAACACAGGCAGTAAAGGTGAATGAGGACAAATTCCACATTTATAT
The DNA here is from genome assembly GCA_025447815.1 of Percopsis transmontana. Lineage (NCBI taxonomy): Eukaryota > Metazoa > Chordata > Actinopteri > Percopsiformes > Percopsidae > Percopsis > Percopsis transmontana. Next base: position 1,006,403 of record JAOEHI010000023.1, read on the forward strand.
TACTTTCCTTTGAAGGAATTTATGTGAATTTCTTCATTATTGGATGGTTTCAGTTGAGCTTTTAACACTGCAGAGGTGAGTTTAAGGCTACCAGTTGGAGACCTTGATGCAATGTTAGGCCTCACGGACCCAAATGTGTGGTGGGCCCGATTTGAAGTTCAACTGTCACCAAATGAACTCCCATAGTGACAAACAAAATGTCACGCTTGACTTGAACTGAAATGACTGTTACATTCCCCATGCTAGCCACGCATCAGTTTGTGTCACTGTAATCCTGTAGTCCTGATAGGCCTGTGGAGACCTCTGCTCTCACCTAATGAGAATCAAGGTTATGAGTCCTGATAGCTAGGTATCACCACAATTCAGTTCTAAGAATTCTTGGATTCCACACAGACACTGTTTTTGCTATTTATTTTTTATTTTTGTAGGAAAATAGGTCTTTTAACATGCAAATCACATTTATTAATTAAATCTGGAAAGAAAAAAGAGTTTCAAAAAATGGAAAGCCAATGGGGGCTTTCAAAAAAAGTGTTCTTGTTTTTTAATTTCTGTACAAAATGCATAGAAAAACACAGAAATGCATGTATCAAGGGATTGTGCCGAGTCAGTCTTTGAGTACACACAATCTTTAAACATCAACAGACAGTAGCTGACCTTGAGTCAGTATTTCTATTTGTCAGTCCCACGTGACAAGACGTCATCTAATAAAGGCTGATTTTATTCTGAGTGATGTTACTAGAGATGATTCAATACACACCTTTAATGAAATGCCAGGAAACAAATAGCACCTGCAATTTTGCTGAATACGCTTTCTTTCAAGCCATACCTTTATTTCCTAATAATCTGCAAAGCTCACTAATTAAATGAAATTCTTTATTCTCAAAATAAAATGTGTGTGTGTCAAGTTTGTTGATGCGAGTTAATTGACGCAATTGGTCCACTGAGACTATTATATATTTTAGGTACACACATTGATTGCAATATAGCACCCATAGAATCCTACAGTGTACATTTCCCTCCCCCGCTCACTCTTTATTTAACACAACTGTATTGGAGGAGGGGTAGAGAATAGTGTGAGATTTTATTTAAAAACCAAACGTTTTTGTGAAACTATTTTCTTTGGGGGAATTCTGGACACAAATCGAGGCAATTCCATTTAACCCACTTTCATGGTGAGAGGTGGGAGAATGCTAGCCTGATTAAATACCCAATTCCCCTTCTACCCCCCAAAACACATTCTCCTATCCAAACAACCTACAATGTATTTGTGAATGTCAGATGCCCCAGACAAAACCCCCGGAAACACAGATGTTGGAACAGATGGGGCTTTTGAGTTTCCCATCCTCTTCAATCGCCCCCGCTTTAACTCAGGGGGGGTGGGGGGGTCCCTCAAAGGGTAAACCAGAGCTCCAGGAAAACAGCTGCCCTCTACCGGGCCCAGCTGTCCCTCTCCGGAGCTCTGCAGAACAGCGCCAGCTACCCGTCTCTGGGTCCCTTCTCATTGCAACACTTGTGCCAGTGAGTCTGTGATTTAGACAAGAGACACTGTGTTAACTGACGGAGAATGTAATGAGAGTGTTACTGGTTTACAATGAGGAAGACAGTCGTGGTTCATTTGGACCACAGTGAGGGGTCAATGTCAATCTCTGCTCCAGGAAAGGTCGGCTAGCGCGGGTTCATACCCGTACGTCGGCTGTTGGTCGCCATACCGCAACGCACGCATGGCAACACGTGGGTGGGGGGCATCCAGGGAAACCAGGTAAAGTTTTAGACGGTTTATATGTGAAGGCAAAAATACTATTTCCAGTAATACTTCACAATTAGGTCAATGGATGGGGTTTATGAAAAGCAATTTAATCTTTCGTGTAAGATTTACCTATAAGCATGATGTAAGTGTCTGCTGTTCTGATATTCTGATTTCCATAATTTGTTGACTTTAAAATTGGTTGTCAAACTGAATTTTGCTTTTGCTTTGTTTCACAATTGTCTGAATGTATTTGTTCATTGCTTACTAAATCATTGCACAGAGGTTTGTTATAGCTTTACATTAGATACTGATATTTTAACACACATGTAACGGCTCTGCATATTTTTCACTTCATGTCATTATTTTAATATGGCCTACATATTATAAAAATAAACGTTATCGTATCGCGCATATATACAATTGAAAGGCAATTAAAAGATGCAATATCCACAAATACCTACACAACTATTTTCTGAAAAACAATTGTTTTCACATTTTTATGTAAAAAAAAATGCATTCATGAAAAAAATCTGATTCAAACGTAAAAAATTAAGAAATAAAAAAGCAATTGAAAAGCTCTTAACTTTTGATCCCATCTCAAACATCAAAACACACAATACAAAAAACATGCTGATTTTACAAAAGAGGATTGGTCTGAGTTAGGCATATTCTCATACAAGAGGAGTAGCATCATGGCCACAGTGTTCCTAAGCTAACAACAACCAGGCCTCTTTGTAGCATAGAGCAATATCTTGGCACTGTCACAAACAGTGTTTGGTCTTTCTAAAGTAATGGCTTTTAGACTTCTCCATTACAACGACTGGCACATTTTCACCATTTCAGCCATGTAACACTAAGACTGGAAGACTCTGAGGTGCACAAGGCTTGAACGTGGGAGAGGAATACTTGGGTAGGTTAAGGGGTTGCTGGATGAAGCATTGGCAACCGGTGACTACTCCTGAATAGAAGCCACCCCAGAATTCTCCACCAGGGGGCAGTCTGTGACAAGGCAGATGGTAGTCGAGCTCTGAGGAGCCTTGTATAATAGCTGAGAAAGGTCACAAGGAATAACTGACAAGAGGTTCAAGTTAAAAAAGTGTAATGGTCTTCGGACTGGCTTGCAAATGCATCTCATTAATTCAAAAGGAGAATATATACGCTGCTCTCAGAAGATGTCCAAATTGTAATATTGAAACCTACGCTTTTCATTCTGCTGTCCGCTGTACTCATGGGTTCCTGAGTGTCAGCTGGAGTTGCACACATTTGTGAAAATACACACTGAACATTCACAAAAACACAATCAAATTCAAAGTCACAGTAACATCAAAAGATCATTGACCTTGGAGAGACTGCAGAAATAGACAGTTACAGGACAGGACCACAGCTGATGGAAGCCCTCAGGGAAGGTGACAAAAGTTGCCATTGCATCATATTGTCATTGCTGTAGGCGCCGTCATTGCATTTTTTTGTTGTTGCATTATGTTGTCATTGCATTTTGTTGCCTGTGCATTGTTTTGACAATCTCATACAAAGTCATTACAATTTGTCATGAGTTTGGGCTGCCGGTTAATTGTGTTGATAAAACATTGACTTGACATCATGTTGTTGTTGTTTTTTTTGCATTTTGAGTCAGGATGATACTTTTCTAAGATATTAACTTATGACGCCCAAGAATTATACAGTGTGTGCCAAAGGGCAAGCCAAAAAATTAGCGTAGCCAAATCTGGGATCAATATGAAATTGCAAGCGAACTCATTATGATTTAGTCATTGTTTTCTCGGCTCAAAATCCCCTAAGGAAGGATGAATAGGAAGACAAAATAGGTCCAAGTGTCTACTTCATGATGTGAGGATCACAAGACGTAAACGGCGGACTGTTGCCTCGTAGAGTTTGAACCAGTGGGATCTTTCAAGTTAGACGGTGGCAGCCCTGATGGAAAAAATGCCGTCTGCAACACCCCGAGGATGCTTAACACCTTTGAAGAAAAACAATAGGTCTTCTCCAGCTTGCAGGATTTCGAAGGCACCTCGGTGTTTAAAGGTACACTCATTATTTGCGTTATAGTGAACCAGGAATCCCAAATTTCGGGCACAGCTCAAAATACAACCATGCACAAAAGTGTGCGTGGCAATAGGGGGCTAGAGAACCGTGTGAGCCTAGGAGTGCTGTAGGGGGAGGAGTAGAGAGGAGTGTGAGCCACTCAGCACTCAGGCATGTTTATGTAATGCAGGTTTCAACCACAAGTGGAATTCTGGACACAAATCAAGGGGTCTACCTTTAAATATAAACAGAACACTTTGCTATGGCTCGTCATTTCCTCCATAGTGCGTCTGTATATTCACGGGTATTTCAGTGTGCGTGGAGTAGGATTAAATCCATACGGAGGGTTTGCCCTCTCCTGATTTGCTGCTGCTACTATTGCTGCTGCTGTTGCTGCCGCCTCCAGTGCTTCCTCCTTTCCCGTGTTTAAAGCGGTGCTTGCGCTCCTTGTTAGGCTGGGGTTGGAGTTGAGGCTGTGCCTGGATGATGTTGCTCTGGGGCTTGTCATCCTGGCTGAGCTCCTCTCCGAGCTGCTCTGCTTCGCGATGCTGTTGACTGTACGCCTGGATGGCTGCCTCCAGCTGCTCGTGGGCTTGTTGGATCATGTCTTTGTTGAGGGCCACCCGGGCCTCCCCGCCAGTGGGGAAATTGTCCTCGTTGCTCCCAAACTGCTGCTGTTCCTCCTGGGCGATGTTGGCCCTGTTCTGCTTGCACGCCATCTTGGCGTTGCTCAGGTCCGTGTACGGGATTTGTTCCGGCTTCACTACGATGTTGTAGCCGGGCGGAGCGGACGGGGTGTTCCAGGAGAACGGGTAGCCAACGTAATCGGCGCCTCCGTCCGCCACCGCCCCCCCCGTGGAGCCCGTCTCAGGCCCCGGCACCCCTACTGATCCCTCCACGGCGCCGCTGGTGCCCAGCAAACCCAGCTGGTACTCGTCTTCCGGGGGCGGGCAGCGCCTACGTCGCAGGATGTCGCAGATGGTTCCGATCCCCAGGTGGAGCATCTCCCAGACGTTCAGGGCGAGGCAGAGGACGGTGACGCCATACATTATCCGCAGGAAGATGGTCTTCTCGGTGGGCCGCGACACGAAGCAGTCGACGTTGTGCGGGCAGGGCTTCCCCGAGCACACGAACACGGGGGCCACGTGGAACCCGTACAGCAGGTACTGGCCCGCCAGGAAGCCCGCCTCCAGCACCGTGCGCGTCACCAGCTGCAGGACGTAGATCCGCATCAGCCCCTCGTCTTGAATGCGCTTGCGGCCGTCGTGGCGGATCTTGGGCCTGGGCGCGGGCTGCAGCGGGTCCCGGGGCCTCCGCGGAGGCTCCATCTCGGGCACCTCGTAGATCATGGGATCGTCCTCCTGGTCCTCCTCGGCCTCCTCGACGCCTCGGTGCTGCCGCGCTCCGAAGCAGATCTTTCTGGGCTTGCGGTGCGTGTAGCCTCCTCCGCCTCCCGTCCTGGCGGAGGAGGCCCCGGCCACTCCTTTGGCCTCCTCCAGCCGGGCGATCTTGTTGACGGCGTAGCCCATGTACATGAGGGAGGGCATGGCCACCAGGATGATCTGGAAGACCCAGAAGCGGACGTGGGAGAGAGGGGCGAAGGCGTCGTAGCAGACGTTCTCGCAGCCCGGCTGCCCCGAGTTGCAGATGAACTTGCTCTGCTCGTCGTAGTAGATGGACTCGCCGCCGACGGCGGTGAGGACGATGCGGAAGACGATGAGCACGGTGAGCCACAGCTTCCCCACGAAGGTGGAGTGGTTGTGGATCTCCTCCAGCAGCCGCGTGAGGAAGCTCCAGCTCATGGTGTCGCTGGACAGTGGGGCAGACAGGGTCCCTCTCTCGCCTGCTCACAGACTCTAGACACCGTCATGTGGGGGGGGGGGGACAACAGGAACAGAGAAATTACGTTAAGATCAACTTCAAATTGTCACAACAATAACAATACATTACTGTTTGCCAGTGACAAAGTGTTGTTACTGGCAATTCAATGTTTCTATCCACCTGAATAGGTGTTTTGATTAACGTGGCTCATTAGACCTCTTTTCAGGACTGTGTGGGTGTGTACAGCGCACACTTGATTGACATCTTTTGTGAATTTTGTCGCACCTGTTAGGGTGGCACTAATGACACCTTTGTTACGATTGGATCGTTTGGATATATGCAGACAAAAAGAGGTCTAGAAAGACAAATGAACTGGTTAACAAAAGGTAAAAATATATATCAAAGGATTAAAAATGAGATGTAAATAACTAGGTAAACCAAAAATATAAATAATGCAAGCGTAAATTTGCCTTTTTCTGAAACGCACATTCTTTAATTAATCTACCTAGAAGTGTTTGGAATTAATACACACATGCACAACTTTTAACCCAATGTGATACGGCTGTCAAGTTTGCACTTTTCTGGAATCTTAGCGTGTGGAAAAGAGGATTTTAGTGTTCAAAAAAACACCATCACAACATTGAGGAAGGCAGGGAAAGTAATCGCAAAGGGGAATGTGCTATCATCAAACACGCACACACATTTTTATTTTATAACACCCGCTCTCGATTTTGAAGAAATAAATCCTCTTAGTGAGCCCCATTTTGTGTGAGGTGCAGTTTGCAGGATTGTACTAACTGCACTGGTTTGCTCTGGTCGGGAGGTGAACGGCAGTTATATATTTATACTCTAGCTATATTGTGCTCTGTATGGATGGGCCTGCGTGAGGCGGACATGTTGCCTATGTAGGTTAGCGCTGGGCTCCAGGCAGTCCAGCTCTAAAAGAGTCAGCAGGTGGCCCGGCACAAACCAAAGGGAGCCGAAGACCCAGACAGCAGATCCACATTAGCCCAGGCACTGGAGCAGAACCAAAACACTGCTGTCCCCAAGGGCTGGAGGCTTTCGGTGGCGGTTGGGGGCTGGTGACACCTCCACATGGTTCTTTCCCCCCTATTACGTGGCTTATTGTCAGCTGGAATGAGATGGTAAATCCGACCATGAATACTGGTTTATGCCAGGGGTTTATAGAGCTTCCAGGGACTTCATCCCCAGCAGGAGATTATATGGAATAAACAAATCTGAAAGGAGAGGAACGGGGGGAGGTTGAGCAAGTCCCGAGGCCCTCCTATCCCCCTGTTCTGTGTCTCCATTAGACGGGAGGGGAGGACAAGTGTGCAGGAATGTTTGGAACAGAGCCCGCTATAAAACATGTTGGGTATTGATCACTGTGACCATATAAGGGCGTAGCAGAGGCAGTGGTCAGGATCCCTGGGTGTATGTCTCTATGTCATATGGTGTGTATACAATAGTCCGGCAGCGTTCAGACAAACGTAATAGTTCAGTCTATGTTTTGGCTCCACATGCGCTCTGTGATTAGGCAACATGTGGTGGAAGACGTCGCCACAAGCGCATGTTGTCATCGCTGTGTCCTTCAGTTGTCTCATTTCCCCAGCATTACATCACTACGCTATGTTTACATAACTCTTATTGTTTTCACTCCAGAGGTTTTATATCCACGTGTGCTCAGACACCGTCCTAGTTTGTGTCTGGAATTACCCTTGTTTAAAATTAACCAGGCAGTTAACCAGAAATAAAGAAAAGTAAACCCCCTTATCGAATCATTCACATAAGCAAACAACAGCCGTACTAGCTGCATTTGGTATAAACCCTCAGTTACTTTATGCATCGGGTACATTGCTTGCTGTTATCACTTTTTACATCACTTCAAAACAACATTGAACTTTTGGTATACCTTCTAGCTCAGTTCACACGCTGACCGTTCTGCATGAAAAAATCCCTCAGACATCATACACGATCCAACCTCATTTGACATTCGAAAAACATACTTCAAAACATGTCTGCTGACAAGCTGATCAATGTCTCTGTTGGTGATACAGTGTCGATTCTCAAGTTATTATTGTAAGTAATGTTTAATTATATCTATACGTTTTTTATACGTTAAATATTCCTTTAATATTTAATATTCCTAAGAGTAGCTATTTCCACTAGAGTGAGACAGAAAACTGCCTGTTGCCAAAGTAACTCTCTTTCTGAAACATGTCCCAATAGTGTACTACCAGTACAGAGATAATGGTTTCCAGTAAATCCAAGGGGCCTCATGTTAGTATGTTATATTTGATTCACTCTGGCTTTGGAAGACAAATGTCATATTATATCAATAACAACTAAAAGTGAATATTTCTCCTTAAAAAAGTTACCCAATGTAGCTCTAACCCTTCGCTGCACTGCCATATTAGTGCGCCAAGAGAGAATACCAGGGGCTAAAGGATGAAGGCTGCAACTGCTCTTATCTCCATCACATTCTAACATGGCATTTTATGTCTTCGTCCAATGTCTGTGGGACCCAGTGGGGCAGTTAGGGCTAAGAAACTGACGCGTCGGGGTGAGTCAGCCCCAAAAAAAAACAGTAAGCAGACACAGCAGCACAACGGATATGAAAGATAACTATCCAAACGACTATACAAAAAAAAAAGTTGTGCCCTCTCGTGTGTTTGGATGAAAATATAGCTTGTAGCTTGTAGCCCAAGGTTAAAGGTCAACTGAGCCGGGTCCAAGGGGCCAAACTCTTGGCATCACTGCAGTATGCGAGGACTCACGCAAACAACAGATAAATACTGTAACTGGAGAGGAGTGCTACTGGTGGGATTACCAGTGAAAAAATCATGCATCATTATCCAGTTGTTCATTATTCATCCATGTGGGACAGACTTGCTGTTGGTGTGTATTATGGGCCTATGTAAATAATACATTATATAAGAAGTTATATATATATATATATGTCTAACCACAAATCTAGCCTTACTTCTACGGTGGATATAACAGCGCAATTGGAACGTGCCAAATAGGTTGTGTGGCTGGGCCAAAACCCAGCCTTTAATTAACCAAGTAATTAACTAGTCAAACCTCTTCCTCTCTCCATTCCTGTTTTTCCACAGCGGCATCCTGCTGGCTATGTGGCTCTCTCTTCCTTACTTTCGCTACCGCTACCGCTCCGCCTCTCTCTCTCGCTCTGTCTCGCGCTCTGGCTCTCGCTCTCTATATATATATATATATATATATATATATATATATATATATATAT
>JAOEHI010000023.1:1015372-1032006 GCA_025447815.1 Percopsis transmontana
CTACCACTCCTCACCCTTTCAGAAAACAAAAGATAAACCCAGGACTTTATAAAGCTGCACATTTTGTACCAGATACAATAATAAAATACGCAATGCTACATTAAGTGGTTAAAAATTCGAACAGGAAAATGTATATTGATTTTTTTTTTTTTAAAACATCTTTAAAGAATATACAATGTTATTTTTTTTTCTTGACTAGCCAGGAATTTTAGTAGAAAGTGCATTCTGTACAACAAAGAAAAGAGGAGGAGAATCATACAGCAAAACAGAAGGAACACAAGGTGACAGATCAGGAACTCCACTAGGGCGCCTGACAAAAGAAAGTCTTTTTCGGAGGAAGCTTAAGAGGACCATCGCTTTCAAAACTGGGGGGGTCCGTATTAAAAGCAAAATCTGGTTGGTTTGGACAGAATAAAATACAAAAGAACAAAACGTATACACAAACTAAAGGAAAGGTCCTTTGCTTGCCACGGCCCTTCCACGCTGCCAGCTCCGCAGGGATTCTCCTCCTTTTCTCTTGCTTGAAAACATCCACTCCATCCACACCAAGGGCCACCACCCCCGCCCCTGCAGCCAAAACATCACCGTCTTACCATAATGCATTGTAACTCCCTCCCTTCCCTGCGCCCCAGCCACGCAGCAGTAAAGTGCAGAGGATACACACACACACACACAGACAGACTAAAGATTCATACTGCAAAATGTATGCGCACAGCAGTGAACCAGAGGGGATGTGTAGAGTAGCTAACGCAGGGCTTAATAAGACCCACAGAAACGGCAGGTTAGGGACATCTAGACTACTGATCTACTTAAAAATGAGCCCATACCATAAAGGTGGCGGAGACAGGATGGTGCAGGATATACTGCTTGCGTCCAGGTGTAGTCAGCCCCAGCACAACGATAGTGGGGGCAGACTGTGTAAGCAGCGTTCAAGTGAGAGAGCACCGGGAACAGGACAGACAGACAGACAGACAGACAGACAAACACGCACGGAACGACGCCGGAACAAAGCCCCATGTTGTTCCTAAACACTGATCGGATAACAGTCTGGGTGAGAGAGCAACGACCCGTCAAGCAACTAAAACTCATTCCAAACATTTGACACGTTTTTGTTTTTTTCTTAACAAATTTGAACAGATAACATTCATAGAATGAGAGATTACATAAATGTAATTTCTTGCTATGACTCAATTACATGTACACGTATCTATACAATGTAAGTGTATTACAAATCATCTAAACCACTTCATTTCCCCTCCCCATCCTCTGGCATCTCTCTTCATGTGCTAGCAACAGTACGGTATATGCGCACCAGAGAGCCACCCACTAGATACAAATTAACTGAACGGAAAAGGTCAGCCCACAACCTTATGTGAGGCACCTGAACGCCAAGCGGTACCGCGGCTGTGCCGTCTCTCCAGGCAGGAGCCGCTCAACGGGTTGTGGTGTGCGTTTCCCTGCGTCTATCAAGGTAAGTCAGCGGGGGTACGAGTAGAGCCTCTAAAGAGCCTCTACGGGTTACAAAAGCGCCACGACAAACTTCAGAGCTCTACCTCTGCTGGTCAGAAATATGCATAATAATCTGTTTAGATCAAGAATGTAATAGGTCCCGGTTTGGTGTGGTGTGGTGTTGTGTTGCGGTTGCGTTGCGTCAGTTGACCCGTATTATTTTCACAGCAGCTGTGGCAGTAACGGAGGGAGGACAGGGGAATGGGGGAGACGGAGTGAGGGAGGGGGGGGGAGAGGGACGTGGTGGTGGAGCCAAACATGGCAGGTCCCTCACAGTGGCAGTATTTGGTAGTCAACTGTTATCTAAAAGCGTTGGTTGATCAACAGTACTATAAGTCCAGGATCAATTGACTCAATGGATCACTGACTCCAGTTGTGTGCGTGCGTGCGTGGTGTGCGTTTGATACAAGTGTCAAGGAGTCCTGAACACCTTTGAGCTGATCAAAATTCACATAAAAATAGCTCGTCCCACCGTATAACCTCTAGGGTTTAAAGGCTAAAAAAAAATGAGGCTGGCTAGACAGACACTTCTGTATCCTAACACAATGCACCGAGTACACGACGTGAATGGAAACCCAAAGTTAAGGACTAGACATAGTGACTGAATGGGCAGGCCATTATACCTAGCTAAACTCCCACAAAGCCTTGTAGGGTGTCACCGACAGTATATGGCACCTCAGCTGGCGACTGTTGCTATGGGGACAGACAGCCTAGTTTGAAGGACAGGGCGCCCTGGGTGCGACCCCCCCCCCTGCCACTGTAAGCGCTCTGGTCCGGGTCACCAAGTGGGACCCAAGAGGGACAATGAGGAGAAACACTGCTGAAACACGGGAGAGGGGGGAGGAGCTTAATCACATAAACGCAAATGACCAGGCCAAAGTGCAATCGGCACCCGGTTAAAAGGTTGATCACGTGATCCTTGATGATCCACTGAACCCTGGATTTAATACATACATGGACGTCTACCAGCAGTCATTAATGCACAGGGGGAGAACTCAGAGACATTCATACCCAGTATTTCTGAAGCCGACCTAAAAATACGATACAAAGAAAGAACGAGGGGAACAATTGGATGACGTTAAGAAACCAGTCAGTTGATGTCACTTAGCTAGCGTGTAATGTGGGTTCATCACGTTCATGTGTGTGTGTGTGTGTGTGTTCAACGTGACTTGTCTGGGTCTTAGAGGACCTTGCCTCCTCCGCAGAAGGGGGTGGGGGTGGGGGTGGGGGGGACAGGAGTGCAGAGCTGTGCTGGTACGGGTCAATGGTGCTGGGGGGCCCCGGGGTGCTTGTCGGGGGGGCCCATGTGGTGCAGGTAACTGTTGTCCTCGTGGCCGCAGTGGTTGAGTGGCTCGCTCTTGAACAGGGCCGGGGGGGGCGGCAGCTGGGAGACGGGGGGTACGGCCAGGTGGTGTGGGTGGGGGGCGTGGGGCTGGGGGCTGGGGTGGTGCTGCTGGGCGGCGGCGGCGGGGTGGGGGTGGAGGTGGTGGAGCTGGAGATGGGTGAAGGCGTGCCCCGCCGCGGCCCCCGACGAGCCCAGGCCCAGCGGGGCCGGAGCGGCGGCGGCGGCGTCCGAGGGCCCGGGGCCGGAGGAGGGGGAAGGAGAGGAGGAGGAGGTGGTTGGCGGGGGGGAGGAGAGGGGGTTGGCGAAGACAAACAGAGGCACGGAGGGCCCGGTGGTGACCCGGAAGCACTTCTCCTTGTGCGCCTTCAGCATGTTGGAGAAGCGGAAGCGCTGGCCGCACACCTCGCAGGGGTACGGCTTCTCGCCCGTGTGCGTGCGCCGGTGCCGCTTCATGTTGGGCCGGCTGGTGAAGCTCTTCCCGCAGATCTCGCAGATGAAGGGCTTCTCTCCTGGGCACAGCAGGGATCACGAGTCAATATGGGCACCGACTCAACTGGGAAGAACAAACCCTGTGGCGCACCACTAGCAACCCCTTGGAAGTACAAACTGTGGTTGTTAATAGGCCATGCACCTGGCAGAAGCCTTCCATTACCCACTGATTCAATCTGGTGGAAAGCACAAGAAGAAATTAACATCTTTCACCCTGCAGTTCCTTCTTCTTAGCAGTGAAAGAGTTCTCCCCCCCCACTCTCTTAAAAAAATGCAAATGAGCTACCATCTCAAACGGAGGGCCTTTGCTGTCAGCCCACCCACTCCGCAGGAAGCCACTGCAATTCACACTCGGAGGCGAGGAGATGTGAAAGTGAACAGCAGCGCTCCCTTGGAATGCCGCTCTCATTAACCTCCCTCTACGGAGCCATTCAGCGCGGCTGCTCCCGCCCACACGTCTATTAGCATGAAGCTGAAGGGCCCTCCGAATGGCTTATTCTGGGCGCCGCGCATCCAAACCGACGCCAACTACTGAAAGGTGACAGCTAATATACTAGCCTTCTGTCTGCGAGTTATATTCCCCCCCCCCAAAAAAATAAAGACTTGAATACTTGAAGAACATTGGGGAGGTGTGTGTGTGTGTGTGTGTGTGTGTGTGTGTGTGTGTGTGTGTGTGTTGGGGGGGGGGCTGTAGCCTATTACAGGGCATCACTGGGTGTGTCTCTCCCCATGCTTAGAAGCTAAATTGGTCAGAGGCGGCTGGGAGAGGAGAGTGTGGAGTAATTACACCCCGCAAATAGAACCGGCAGGGGCGAACGGAAAGCCACGGGTCCACCCACGGAGGGCCCCGGCTGTACAGACACAGTGAAGGACGCAGGGCCCCGGCAGTGCTCGGTTTAGTGCTGGCGTGGGGACAGGGAAACCAGAGGGATGCAATACTGCATGTGTCTACGTAGTCATTATAAGCCACAGTGTACTGGGGAGCGGCTCTTTGATGGCCTACATCCCCTCTCATAAAGACTGGGCGAAGTCGGCAAGGGATTCATTTTCGTTACCGTTTTTAGCTGTTTGGCTGGTTGGCTGGCTGGCTGTGTGGCTGTTTGGCTGGCTGGCTGTTTGGCGGGGGAGTCTTTAAGTCTCAGCCTTTAAGTTCCACTGAACAACTCAACAGGTCCTGTTGAACGCCCACCCTGACCGCTTTGTCCCACCGACTTCTCACCTGTGTGCGTTTTCATGTGCTCGTCGAAGTACTGCTTCATGTTGAAGTCTTTGCCGCACCACTGGCACATGAACTGCTTGTGTCCGATGTGGATGCTCATGTGGGAGCGCAGCTGGTACTTGTACTGGAACCGCTCGTCGCAGTTCTGGGAAAAGAGGCAGCGTTGAGGATTTAGACGACGTACACACACACACACACACACACACACACACACACACGCACACACACACACACACACACACGCCCTAAATTTGGCATGGGTGTTTTCATCAATCCTGCTCCCCTGTGCTTTGAATGATCACAAAGCGTTGGAAGGCTAAATGAGAGCTATGATTATTCTAGCATGATAAATTTCTCCCCATTATTATTTTAGAATTCTTTTTATGATCTCTTGGCCAGGTAGGTCTGTCTGACAGAGCATTTTAAATCTCCATAGGCCAAGTAAAGGTTTCTAGAATTCAGAAAATGTATGCCTTCGTCTAACGCGGCCGAGTTGTCTCTCCATGAGAGACGGCCTTTATAGTTAGTTGCTCTCGAAATGTGCATGTAATCACACGGTGCAGTACATCTTAAAAACATCTTCTGGAGAACCCCACCCATCCAGGCATACTCCCTGCCTACTGACCATTCATTTGTTTGGCCACAAGAAGGCCTTCGGTAGAACTAAGGCTTCCAATACGTTTACTGCTTCCTCTAAATGTAAGACTCTGAACAAGCATAGCATAATAAACCATTAAAAACTGAGCAGAGAAATTTTTGAAAGTCTAGCTCCACAGCATGGTGAAGAATACACAAGCCAGACTGGTCAGAGTCCAAAAACAATTGGACACCTCATTCTCCATTCAATTTAGGAGCCAACTTACTGGTACACCGTACATTCATAGTCAGCTAATGTTTAACATGGAACAAGATTGTTGTGCATTGTGCAGACATAACACTTTAGCTCACTAATTAACAGACTATTTTGAGTTATAAACCACATGGCACAACTGTTCAACCCAACTAATTATAGCCTGAATTCCCATTTACAGGGCAAATTCATTCAAACTGCAGTCATTTGGGTTAGTCGCTATGTGTCTATCAGTGCAAACAAAACACAATACTGATGAAATAGACGTGCGTTTCCAGTAGGTGAGCGCGCGTCTGACACGGACAATCATCGCTGTGTGCAACAGGTGTGAAAGGTCGATTCTCCGGACCTTGTCCCGAGTTCATATTAGAAAAAGGCTAGAGAGAGGCAAAGAGAGAGAGAGAGAGAGTCTCAGAGAATTTGGTCTCACCTCACAGCGAAAGGGCTTCTCTCCAGAGTGCTGAAGCGAGTGAACCTTTAAGGACATGCTGCGTTTAAATGACTTCCCACATGTCTCACAAGTAAATGGCATGTCCTTGGTGTGAGCTGGGGTACCAAGGTGGGCAAGCAGGGGTGTCATGAGAGGGGAGAGATAAGACAACAATTGAGACACCTGAGATATAATCAAAAAACAAAAGCTTGGATACATACAGTATACCACAGTGCTGTGTAACCTGAGTCTGCTATAGTGGCACTGGCTTTTGGGATTTTAATTTCACATTTTCAAATATAAAGCAAACATAAACGTAACGCATAGGTGAAAATGTTCCATCCATTACAATATTTTATTTCTTTTTAATGCCTTTGTGGTTGCCATCAATAATTTCCATGAGTTGTAATAATTTGTCTCGTTCACCACTGGCTAGCATTAAATTAAAACTATAAAAATGGCTACCGTGAACCAGTGATCACTTCTGGTGGGTACACTCAATGCCATATTTTCTCTGAGTGGGCTAAAGAGAGCTTCTCTGAACACAACATTAATGAAAAATAAATTTTCACCAAAAACAAAAAGGAATCATCTAATTAAGCTGATCATATTACCCAAAATCATGTACTTTGTCTGCCGGTCCATGCAAGGTGACAAAAATGCATTGTGCATGTAGAACACAATGCAGTTGGCCTTCACTTACCAACCATGTGCTTACGGACATGAGCCATTGTGTAGAACTTCTTCTCACAAATCTCACAGGAGAACTTTTTCTCGGCGTAGCCATGCACTATTTTTATGTGCTCGTGCAGAGACCACAGCTTCTTAAAAGACTTATTGCAGGAGACACACTAAAGAGAACAGAAGAGAACGGTAAAAAGACAATTGGCACAGTTTGAGAGTTTGTTCTTTTTTGAGAAGCAAGGATGCACTCACATACAAGTGTACACATATTATACAAATATATGTTCAAGCTAGACAGGTAAAGAGCACTGATTTGCACCGGCTAATTTTTTATGTTACATCTCCCTCTAGTGGTCAGTAGGTTTACTTCAATTACACCAAAAGAAAACGTTTTTAATTTCAAAGTACTACATTTCGAATATGTGTATAATGCAATAGAAGCAAACATTAGGCTTGTTTAATTAATAGTAATATTGCATGCAAGTACATGCAACCCTTAATAAAAATTAATTTGATTAGATGCGATTTTAACAACAATATATTACGTTAAAAATGCATTTGTTTTGTTAGTCAATATTTAAATCATTCTGCCCTATGAGCCTGCTGGTTTTATACGGGACCTATTATCTTTAAGTGTCTAAAATGTTGTCCTCTCTGTTATGAAATTGTGATTTATAGAGATTTAATTCTTTGTTTAAAGTTGCTTTCTCAATTCTCTGAATTAGTGTGTATTGTGTACACTGGGTCTGACAGTTTGTTTGCAACTTCATGATTTCAGGTCTCCCACAGAAGGGAATGTTCAATAGCAACTGTACTGGTTAAAATGTTTGTGTGCGTTTTTTTTTTTTTTTTAAACCATACTGATGAAAGGCTGTTCCTTAAAAACACGTCTCCGTAGTGGGAACATTGCCATGAGAGATATTTAATAAATAAATATCACTCTCCTCTTTGAAAATAGACTTTAATCATTAGAAAGCTTGTCAGTTCTGGTTCTACTTGTAGGTTTTTATGAGCCAGAGGAAAGCTGGGCCACACCAAGCTCATAGACACACAGGCAGTGCATTTCCATGTAGTGTATGCAGCTCAGGTGTTTAAGCAAAATCAATATTCTTTTTTTACATTTAAATATAGTCATTATAGCTGCAATCTCCAACCTTGCAGTCTGAATACAGTGTATTTAGACAACACCTATGGTATGTTAAGCAAGTGATCACTTCCCAGTCATTCTAAAACTTGATATCAGAAGCACATGGTACCTCTTTGAGGCTTTCACGAGTAGGCAGTAGGTTGAATCAATCACCCATAGATCTATTTATATGACAACGGTCAAGACTGCTTATCTTAACTCCAATTTAGGACCCCTCAGTAGTTCTCAGATGTGTTGAGATAAGATGAACTAGACGTGCTCATCCTCATCCGGGGGCAATGTGACCTAGCCTTGTAAGGTCATCCTGACCTTAGGCGCTTCTCCACTGCAGGAACTTGAGGGGTTTTAGTGGTGCGGCACGAAACAGCGTTTTTCCACTGCAGGAACCAACCCTGTAGGTACCTACTCCAGGGGAGGTACTTCTGAGCGGCCCTGAAAAACTGCTGGATGGGGCTCGGCCATTGATGTGCCATTCATTTATGAAGTAATTACAGCTGCCATGAAGTCACTTAATTTTTTGAAACTTTAGAGCAGCATTAAACTGTCGACTCGAGGTAATCCTAACGTTATCTGGTAAATCTCTGGTTTAACATTCTACTGTTGGTGCTGGCGTGCTGCCGCTGGAGAAATATATAATTATTTTGTCATGCTTGGAAATGACGTCACGATCGAAGAGCAAAGGCAACAGATCCATAGTTGCAGCACTTCAATGGAAACAGAAAGGCTGAACGGGCCGATTAGGGGGCCGTTCCTGTAAACGTTTGGGCCACCTGGAAAGAGCCCCGAGTTCCTGCAGTGGAAAAGCACCTCCAGTGAGCTCTGCTAACCCATCTGGACAGGCTTCATAAAAGAGGCTGTGCCAATAGTTGCCAATTAAAGTCATTGGCAGACGACCAGCGCACCTTCAACCAATTGAACACCGTTAGCATTTTCAAAGCACAGGCGTCATCAACTGAACAACTGAACTCAGCGCTACGCTGGTTTACTTGTTCCACGATAGGTCACGCATGTCTCACCTACCGAGTGGATCCAGACAGACAGAGAGGAACGGTCTTCTCAAGAGGCTAAACGTGACCTACCTGGATATTTTTCTCACAGTCCGTCTGCTGGTGCAAGGCCAGCTCACTCTCCAGGACAAACTTTTTGCCACACTTGTCACATATCTGCATGCGTCGGTGGGTGACATTCATGTGCTTCTCCAGGTACCAACGTGTGTTGAACACGCGGGGGCACTTCTCGCACGCCAGCATCTCCTTCTCCTCCCCCTCCCCCTTGCCCGCTGCGGCCGAGGCAGGCGCAGCTCTGGGTGTCCTGTGCTTCCTCTTGGGCGGCTCCATGCGCCGCCGCCGCCCCCTGGTGGTCATGCCGGCGGCGCCGGCGGTCAAGGCGGTGCGGAGGCTCTTCCGCCGCTGTTGGCTGGGAGGGGCTGCGCCGCCCGCGGCCCCCTGGCGGGCCCTCTTGGGCCGTGTCCTCCAACTTTCTAACTCGTCTTCTTCCTCCTCCTCCTCCTCCTCCTCCTCTTCTTCTTCTTCTTCTTCAGGAGCGCTCTCTTCTTCATCCTCCTCCTCATCTTCGTCTTCGTCGTCGCTTCCGGCCCTCTCGGAGTCATCTCCAGGGCCTCCGGCCTTGTTGTCGCCTTTAGAGACGTGTAGCGTCTGGTTGTTCAGGTTGACCTCCACTATGATCTGCTCGTCCTTGAAGCCCCCCTCCCCCCCCTCCTCCTCCTCCTCCTCCTCCTCCTCCTCACCTTCATCCTCAGAGTCCTCGGTGTCGTCGGAGGTGTCCCTGTTGCCGGTCTGGGCTCCCTGGGCAGCGGCCTCATGGCCCACGGCACCTTCCTCTCTGTAGTACTGCTGTTGTTGCTGTGGCGACGGTGTTGTTGTTGTTGTTGTTGTTGCCGCGTGCTGAGCGGACAGATGACAGAGGCTCTGGTCTCCCGCGGTGGGCTTGGACGCCATTTTGTTGTCCACCAGCACGGAGTAGGGCTTGCCCCCGGCCTCGCGCCCGTACCGCTTGCCCGTCGGGTCGAGCTCCGAGCTAGGGGGATTGAAGAACGCCGGGGACGCCTGCGCTCTGCGCCCTTCCTCCTGGGACATCCCGTCCAGGACGGGGGCGGGCACCTCCTCCTTGAGGCTCTGGCAGGATTTCATGAAGCAGGAGGGAGAGCGGAGGGATGGCGGAGGTGGGGGTCGCTGGGCAACTGGAAAGAGTTAATGCTCGTCTAAAAGGGAGGGGTAGGGGGAAGCACACTAGTCCCCCACCCCCCCGCTACTAAAGTGACGGGAGGGGGGATAGGGTGAACGCGGTTCAACCCGATTCAAAGAGAGCATCCATGTTGTCCAAGGTGGGGAGGAGAGTTATGAAGATATACAATCTGTCCAACGGTTTCTTCCATGTGCTTTACAATCAGGTTGCAAATCTTGAAAGATTTCGGTCTATACCTCTGAGCAGGTAATGATGAGCTCAATGCCATACATGGAGGTGCAGTAAGGACTTGTGTGTGTCGCTTAAAGAGGCATTTACAACACGCTTCCTGTGAAATAAAACAGAAAAGACAGTGAGGTTACAAAAGGAGGGTTTCCTCTCCATAACAGGGGTGTCTCTGATGTGAAACTAGCTGGTTGTAGACCAAGACATAGCGCCACATTTGACCACAAACTCGAAAGAGTCGAGTGTATGAGAGTCGAAACCTCCGGCTCCACTGATGTGAATAGAAGTGAAACAAATTTCACAAGCCAAATATCAAATATCAAATATCTCTAGGTCAAAACTATAACATACCTTTGTTAACATAACATGCAGAGATTAAATTGTCAGTTTCCAGTCCAGTTTAATAACTTAAGGAATTTCTGAAGATCTATATTGGCAACAGAGCTCAATATTATAAAGATTTACATTGACTACACATTGACAAACAAACAGTCTACGACAACCTGGACACTTTCAGGGAATTGAGTTTATACCCAGTGCATAGTTTGCAAATAAAAGTGCGTGGACGCACACACACACCTCTGACTGTGGGCCAGAATACTATAACCACAGCTCAGGAGCGTATTCAAAGAACCACAGGAAACTGTCTTTCAGCTTTTCAATGGTGTGTGAATACAAAGTAGATTTGCTTATGCACTGTGCACCAGACAAGTAGAGTCAGAACAGTGCGATCGGATGAGGGATGATTGGAGAATATATTCTTATAAATTTCATGGGGGCAGCTTGTGCAAGAATACGAAGACGACACTTTGGTCTAACAAAATACGCCAAACACAAAATAATTCGAGGTGTGTCGTAAATGTGACAAGCGGTTGACCTCATATGGCTTGCAGACACTTGCAGGCATGCTACCGAGTATACCCCAGGGTGTGTCTGTCTACATTAGAAATCTCTTGGGTGCCACATTTCCTTAGTTTCTTAAAGCCAATCAACATCATCTACTGTTCTGTTTCTTAGAATTTAGAGAGATTCCTTTAAACTCTTCTGTAATGTGAAAAAAATGGTTTTGGTTGAAATTGAGAAATACTATATATATGTAATTTAATTTGCATTGGCCATGACTGTACTTAATATATAAGCCACATCTTTCACCTCTTTAATACATTGTAACAAGTTAAACTGAAAAAGTACCGTAGTCATTTAGACAAGTAATGACCAAGTAGCTACTAACTTTCAATATATAACCAACATGTTATGTACATCACATACACACCCACAATTAATGCATTTGCATATTCAACCTTTACGTTTGCAAGCCATGTTTTGTGCCACTGAACTTGGAACAGCTGCATCCTTATTGACAATCTTTAACAGGCACAAGGGTCTCTAGCAATCAGAAGAGATTACAGAAAAGCCTTTTTCTGATGGCCATATTTGCTTTTACAGTGTGAATATGACTACCCTGACTATTCTTTCATGTAAACCATCATTGTTGTAAAACATCATTGATGTCCTGCTAATGTGAAAGCTAATGTCTTTTCTCTCTCTAAGAGAAGCAGCAGATTTGAATGGAATGTGAACGTGTGCATTACGCCATTGCGCACACATGTTGAACTCGTAACATAATTCAGTCTGTTAAGAAAAGCAGCAAAAGCATCAGTGATGAACAGTTGACTAAATGGTTGCTCTTGGATCTGTGACAAAAAGGTTAACACAGACATAAGGGCTTCATTCAGTACACATTTAGTTATGTTCAATGACCTGACATGGTGCTGAACTGAACACCTACTTTGTGGTCTGTGGCACTGACAAAGGGCAGTTTTAGAAATAGCAAATTTAAAGGAAACAGCAAAAGGATAAGTTTGCGTGTTACATGTAACTGAACAGAACACACCGGGTGAGAGTTTTGAAGAGACGGTGTCATGGGTGCTTTGACCCATGTCGGCCCGAATTCATATCCATTTCCAACTTGTGCAATAGGTGAACTTACTCTGATTAACGTTCGCATCTCCTATTCCTCTATCTTGTTGAAAGGCAGCAAGCAGCATTGTTGAATGGAGCCAGTCATTATTCACAACTAAAAGAAATAAACGCTAAAAGAAACATTCAAATGTCCACAAGCCATTTTCAATCCATCTTGCAGTGGTGTAAACCCCCCCTGTATACGTCTATGGCATGCAGGAGACACATGTCCTGCTGCGCATGCAGCAGGACAGGTGTCTGCTGCATGCGAGTCTGCTGCATGCGAGTATTAAGAGCACGAGGTAGAGAGTGGGAGCTCTACACTAACAGACGACAACGCAGCCCACACAAGCCTAACAGATCATCATACTACAGGATTTGAATGAAAAAACATTTTTTACAATAAGACTGAAACCCACTGTTCTAGCCAGTGGTCCTTAAGGGTTATTTTGCCTTAAGGACAAAGCACGATTATAGGACATGATTATTACAAAAACGTTTTTGGCCTTTGACAGGGCAAGCTAACCTGAGTAGGAGGCATTAGGTTGCCAAATCATTAAAAACAACAAAATGGGTACAGATACACAAATGTATGGCACAGTTAAGTTTTATTAACAATGACGATGAGTCATTTCAGAAACTCACTCAAAGTGAAAGAGCACATTCTTTGATGTGGTAAGCAGGAGCAGTATCTGTGGTAATTAGCCTACGCCTTTACAATGCAAGATCTGTAGGTCAAATATAGTGGATTGGTCCTATTTGACAGTGTTTTTCAGTCTGGATCATTTTCAATGAACTTTGCTCCTTGGCAAAGAAAATAAACAAACATCACCATCAGTATAACAATTAAGTTTCTAGTGTATTTCAAGATTCCAGTGAGTTATGATCAGCAATGCTTTGTTTAGGAAATAAAACTGCTCCTCAATACCAGTACACTTTCAATCCCGTTTCACAAAATTAACTAGCAGTCAAACAACTCCGACTTAGTATAGCTTATCACACAAAGCTAGATCTCATTCACAAGGTACAGGCTAGGACACAGATACCAATAATAATAATAATAATAATAATAATAATACACAACTACACACCGTTCAAATTACAAGTCTACACTTAGTGCTTAGCTACCCATTTACTACAGGAAATGAGGCATTTAATGTGGTGAATTGCACCACATTTACCTTATACTATACAGTGCTCCTCAACTGCATGCTCCCTCTCAACTTTAATGAGCTTTCCCTCTCAAAGCTTTAAGAGAGACATGTGAGGGTTCACATTCTTGACTCCGTCCAAACTTATAAGACCTTAACCAGCTCACTGTGGTGCACTGCAAGGGTGCCCTGCGTCTCTAGGTACCTTGCCTTTGAATCTCTCTTCATGCCACAGGTTATTATAACGGGTGATTTTTGATTGGTGGATATATGGAGGCACTATAGGAACTTGACAAGTACAGTATTACCTCTTTACCTATTATTTAATCTTCCTGTTCTACCCTACTAGATAGGTAAATGAGTAAACTGCATCTAGTTTGTCACTACCAAGGACTGCTACTAATAGCAAGATGACAAGGGTAGCATTCCAAGCATTGTTTTACATGAACAGAACCAAACAAAAGTGAAACACTAAAAAATAATAACATTGAGGGTACTCATAGGTACCCTAATTAGACGTTGCATAATTAAAGAAGTAGATTATAAAACATGACAAAAAGTGTCTAACATTGCTATGCCAATTCATTTTACACAGCAGTTACGTTTAAATGTCATACAATTTAGAAGTAATTTCCCCATATATGCATGTATAGTTCCATTTATATATGCATTGGTTATACTTGAAAGAAAACATCAGTTGCACGAATTGCTATTTAACGTAGCAGCATGTGTTTTAAGCAAAGAAAGGGTTAAACTAGAAGACAACCACTGTGGACTAAAGAATAGTAACATTAGGGAGGCCTGGCCAACTTAGGCTAGTTAGCTCACTAGCCATGCCCAATACATTGTAACCTGTGCAAACATGAATAGCTAACTTGGCTACGTTAGCTTAAAATGCAGCCGAATGTGATTGCATTGCAATCTGGACAACAGTGGCAAACAATTTAGCTACACTGCACCATATCATCACAAGGTTAACGTTAGCTGACGTGCTCTAGCTAATGACAGCTAAACGACTTTCACTTTTTTTAACCCAAAATCGCCCAGATCACAGCTAGCTAGCTTATAGCTAACACATAGTTGGCCATTTACCAAACGTTGCAACCAAGGTAAATGTGTACTTTCATTTCAAATAGTGACATGGTTGCACGTGCGTATGAATGAAAACCAGATATAAAACGTAGATAGCAGTGCAGCTCCCATGTCGCGTGTGACAAAAAGCCTCGCGTTCCTAACAAAAACCAGACTATACTGTACTGACAAATCCACTGAACTCGACACTGTCAGAAAGTGAATGTTACCTTAGCTCACGTCAAATTCCAATATCGGCCACAGCAGACGACTGCTGGTGGAATTTATCTGCCCTTTTTCGTATTGCCCGCGATTGTCACATTCGCAAATATATAAAATAACTTGTGACAACATTTTGTGTCGATTGCTTCTTACCTTCGCCTCAAGCGCCCTCCCTCTTGCATTTGTGCAATCAGAGTTGCACAGATTCAGTGTCGCACGCGCTTTAGGCACCAGAACACTTATTGTTTTTATGTCTAAATTTAAGAAGGTTCTTTCTAAGTTGGTGGTGCGTTATTAAAACAATTTCCTACCGGGCACTCGACCGTAAAGCCATCGCTACGTGGCCCGGCCAGGGTCGTGCGCGTACCACCGTCCCGCGTTCATCACAAGCATTCAGACAGGCCGCTGTCTGTGTGGACGCGCCGCAGAGTGTCTAGATTTTTTTCGTCTCCCCTTCAAACCAGACAGGGCACGCTGCGCGTTCACGAGGTAAACTGAAATCATCCGTCTGAATGTAAAATAGAACATAATCACATGCAACAGTCTAATGATTTCATTGTACACAAAAAAAAAAAAAATCTAACACTATACTCTAGAACAGAACGGAAAACCCAGTTGAGAAATCCCACTTTATATGCACTTTTTGTGAAGATATGCATTGATAGTTAATCTATCGGTCAACATTTAATCTGGCAGTTATTTGGCAAATCATTTCTTTACAGAAAACAAAAAAAAGCCTTTTAACAGAAAAAAAAAAATAAATAAAAAAAATTGATGATTCACCAGGAAGCGCTAAACATACAATATTACACTATTTCAGCATTAGCTACCCACTTCTATAACCTAGAAATTCGTTTTGATCGTCCCTACATTTGAATCCCCAATAGGTAATGGAAGTCAATGAGCACCCTCCTGTGGTTCTGAGTGGGATTTCAGTAAACAGAACGTGCGTTTACCACAATGGAATTAAACCAAATGCTAGTAGCTGGGATGTGGAAAGACTTTATTAGTAAGTCAAGTCATTTTGGAATGCAGGGCTTAAATGACCTCATGACAAAGCAAAGACAACCAACTGTGCAGAGACAAGACCACCCTCTGCCATGCACTTTTTTTAATTCCACTTTAACATTACCGGTGAATAGATACGTGCTAGAACCCACATATCTAAAAAAGGAAGTATAAGCATTTCTCTAGTAAGTATGACCAAACTGAGAACTTGGGTGAAATTAAGACAAATACATACATTCTTTATAGATTCTTGAATATTTTCACACAACCGACTTAACTCGGCCAAAACAACTACGGGTATTTTTAATGAGTCAAGGACTCCACAGCCAAGGACTCCACAGTTGTATCCTTAAAGGGGCTCCACTCACTCCCTCTCCCATAAGGCGATGACAGCAGTGCCCAGTCCATAGTTGAATGGAAAAAGAGCTGGAGGATCGTGTGTGAAGACAGGAGTCCTTGTTGAATCCTCAAGCCGCTCCAAGTAACTGCTAAGGGGAGGGAGGGGGCATGGCGCCATCACTGAGGCAACTGGAGCAGCGTTGCCTGGCCCGCGGGCAGGTATGTTACGTTGCGGGAGCGGGACAGCTGAAAGGCGATGTCTTCGGCGGCCTCCAGCTTACGCAGCTCCACCAGGCCGTCTCCGGCTTCCATCAGGGAGTTGGCGATGAGCAAGGCAGCCTGCGAGTCTCCCTCTGCTGAGATGATGGTGGCCTGCTTCGTCTGCTCCGCCTGGTGGAGATTAACATGGAGACTCGTTGAGTTAGTTTTATTCAAAGCGGCCATTTAGAGCCACTGCGCCTCCCCTCCTGGAACAATTGGTTTCTACAACACTGTTAGATGGTTCATTCGCAAGGCACAAAAATTACCTTTTCCACCACAAAGCGGGCCCTCTCCGCTTCCTGCTGGGCCACCTGCTTCATCTCAACAGCCTCTGTGAATTCCTTGCCGAAGGTCAAGTGTGTCTATTGAGAGAATATGAAATAAATTGTTTCATTAGACACAGACAGGGTAGAAATGTATAGTCGTTAGCTTTTAGAGCATGAAGGATTATATTAGCTTACTTAATCAATGATTATATGATTTTGCATATGTGACATAGCCTTATTTTGAATAAATG
>JAOEHI010000023.1:1055966-1070646 GCA_025447815.1 Percopsis transmontana
ATTAAATTGAGCGCTCCCTGGGGTTTGAGTTTTTTTTAGCCTCCCCATGTATCCCCCACCCATCCCATCCTCACTCACCCACCCCCCGACACACACACACACACACACACACACACAACTCCACTTGATTTATCACTCTAAAATACCACTGCACTAATTAGTCAAGTAATTAATTAATAGGCATTTGCATTTGTGCATATGCAATTAGGAGGGCTGGAGAGAGAGAGTGTGCAGATGGGGTCCAGGAGTCTACTTGGGGTGGGGGGGGGGGGGGTAGAGAGGTCTGCGTGTGGGTGGGTGGGTTGTGTTTATACACGCTGTATCTTTTGTGCCCTCTGTGTACGTGTGTGTTTGCGTGTGTGCGTGTGTGTGTGTGTTGTTTTATGGGATATACAGTATTTGTACTTTGGGAAACTGAGTGCAGTTCATCGCCTGACATGTGACGGGGGGAATGGGCGGGAGGGAGGGGGTGTTGACAGAGGCTCCGGGGGGGGGGGGTGTGGCTTAGTGACTTTGGCTTTGGTCAGTTCAATGCGACACGGGGACAAAGTAATGGGAACATCCGATACCTTGAAGTGGGAAGAGGGTGTGTGCGTGCGTTGCGTATATTTACCCAGTAATAAAGAACAGCAGGTGGGCCCTTACTCGACACTAATCCGCATGCAAACGAGGTGCAGAGTCACTCTGACATGTTCCCCAGCAAGCGCTCCTCTGGCGCATGTGATGTCACATCAGAGCCCTGCTGTGCGTGGCGCACTCCTCCAGCCCCGTTGCCCCGTTGCCATGGCGGAGGCTGAGCGGTGGTTTGTGGCAAGGTGACCCACAGGACGTTGTGGGGACGTGTTTCAACCGCCCCCGCACAGCGGAGGTAGGAGTATAGGGCACAGGTTGGCCTGGCGGTGATGCGCGATACCCCCAACACACCCACACACCCACAAACACACAACAAACACAACACACAACACGCATCCACACCCCAAATCAAGTGCCCTTCCCCATCACCGTTTGGGGTAGCGCCAAGTTAGCCCCAGACCCCCCGCCGGCGTCCCGACAGAGTTGAGACACATATTAGTGAATGTGCAGTGCTCCCAGGCTCCAAGATATGGCCCCCCACACCCCAACGTCGCCGGTAACTCCAGTAATGACCCCCACCCCGCCCCCGATGTCTCTCTCCCACAGGACCACACCAGCCCCCCTTATAGGGCGGACGCAGAGGAGAAGACAAGGGTGATGCCGGTCCAAGGACACAGTGAGCCTCCATCAGCGGTTTCCCTCTCTCCTCCCGGCGTGAGTGTGTGTGTGTGTGTGTGTGTGTGTGTGTGTGTGTGTGTGTGTGTGTGTGTAGCAGTGCCCGGCTCGGCCCTGGCGCCCATTAGACCTCATTATTTCGCATTAGGTCCACTTAGGTCCGCTAAATGCAAGAGATCTCGGGGCCGGCGTGGACACAGGGCTGGGGGTTAACGTGCGTGCGCCCCGCCCGGTGCCGGAGCGCGTGTGATTGTGCGCGGCCAACGCACTCTGTCAGCGCCAGCTAGTGCCATAGCAAACCACTGTCCTGGCACACACAGCCCCTCCACCCGTTGAAGGATCTCATCCCAGCCCCGGTGGCTGCACACCTGGGTCTCGCTCTCTCATTCCCCCTCGCTCTCTTGATTTCTGACAACAACCCCCCCACAGGCACCCTTTAGCACTGCGCTCTGGCAACCCCTTCCATCGCTCCAGTAACCTGAACCACACACACACACACACACACACACACACACACGTACCAGCGGTAATGTGCAGTCTCACCACGCACAAGCACCAGTCCACACACACACACACACACAGGCACACAACACCCATTTCCTGAAGACTGTATGGAATATTATCCTTTGTCTATGTCATTGGTGGCCAAAGGGACCAGCGTATATAGGACCCCTGAATTCTGCATTAAGTAGCATATAGGCTACATGCGTCCATGGAATCAGGAACAAATCACAACCGGTTTGGGTGGTTGTTCCTCCGAATACATTGCAGCATAATTTCCTCCAATTAGATAAATAAATAAACAATATGCCTTCTGTTCCTTGGCCTTAATGAACTTATAATGCATCCCCACCCCCACCCCTTTAAACAAGCACAACAGCTAAACGTGAAAATATGTAGCCTACGTTCAGTGAGAAATATCGATATCATTGTCAGATATCGTCACGACTCAAGTAAGCGATCATTTATTTTTTTCGTTTCACCTTTTTTCCCCGCCTGTATAGTTTCCACCTATTTACTCTGTCACTCCGTGTTTTCTGTTTTTTGTTTTTCTGTGTGAGCGCGAGCGCGGTGACAGATGGCGGGGCCCTCTTCCCTCGGGAAGGCAATCTCTCCGAATGCAGGCGCATGTCAATCAAGCGGGCCCTCATGTGATGGCTCTTGCCAGTGACGTGCCAACCATATGGCCTGGCATCAGAGCTGGTATGTAACCCTGCCCGGTAGCGGTGCCCACACAGTGTTTGAGCGAGCGCACGCGCGGACAGCACGCTGCCTGAACGCGATCGAGCCCTCTTGCACCTTATAGGAGCGTTGTGGGGTTTTTTTTCCTTCCCGCCTGCTCACGCGGTCCCTGAAGATGGTCTGAACTCGCGCGCATTCCGCCCTTCTCGAGAGCTCCCGCCGAGGTAAGTTGGAATATGAACAAATCCACGGTTGCTAGCGACCGTCCCAAATTGAGGGGCAATTAATTTAATAAAAAGGGATTAATAATGCAAGGGTTTACTGCTTGGGTGTTTTTTTCCCTTCCCTTTTCCCCTTTGAAATAGATTCACATTTAGGAAAATATCTTGATTATTGCCTTGGAGGTGCCTTGTTGTTTTCCATTGCTGCTTTCGTTGTTTGTCCTTGAACTTTTATGACTAAATCTTCTTATATTATCACATCAAGTCTATTATCACAATCTAATAGGCTATACAGCTACGGTCAAAACGAGCGTTGAAGGTTATAGCATATCTGCGAGGCAATCGAAAATCCCAGGATAATTTAGCGTATTGTAACAACCCTGCTAAGGAATCGAGTTATAATAGGCTACAATAACAAGTATGTAGGCTATGACATGTATAACACTAAATCGGAGATCAACCGGATTAACTGGAAGAACAGATTCATTAAATCATAGAAGCGCAGACATTGGAATGCATGAGCAAAGAATTTATCAGGTATTTCGGAAGTGCCTCCGCTAAACATGCCCCCAAGATGCGTAGCTACGTAGAAGATTAATTAACGATTTTGTCGATTATTTGTATGTTCATCTCAGTGCAAATCAAAGGGTGGGACAACGCCATTGATTGTGACAGGCGTGATTTATCTCTGTTTGTGTAGTTTTATTTTCAACAATTTATCGCGAGCAGCAAAGCAATCTCACGTCGAGTAGCTTTAGCACCACACTGGTGTAGCCTAATACAGGTAGACATGGTTATACTTCCAATTAGCTACATGTTACAAAATTTAGATAGCTACAGTGTTTTTTTGTTGTTGTTGCGTTTATAATTAACGAGGGCTAAAAGGATACAATTTGCATCTGTGAAGGTTTGCCACTAAGTAAAACGCGCTTTGAAATCATGCACTCGTGCATACTGGATTATGTGTGAAATCTATTTCGTGTAAGGAGCACGCTCTGTTAATTAAATGTTGTTGCTATTTCCCTTTTAATTGCGCAAACCTCCTCAGCCTGAAATTTTAAAACGAGATTTTGCCCCTGGCGCACCCCCGAGATAACGAGACAGCCGTCACTGCCTACAGTAGGCTAGGCTGCAAGACTATATAGCCTGCTGTTACACTAAGAGATGTGAAGAGACCTGTCTTGAAGGGGCTGGCCAGTGTTAAGGGCTGGTTAAAGTTGTCAGACATTACCTTTTGACATTTTTTGTCCTATAGGAGCGTGCTGCATTTTCAGGTTGGTCAGGCGCGTCATTTTTTCTAGATTTATAAATCAGTAGACCTATGTTTGTGTATTTCTTTAGACTTTGTGTCTTTACACAACCTTTGTATTTATTCTGAGGTATTTTAGTAAATGTAGTAAAACAGGCAAAACGCAATAATACAACAGTAGGCCTAGGCTACATTTGTAGTTATTTATTTTTGTTATTAAATACCCTATGTTTTTAAAATATGAGTCTAATATAATACAATATAAATATAATATAATATAATATAAAATCCGTGATAAGCTATTTGGCATGATGGAAATAGTGGAAATAAAAAAAATATAGGCCTACAGCCTATTTTGCAAACTGCAAATTGCAAACATATTTTGTTGCTGTTGGGTCTATGTGTCTTAGGATATAGGATATGCCTGCAGTGCCCTAATATAGACTAATCATCGCGCATTTAAAACGAGCTAAAGCCTATCAATTAAAACCTAAATCTCTTTTCAATTCTCCGCGGAGACGCTATATAGCAGCCTATGTATGGTGCGGATGAATACTGCTGGAATGCAGCCAGGAAACAGAGTGAAAGTGGGGGCACGTCGCGTCACAGAGCCCCCCTCCCCCTCCCCCACGGGATCTGTAAGGCGGCCTTTTGCCGCTGAGGCCCGCTGCGCTAGGACGGGAGAGGGCACGCGAATGACAGCAGGGAATTAAATGCATGGGAACCCGTCTGGCTGGATTTACAGCCCGGAGAGCGCGCTCACTGCCACGCGTCCCGGCGTTTATTCACGTGCAGGACTTATATTGTCCTTTTTTTAATTATTATTATTTGTAGGCTATTCCTTATTCTTTGTCCCTTTGGGGAAGATAACAGCGTCACACTTGTGGTACAGGCTCTCAACGCGGGTGGTCAAAACCATCCCGGAGGGACGTGAGAAGCTGTTTGGGGGGTACCATGAGAGGACTGAGAGGCTTTTGAAATAATCTTTGTTAATGTCTTCAATGTATTTTCCATTTTCTTTCATAATCTCGATAGCCGTATGCGGGCCCATATGGTTGTAAATATACAGTATGTTTTGTGTTCTTATTATTCAGGCCTAGTCGATTTGTACACAGCAAATAGAAGTGGTTCGTAGCCCGTGACCCCCCCCCCCCCCATTCTCCTAGACCAAATAAACGGCTGAGAACGACACTGTTTTGAGGATTAACCATAGTGATCGTGCTCCTCCACAGCGCCGCCATGTTGACGAGGTTGTTCAGCGACCCCTCGCTGCTTCCCGACGTGCACAAGTACCCGGGCTGGGCAGACGACAGCGGAAGCGAGGACTCCAAGATGAAAGACGACGACCGCTGCTACGACGCGGACGAGCCCGAGCTGATGGGCAGCCGCGCGCACTCTGAGAACGCCGGCGAGGACGAGGACGAGGACGACGTGGACGAGGAGGACGCGGACGAGCACGCGGACGGCGACAGGCCCAAGAAGCGAGGCCCCAAGAAGCGGAAAATGACCCCGGCGCGCATGGAGCGCTCCAAGCAGCGCCGCCACAAGGCGAACGCGCGCGAGAGGACGCGCATGCACGACCTGAACTCCGCGCTCGACAATCTGCGCAAAGTGGTGCCCTGCTATTCCAAAACGCAAAAACTCTCCAAAATCGAGACTCTCCGGCTGGCCAAGAACTACATCTGGGCCCTGTCGGAGATCCTGCGCTCAGGGAAGAGGCCCGACCTGGTCTCCTACGTCCAGACCCTGTGCAAGGGCCTCTCCCAGCCCACCACCAACCTGGTGGCGGGATGCCTGCAGCTCAACTCTCGGAACTTCCTCACGGAGCCGTGTCAGGACGGGGGCAGGTACGCCTCGAGCTCCTTCTCCGTGCATTCGTACCCGTACCAGTGCGCGCGACTCTCCTCCAGCCCGCACTGCCAGTCGAGCTCGAGCTCGCACCCGCACCCGCACCCGCTGCGGACGCAGCACGGCTACTGCTCGGCCTACGATTCCCTGTGCGGCGGGAGCGGATCCCCCGAATACAACAGCCCCGAGTACGAGGGGCCCCTCAGCCCGCCCGTGTGCATCAACGGCAACTTTTCTCTGAAGCAGCACCAGGGCTCCGCGTCGCCCGGCCACGAGAAGGGATACCACTACTCTATGCATTACTCTGGCGTGCCCGGACCGCGACAGACCGCCGCGCACAACCTGGTATTCGGCTCGTCGGGGGTGCGCGGCGGCATTCACTCGGAAAACGTTCTGCCTTACCACGACATCCACCTCCACCACGAGCGGGCGCCCGTTTATGACGAACTCAACGCGTTTTTTCACAACTGACACGGTGAAACTGCCGCGCGTGTCCTTTTGCAATCATAAAGCCTGTAGAGCAC
Source organism: Percopsis transmontana (assembly GCA_025447815.1). Classification (NCBI taxonomy): domain Eukaryota; kingdom Metazoa; phylum Chordata; class Actinopteri; order Percopsiformes; family Percopsidae; genus Percopsis; species Percopsis transmontana. The sequence continues at coordinate 1,062,239 of JAOEHI010000023.1, forward strand.
TCATTGGACAACGGCGCACTACGAGTGCACATGCACGAGTGTTTGAAATATGTCAACATTTTGAATTGGGAATGTCAATATTCCGAACGATAGTGGGATGTGCATATTCCACACTTGTATTTTAGGAATGTTGAGATGCGGATAATTGGCATATTCCGAAAATAAATGGAATATGTGTGTGCGCATGTAAAGGCTTAAGGTGTTCACTGTCACACAACCTTCATGGTGACCCAAGAAGGACTTCATTCGTTGTCAATTGTGATTTTAGTTTCATTCATGTATAGATAATATTAGGCCTATTTATTTATTTATTTATTTATTTATTTGTCATGCTCATTAACGCTGCGACGTGGAGTTGGTGGGAGACGAATAAGTAAAGTTATGCGCTCACGAGTGAGAACAGTATAATCTTTTATATGAAAATAAGACGGACAATGCAATGGGAATGTTACTGTTCTACATTCTGCAGCAAAACAATCGTTTCGCATCTATGCAAAGCTCAACGAATGCTAAATAAACAACAACAAGGCGACAAGGCCAAACCGTCAAAGGGCCTAGCCTATAGCCTATTTGTCAATAGGTCTCACGTGTACTCGCACAAAGACACGCACACTCAGAACGCACATACACTTTCAACGAATATCAAACGAAATTGGGAATGGCCTATAGGCTACATGTACAAGTGTAAAACTGATGTAGACCTACATAGAATACATGAATAACAGTTTGTCTTTCTTTACTTTCTTTGATAAGAACCTATTCTCACAACTGAGCCATATTCATTATATTTATAATTTGGTAACTTTGTTTACGTTTTCAATTAATTTGTGAGCCGCTTTACTTAGCTTTAATGGCGTCATATTATCATTATTATTATATTTGTGTTCATTTTGTAATTAATGTTAATATAGCCAATGGATATGAAGGGAACCATGTGTTGCTGAACATTTTTTCATGAAAACTCCAGTTCCAACTTGTATTAAAAAAAAGTGTGGTAAAATAAAACGACAATAACCCAAATTGTGTAACGTGACTATTTATACTTGGGCTATTAAACATCTTTACTATTAAATATTAAGTTATGAAATAGATTTTCTCTTTTGTTTTTGACAACCCCTTGGGGGAGAATAGACAATTAGTTCTAATTATTGTGTCTTTTTTTCCATCAACCATTCATAAATGCTTAATAAAAGGCTGATGTGATTCTAAATATTTAAAAATAAAATTAGATCATGTGTTTTCTTTATTTCATATTAGCAAAGTCGATGCTTGTTCAAAACATGGTGGAGTGTACCGTAGATTTGTGTTATAGCCATAGCCAGGTTTCATTAAAAAATATATACATTGACTTTATATGGCATAAATGATCCTATATCATAGATACTGGCCTATATATTCGCAAATCAAGCTGGAGTCAAATGAAGGTTGGGCTGCTATAGGCTTACACTGCTGCACGATGGTCAGGTGACATTTGGCCTTCCGCCTGCATGGGTTCTTTCTCTTCTTCTTCGGAGTCATAGAAGTTTACGGGAACACCTTTCAGTACCACGGAAAGCTCCGAATGACACCACTTGCCTTTTCGGCATTAGGCTATATGTGGCTGTGGTGGCATTCCGTGCAAGAGGCAACAGGCCCTTCAGAATACAACAGGTTATATTAATAAGTCAAAATGATCAAGTGAAATTGTGTCCGAATGTTAAAGTCCTACATAATAGGCTAAAACAAGCGTTAAATCAATAGCCTATCGGCTACGTTAATTTGACTTAAATTCTGTTCGCTCTCAAAGATGAATATCCGTTAATTTGGTTTTTGGGCATACTCTGATTTAATAGGCTACTATATTATGAAAGGGCATTTTTTTTAAACACAAAAAAACAACAGATTTTCAAGATTTTCCCCACATCCAAAAGATGTGTCAATATGAAAAAGTTTTTATTTATTCAGACTTGAGGCCATTTTGTCATCAAAACCACTGCGGCAATTTTTTTTCATTTGTTTTTTAGATTTCAGTGTTCGTCGATGCTGATGTTAAGGTAGAATGTTGAAAAATAAATAAGGACGCCGAAACACAATCTAGATCCCACATTTTCATTGAAGCAACAATGGTTAAAATGGTTAAAGCTATAAGAGGAGTGATTGACCTATAACCTTATTTGCCTGTTTGGCCTACATGATTTACCTAATTTCCCCAAGGAGATCAATTTGATTCAGTGTAATCAAATAAAATCAAAATTCGTTTATAGCCCACCCTCATCAACGTTAAATATGCTAGATGATCAAGACACTCATCCATTTTCATTTATAATTTCTTTTTCAATAAATATTCCACATTCAGTAGGCTATGTATGACTCAATATCAGCGGCCTACATTTAAAATCTGTCGCTATTTTTGACATTTCTTAAAGAGTAGGCTGCCACATATAGGCGAACAAACAAACCTCTATGTTTAAGACAATACACCTCTCTCTCACACACAGAGGGCAAGTATTTTGGGCGTCAACACGATGCAAGGGCCAACGGTCTCCTCGCGCCTCCCTCGTGCCCGGATGAGCCGTTGCAACCCCGGCTGGGCATGGACCGCTGCCCGTCGGGACCCATATGTTCCGCAAAATGTCCAGGGGGCCATTAGCTCCAGTAAAGGACAGTCCGGCTCACACGGACGCTGACCATTTTCAACACTAACAACAATGAACCCTGATAGGGAGAATTTTACAAACACTTTAAGGTACAAAAAGCTGCAACATAGAGCAAGACCGTTTTAGTTTAGTTTTAGTAGTTTGATATGCACAAAAGTTTTTTACAAACATAGATTGCACAAATTAGAGCTTGCCCATCTAAAGCACCTCATCAATTCGTAGGCCCGTATACAAAAAACAGCCTACATAAAAGTAAAAATTAAACCTTGACAAAAACAAAACAAAATAAAATAATACATAAAATAAAACAAAAATAAAAAGTATAAAATACGGGATGCATTAACTACACATTATCTATAAACTTGCCATAAACCTAGTGCTTATAGTTCGAGGACGGCGAGAAGTAGGCGTGTAAACAGCCATATAGGCCGCCTACATATGTCCACGGAGTTGTTCGTGGTGTCTTTGACGGCTGCCGTGATTTTCCAAGAATCAGCACATAGTAAAAGTTTCCCCGCACTCTCTGGAAGTGAGTGTGAGCGCGGGCCAGAGGGAGAGGGCATCTATCAAAATACTCCCCGGTCCGGAGAGAGAGAGAGGAAAGAGGGGGGGCACTTTCCATTGGCGGAAGTTGGCAGGCCGGTGCCGGGGCGCGTGCCAAGTTCCTTAATGTTACCCGGCACCACCGCGAGCTCTGGAGAGGACGCCCGCGCGCCTCGCCGCTGCCGCGTGCCAGTTCACCGGGCCAAAGCGGCACTGCTGGGAGGAGTCTATGTTTCTTTCCTAATTCTGCGGCATCTGTTCATTATCCAGCGCGTTTAAAACAAGGAGGCTCATTCCGAGTGAAGCCTTTACCGCGCACACTGACACTAACGTGATATTGGCCTATGGCCCAGACACCCACACCCTCCAAAATGGACCGCTCTGTGCTTTAAAAGTGAAAATCGTTATTACAAACTGTTTAAACAGTTATGGCTAACTTTGAAACGGTCTTGGTATTGTTTTTTTTTACCTTTACCTTGCAGCAATGGAGGGTTGCCAGCAGATATATATGGGACAGCTTCTTTTCCAGCAGCTATAGAGTCCACTGCAAGAGATTGAGCAATTACATATATATATACGTTTACAAATATATGTTTTTTACATACAGTATATACTAAAGAGCCTGCATAGTGGAGTATGAGACAAATATGGTGGCATATTCCAAGCATATAAGGCCTTATGCTTATTTGGAAAGTCCTTATTTTAACCAAGACAGATAGGATATGCTGATAATGTTCCAGTTTTTTGAGCTTGTATGCACCAAACCCAGAACATGAAATGGCATTTTCTGCAATGAAATATATAATAATTTTGGCAGACTTTACTCACATATGACGGTATATACAATATACTCTCATATTCTGTACATAAACTGTTTTTTCTACTTTGGGCCAAACATGACAATGAATGCAGGAATACAATAAGGCCAGTCAAGCTATAATATGTTAACATGGATTAATTGAATATTGTTTGTCATTGGAAGTGATTCTATTAGTTTTCTGTATCATGTGAAATTGGAGTAAATGTACTATCCATACTATGGATAAAACACCTTTATTGCCGCTCAACTTTGCTGGAGAATTAGTGTTACTTTTTTAAAACTTAGCAGTTACACACTGTTCTCCTCTGCTGGTAAATAGTGAATGAATCTCACTGTTTAAATTAGCATGTTCATGCCCACTCATTTTCTCACTCAACTTGGTAAGGGAAAAAAAAATTAGGAGTGTTTGTCCAACCTAACAGTCAATAGTGCGATTATCAAAATGTCACAAGTACTATGGTGTGAACTCCAATTAACCGTCTAGCTAAAATAATAACAGTGTCGCAAAAATACAAATATTAGTCACTGAGGCTCCTTAAAAATAAATTGTGAATTTGCAAGAACAACACACAAGCGCACAAAACTACAATATTGTACACAATGGAAGTGGTTGTGCAGCCGACCTCAGTGCCAGCGCATACACCAGTGCACCCCCCCCAGACAGGGCCGACACTCCCATTCAGAGGAAATTCCACAACATCCATTTGTGATCACACAACGGGGGCGCAGGCAGCGGGGAGCATGGGGGCGGCCATGGGGGGCTCAACCCGGGGACAGCGGGTGCCAGGTAGGTTTCAGGGGCGGGGCAGTGCAGTGGCGGCTTGCCAGGTATAGGCGTTGCGGCACGCCAGATGTTCTGGATGTATAGTGTGCGAGAGCATTGTGGAAGAAAAGGCTGCAAAATGTGGAACAGGCAGAAAATGTGAACGGAAACAGCGCCTATACACTGTAAAAAAAAAAAATGTTTAGTTACATTTAAATGTCCTTAACTACACGACATTTATTATTTATTATCACATATGAGGTCCTGCATCCATGAAAAATTAGTGGCAGGAGGAAATATTTCATGGCGTTAATCTATGAACGTCTTTTATCCGAGCGTTACAACCAGAAACCCACAAACAAACACTGTTGGGTTAATTACAATTACAATTAGGTCATTTAGCAGACGCTTACAATTATATGGTGCGATTACATGGAGCAGATAATAGTTAGGCATCTTGCTCAAGGATGCTTACAGGTAGGCTAATTCTGGGGTTCGAACCCACAACCTTCTGGCTGGGTGACCACTAGACTATCCTGCCCCAGTATTCTGGGTTAAATAACATAACATGCTAAGTAGAACATATTTTCACAGTGTATTCCAGGGCATTAATCAGTGGATTTGTTTTGACAGCTCTCCATCTTTTTCACGGAGGTCCTAGTAAAGGCATGTCCTGGTGCGGCCGGCTAGCCTGCAATGGGGGCGTGGTTGGCCCCATGTTTAGGAGGTTAAGTAGGGCTGTGCATGGGGACGCAACTGGATAAATTGGGGGGGGGGGGGGGTTGTTGCTGGTCTGGACAGATGGCCTGTGCGTTCGTCTGCATTGCACGTGTGTGTGTGGTGCGTTGTGTGTGTGTGTGTTATGATAGGGTTGGATGATGCTCTGATCACATGGGCAGCAGTAATTGGCCTCCATATTGACCAGTTTGCAGTGCTGGGGGCGGGGGACGGGGGGTGGGGGGTAAGGCAGTCTCCCAGCTGGACCTGTCAGATGGCATCGCATCCACCTCACTGATCACCCCCCCGACGACCTCGGCACCTCTCCTCTGGCTTCTTTCCTTCTCTCGCTCTCCGTTGGCTCCCTTGTCCCCTGTTCTTCTCTCAGCCTCCTCTAATCTGCTTTAGCACAGCCCGCTCGGCCTCTACTCTCGGCCCGCTCGGCCTCGTGCGGTAACGGACGCCCAGTAAGACCGCTATGGTGTTTAGCAGGATGTAGGCCGGATGTAGGCCTCCTACCCAGAGCTGTAACGGTGTGTAACTCTAGGAGGAGTTAGTCCTGTAAGGGGGTTGGGGGGGGGTTCATCCCAGATTTGGCAGCAGAGGGTCTCTGGGTGTGGAGAGAACAATCGTCTCCTAGCTCCTGTCAGCCAGCAAACACAGAGAGCTGGCACACGCTCAGAGGGAAAGGACCGGGAGTGTGATGAGGGAGATGGACACACACGCACGCACGCACACACGCACACACACACACACACACACACACACACACACACACGCACGCACACACACACATTCACACTCACTGTATTTGGCTGTATAGATACTGAGGCACACAGACAAATCTCCACACACAGAAATCTTGTCTGCAAATCGCAACACGCATTTGCAGACAAGTGTAGCAAAAGTCACGTGTAAAAAGAGGCCCATCTGAGTTGTAACTGATGACTTGTCTGTATTTCAGGCTCTTTGGAGCAGACTTTTCTGCCATTAATATCTATGTACGCATTTAGACATACTTTAACACATTCACAAATCTGATTACGAACAGAAGGATTGAGATACAGGTAAACAACTCTCCACTCACATTTGTAAATAGTTTTGCTACAATTAATGGCCCCATTCATATTTACTCCCTTAAAAGGAAGTGAAAAACGCAGTATGTGGATTTTTCATCAGCATTTCCCGCATCAGCTGCATTAATCATATGTGGTTTCATTGTGACTTTAAAATGACCATAAACCGACGGGGTCAAATACAAAAAGATACCGGCTGTGCAAGCACGCATCAGGGTGAGCAAACACCGGTATAGGTACGAGAGGGCATGTGTTATTGTGCATGTGGCCTCTTCATAGCCATGGCAGCACGTTTCAGAGAGCTTGCCTCATCCTGGCTTGGACAGCGTTTTTTTTGTGCCTACCAGCGCAGGGGGGGCGTCGCTATTTGTATAGAGGACTGTGCATTAGTGTGTGTGCGCGGTGTGCAGGTCTATCTGAATTCCGTGTGTGCATGCGTGTCCGTCAGCAGAAGAAAAAAAGGGGGGGGGGTCGAGGAGGGGCTGAGTGCACGTTCGAATTCGGCGACATCTGTTCATTACGACTAGAGTGTGTTTATTTTTATACAGCCAGCCACAAGCAGAGAGCTCGACTGGCACCGCTGGTTAATGTACCAGCCCCACTTCCACCGCGCAGCCAATGAAATATTAAGCGGCAGACAGGAAGAGTGAAGGGACAGGAAGACAAATATGATAAGATAATATGTGACAAAAATGCACATGCACAGAGCCCAGACGCAAGCACGAGAGGTCCCCGTTCCGATCTAATTAGGAAAGAAACGTGATAAACATTCCCCGCCGAACCACCACGATAAAAGCCCCCTTTGTGTTGAGGTGGAGTGTGACTAGGAAATTAACGTGGAAATGGTTAAAATTCATAGAAAGTGAAGTTTCGCTGAGATGAAATCAAAACGCGGAGAGACACAGATTAATGTGTTTACAAACATATTTTTAACTAAGCTCATAAGCTTCAAACCACACCAGTGTTACACTGTTAATGAAATACGGCTCGGGCAAACTCAAAGCAGGAAAATATTTGTGTGTACATTTGTACATACTTGTATAAGGAATCAAGAAAGGTATCTCACCAAGCCCAACCCCTGCAGTGATTTAAGGACAATGTGGCTGCGTAATGTGGACCCATTTAACTGCAAAACAACACAAACAAAGAAAACTATTTTTGTCATACTTACAGTATATGATAACTAACTAAAGTTGGATTTTAGAACTATGAAAGAACTGTGTAAAAAATTATTTTTAATAAAGCAGCAATCATAAAAACGAAGACATTGTGAATGTATGGCAAACCATAATGGACAAACTACTAAAAGATTATGTCAAAATCTTCTGAAATCATCTCGAGAAAGAAGTGCAAGCAAGAATTAGCAAAATCTTTTCTCTAAATTCTAAAACAAAAGCCGTGACTTGCCTCACAAGTCTGCATTAGCCTTATATGCTTATGTTTAAGTTAAATGAAGTTCAATTCGGAACAAAGTCAAGCCTTCTGCTCTGCCGTGCTTGGACACATGAACACCCCTCCTAACCAGACCTTCCAATCCGCAAGCCCCCTGTCCTGCCTGTCCTGTCCTGTCCTGCCTGTCCTGTCCTGTCCTGCCTGTCCTGTCCTGTCCTGCCTGTCCTGTCCTGTCCTGCCTACCCTGTCCTACCCTGCCTGCCCGCACCCCCCGCCCCACTCCCATGACATTCCCCTGGGAGAAGCTGCTCTGGAATGTCGCTCATGGGGAATAATCTTGCCTGGGGCGCTCAATATGTTGCTTGTGTCTTGTGAGAGAAAGGAAGAGAGAGAGAGAGAAAGAGAGAGAGAGAGAGAGAGAGAGAGAGAGAGAGAGAGAGAGAGAGAGAGAGAGAGAGAGA
>JAOEHI010000023.1:1081818-1093636 GCA_025447815.1 Percopsis transmontana
CCCCCCCCCCCCCCCCCCCCCCCCCCCCCCCCCCCCCCCCCCCCCCCCCCCCCCCCCCCCCCCCCCCCCCCGGACATTCAAATACCAATGCATCATTTGCCATATCAATGTGTTCTGGATCACTTAAGGAGATACTGACTCAGGAGGAGGCATCTTGCTGGGCTCCACGTCAAACAGGAAGACACTATTGAGAGCCTGCTCTGCAGTGCACCGCCGCGCAGGGTCAAGGGTCAGCATGCGGTCCAGCAGGTCCAGGGCGTGGCTGGGCAAACTGGGACAAAAGAGAGAGGGTTCAGCCGCATGTCAACATGCGGGGGCTGGCCTCACGGCTACGGGGAACAGAGCAGTGGCGCTACGTACAACGCAAACTCCTCCCGTAGTCGCCGGCGGTACTGCTTCTTGGGTTTCATGGTGTTGAACAGGGGGAGCTTGATGACGTCGGGCCACACCGCGGGGCAGGGGCTCCCACACAGGCGGCTAGACAACGGAGAACAACGGTTTAGAGGAGAGAGAGAGAGAGAGCAGATATTGGGTTATACCACACTGTGTTCAGTGGGGAGGTTCTACCTGATGAGCTCCAGCTGCAGCAATTCCTGGTTGGCCTGGAAGATGGGCTTCTTAGTGAAGAGCTCTCCTAGAATACACCTAGACACACACGTGGTACAGTGAGTTACATCAAAAACCTCCACAACAGGGCTCGCTGGCCACTGGAGACAGTTATGAGAATATAAAAGAGGAAGCCGGTTCATTTACCAGGTTGCATGTTAACTTAAAAACGTCAATGTAAAATTCCTCCTTTTCCTTTAATTATATACTACACTATTAATCATATACACATTTAACAATGAGGTTTTATTTTTTTTAAATAACTTTACCACAGCTTCCACATTCAAATATTTATTTAAATCACATGAAGATAAATTACTTTAAAAATCTAGTGCGTTAGACTGTTAGAAAAGTGCCTGAGCAAAGAAAATAGATGTATATGGATGTGCACAATACTGTGCAGTATAGACGTACACCAAGAGGAAGAGGTCAGTTGTGTTAGCATAAGAAGCTATTGGTCCATATCCCCCCCAAAGGTTTCTGTGTTGATGTCTGCAGGCTTACTGAGGAACCAATGAGCCACCACAAAGAAAGAAAGAAAGAAAGAAAGTAGTAACTTGTCATTGCTAGAAGGGTTACTCACCCACAGCTCCAGACGTCAATAGCAGGAGAGTACCTCTCCTCTCCCAATAAGAGCTCAGGAGGACGGTACCATAGCGTGATTACTTTATTAGTGTACGGCCGACTGGGGGGAAAAGAAATGAAAAAAATAAATAAAAATACATTCAGTATGCCTTAAAATTAGCATCGTTCTCACAAGTTGATCAACTTTTAGAGTGTTTTGACTTTTGGATAATAATGTAGCAGATAGCACCATCTAGTGGAGGGATAATTCAAAACAAAATGCATTCTCATCTAGCTGCAGACAGCGTGGGGTTCAATTACTTAATTAAGTAGATAATCAAAATCATTAAGAAGAGAATACATTTCCAATTTTCTTACCTTTCCTCTGAATTATACAGACGAGCCAAACCAAAGTCTGCCAGTTTGATCTGACCACTGTATTAAAAAAGGGAACAGCATAGCGCCCAGACATTAGCCAGGAGATATGAGAGCGATCACAAGTGCATTTAGCCAATTGGCTAATGCACAATCACAATACACAATCTCCATAAGCCAGGAGTGTAATTCCACCAAACAATTGCCACAATATCTGGACCAGCTTCTTAAATGACAGTACTGGTACTTGACCTGTTGTTGAGCAGGATGTTGGAGCACTTAATGTCTCTGTGCAGGAAGTTCTTCTTGTGGCAGTAGTCCAGGCCTTCCATCAGCTGCCGCATGAAGCTACGGATGTGCTCGTGGGAGAACTGGACCATTCCCGACTCCAGCAGACCCATCAGATCATGGTCCATGTATTCAAACACCAGATAGAATGCGCCTAGAACACAATTAGGTAATTTAGCTGATGCTTTTATCCAAAGCGACCTACAGCGAGTACAGTTACAAGCATTACAAGGAGCAGATAAGGCTTAGGCATCTTGCTCAAGGATGCCCACAACCTTCCGGCTGGGAGTCCAACACACAGACCACCCTGCCCCCTGGATAGTCACACCAACAGGAGCGTGGTCACTTTAGTAGATTGCTAGTGACTACAAATGTACACACGATGGCTGCAGCAGCAGCCATCGTGTGTACTTGGGGTATGCTCTTTTTTTCAGTAGCCCAAACCTGTGGGAAAGTACTACCAAGGTGTCCTTGAAAAAAAGGCCCTTACGCTGTAATGATACCAGTTAGCATGCTCAGTACGCAAGGGTGAGTTGGTGCGGAATACGATCAAGGCGTAGCTGAGGCTGGTTCAACGCCAATGATCCCATGCTTGCCCTCTCTCTCCCTCTGGCATTTACCTTTGTCTTTTTTGAAGTCCAGTGCGTCCTGCTTGTCGGTGACAATCTCCTTCATGTTGACCACGCTGCGGTGGTTGAGCTGTCGCAGGATCTTGATCTCTCGGATGGCCGTGATGGGGAAGCCCTCCTTCTCATTGTCCAAGCGCACCTTCTTCAGAGCCACCAGCTCTCCTGGAACACAAAGAATGGCTTATAGAGAACCACACACACGCAGGCAATCCATGGAAAGTTTACCGTGCCTTTCCTGGCTTGTAGTATAAACATGCGTGGAGTGTCAAATGACAGCACTTCAATGAGACTTTTCTGTGCTGATGAATTCCTAAACGGACAGAAATAAAACTATTCAAGCTGTCATACATCATGAATTCCTATATATATAAATATATATGATCAGGAAATAGTGGCTCTGTAAACTAATCCAGCCATTGCTCTCACCAGTAGGGCTGCAACTAATGACTCATCTGTTGATTATTTTCTTGATTAATCGATTAGTGGTTTGGTGTATAAAATGTCAAAGAAATTGTGTATCCCAAAGCCCAAGGTGACGTCCTCAAATATCTTGTTTTGTTCACACCCCAAAGATGTTGATTTTACGGTGATAGGAGTAAAGAAACTAAACCTAAAATTTTAAGAAGCTGGAATCAGAGCATTGGGACATTATTCAAATTGCACAAACCGATTATTTGATTATGAAAATAGTTGTCGATTAATTTAATAGTTGACAACTAATCGATTAATCGTTGCAGCTCTACTCACCAGTGTCCTTGTCCTTGGCCTTGTAAACCTGTCCATAGGTGCCCTCACCAATGATGCCGATGATGTCAAACTTATCGACGCAGCGCTTGCCCCAGTCGCTCTGAGTCTGCTTGCGCTCACCGTAGCGCGGGCTGCAAAACCTGGTGCAACCGATAAGACAAAGGGAAGCCATTGAGAACCAGTGGAAAAAGAGAGGCAAAGAGGAACGGGTGAGAAGAAGGGAACAAACCAACTCACTTTGGTCGCTTCTTAAGCGCCATGTGGGGTAGAGGGGAAGGCTGGCCGATGGTGTATTGTGGGGGGGACTGGTCTCCACCCGGAAGGGTCGGGGGCAGGGGAAGGTCAATGAGAGATGGCCGGCTGCGTATCTCCTTCTCCTTTCTGCTCGGCCTCTGTGGCGGAGTGGACTTCTTTGGACTGAGAACAAGACATGAAGACTTACAATAATGTACAATTACAAGTGTTACAAGGAGCAGGTTAGGTTAGGCATCTTGTTCAAGGATGCTCACAGGCCAACTACGGGCTCGAACCCATGACCTTCCGGCTAGCGCCCCTTAGTGGAGTCAACAAAATGCCCACCGTACAATGTGTGTGTTAGCATTCTAAGGAGCGCCTCACCTGTTCTGGGCATCTCCCAGCAGCATTGGGGGTAGAGGCAGAGGGGGCAGGGTTGAGGTCTTGTGCACGGGCTTCTGACGGACAGGGCTTCGTGTGGGGGGCAGAGCGGGAGATCTGGGCTTGGGTGCGGCCGGCGGGGGGGCCGGGGGCTGTATGCTGGGCTCCACCTGAGGAGGTGGGGGCGGGGGGGCCTGGTTGAGCGAGCCCAGCGGCGCAGGGGGAGACGGCTGAGGCAGCACGGGAGAGGAGGCGGAGGGAGGGGGAGGCACAGCGGCCTGGTCTTCGCCGGAGGGAGTGTCCGGGGGCGGAGGGGCAGAGAGCGAAGGCTGAGGCTGAGGCTCAACCGCTTGTCCCGAGTCTCTCTCCGACTGTGCCGCTTCCGCCTTGGCAGTCCGGGGGGCGGGGCCGGCAGCTTTGCGGGCCGGCGGGGGAGTCGAGGCGCCGCGAGCGGCCGCCACAGCTGCCACGGCAGCCTGGCGCTCCTTCTTCCTGCGGGTCAACTCGGCGCCCAGGCTGGAGTTGAGAGGCAGGCGGGAGGAGGGGGGCGAGCGGCTGGCCGGGCGGGAGCTATGGGAGCCGCCGCCCGCACCCGCGGAGGAGGCGTGCCTCTTGCTGCGGGAGCGCGAGGAGGAACGGCGGGACAAGTACGTGGGAGGAGAGCGACTTCTGGAGCGGCTGGGGGAGAAGAAAAAAAATGCACAACTGTTAGGACCTTGTTAAGAGGATTACCTATTGGAGGACACTGGAGTGTACCGGCTCTCCATCACCCACTAGTTTAGAGAGGGAACCACAAAAATGCAGTCCAGTCCACAGGCCAAACACTTATCCATTAGTAGATTATAGGCCTACTTCATACTTAAATTCCGTAATAGTTTTACTAGAACAGAACCTAAAGGTATCAGAACCTAGCTCATGTCTTACTTCCGATTTCTTAGTAATTTCACTGTCTGTTGCCCATCTTAACTGACATTAAGTCAGGCTTGAGTTAAATATCTGACCTGGTATGGTGGTGTTGTACAGGCCTGCCCACAGCAAAACATTCAAGGGCCTTTTTTATATCGGCTAGCCACCTCTCCCTGAAAATCTCAGAGCAGCGTTTATAAGGCCTCGTCACAGTTTCACTCTTATGCTGCTGACGCTACAGGATGCAGATCAAGTGGATCAAGAGGAAGGAAAACCTGTGCCGCCTATTGACCCTTTCCCTTTGATCGGTTAAAAGACGCTGTGTGATTGCCGTGTGATTGAACCCAGTGTTACTAAGAAGCTGTTCTGCTGTGAAGTTCTGAGAGTTCTGCGCACTTCTCTCTACCCCTCCGGCCACCCGTCCCTCTCGCTCTACTCTTGGCGCTGGGAATAGCTCAGGCTTTGCCAAACGCAGGAGAGAATGGAATGTTAAAGGAGGTACACATCACCTTTAACAATTCATTCATGGTAACCTCAGTTGTGACCTTTGTAAATACCTCTTGGACGATGGGTTAGATTACATATCCAGGAAAAAATCTGATTTAAAGTGAACTATAAATAGACATCCTACCAATGGGAAATGGAGGTACACAATTGTGTCATTGTTGTTTAAAACAACTGTGGACGTCATGGGTGTCTGATGAACAGACCAAGGAGAGGCGGCACTTACCGCGACATGGGGCTGGTGCTGGAGGACCTGCGTGCAGCATAGGGGCTGACGGAGCGCCGCTGCGAGTAGGGGCTGCTGTCCCTCTCGTAGCTGGAAGACCTGTGCCTGCTGCGGCGAGACATCTCGCGGTAGGGGCTCGGGCTCTGCTGGGCCGGCCTGCGTCTGCCGTACCTGTCCTCCACCTGCCCGTAGCCGGTGCCCACTGGACTGTCCCCGCCGGCCCCTCGCCTGGGGCTCGGAGACAGTGCGGAGCCTCCGGCCTTTCGGCGGGGGCTGCCCCTGCTGGACGACTTGCCCTTGGGGCTGGATTTGTGGCTCTTCGAGGCCTTGCGGTGGCTTCTCTCTGTCCGGCCCCTCTGGGTGGAACTGTGGCTTCCCTCCCCCCTGCCTTCTCTCCGCTGCTGCTTGTCCTTGCGAGACTTCCCTGAGCGGCTGCTCTCCTTGCTCCGAGAAGAAGAGGTGGAAGAAGTAGTACTGCCTACACTGGCTGCAGGCTGCGCTTGGGCGGAGGGCGTCAGATCCACCCGCTTTGAGTCCGCCTCAAGTTGATCCTGGCGCCTGGATGAGGTGCCCATTGAGGGTGCCACAGGGGGCGTTTTGTCCTTGCTCTTTCCAGCGGCCCCCTTCTCGCGATCTTTACTGCTCTTTTTCTTATAACCCTGATCTCCATCCCCGGATTCTCTAACTTTGCTAGCATCCTTAGATTTTCTGTGAGTGTGTCTATGCTCCGTGTTCACCCCGACTGTGGCACCGCCACCATCCTCGCACTCCGGAGAAACGTCTAATCGGTCCCTGGTCCCGCGGTCTGATGGTTTACAGTCAGGTGGGTCCGAGAAAGTGTCCGAATCGGAACTGATATCGTCATACTCCACCAGAGGCTTCACCGCGTTGACGGCAGGGGGCGCCCCATCGCCATGGGCAGAAACTTCAGGGCCCAATGCCGCCGAGGACTCGCGACCATGTTTGGTAGATTTATGTCGTTTGCGCTTTGAGGACGAAGTAGACTTTGCCGTTTTTAAATTAACCTTACCGTCTTTGCTCGTGATGTTTCCCGCCGAGCTATGGGGTGAGACCTGGGTTTGGTGTAGCCCACCAATGTTGCCACTCGTTGTTTGAGGCTGCACGGCAGCGCTAATGTTCGATTCGGGCTTCCTCTTGGTCCCATGGTGTCGGTCCGACCCAGGCATTCCTCACGTCGGCGACTGTACCTCTCCTGCTCGTTGGCCTCGTTGGCCTAAGCAATTCATTCACGGGAGAACGGTATTTCACAATGCCAAGTGTTACAAACAAACAAGAGTGGAATAGAAAATAAACAAACCAGGCCTCTCACATCCAGTCCTTAACGTCAGTTCATTCCAACGAAGTCGCCATCATTGTTTCACAAAGCAGAAAAAAATCTTAAGGTAGTAATCCCGTGCTATAACGTCTTTACTTTGAATGGCTCAATGAATTGAAAAAATCCAAACCACATATCGTAGCATTGTGGTGTCTTCGCCGTTTGTATCTAGCTAGCTTGCTAGCTAACGATGAGCAGCTAGCGTGCTGATTTCGTAAAAAAGAAAGACGTCCCTTTGTGAAAGCTGTCCTTGTCCAATGCCAAGTTTTGTAAAGGTATATTTATTCCACAAAATTACGGTTTTAAGAGTTCAGAAACAAGCAGTGGTCGTCACAGAAAGACGACGTTGTTTCTCGAACAAAATGAAAACTTGACCCGGTTGGTACTGTTTACATGTTCCCTTTAATGTCAATTTTATCTCCTATAAACTCAATATTGATCAGAAATTATAGTATATTCGTGTGCAGTAGATGTTCCAGTTTATTATCAATGGCTCTGGGAATCAACCAGGCCTATATTTAGGGCGATGCTAGTGGATTTAATAACATCCACAGCCCTGTCTGAAGGAGACTACAAACGCCATTGTGGCTCCTGTGACTAGCAGGTTTTCCGCACAGTAGTATAAACCGGAAATAGAGTGTGCTGTCAATCTTCAACGTATCTTTGCAACGTCCTCTCAAGACTGGAAACCCGCCTTTTGAATTTGTTGTGGCGCGGCATGTACAGGCACGATAGACTAGGATCTATAATATAAATAATATTATGTCTATTATTATCTGTTCAAGAAATTCACGGGAATCTGGTGATTTCCGACTCAAAGTTTTGATAATAATTACAACATCAATGCAATGTAGTTATCTATGTATGTATGTATGCATGTATCTCTCTATTTATTTATCAATTACATATAGGTAAAATTATTATAATAATTAGTGCTATAGTTACTGATCAGATTTGAACTAAGTTTAACCCTGTTTTAAAAATGCTAATAACGTTAATGGGTTGATAGGTGCATTACTGTGTCTTATTGTCAGATATGGACGTAACAAATAAAATAAAATATAACTTATTTATATTTATTATAATATCTCGTATATGGATTTGTTGTCATACGCCACGGCATGCGTTTCCCGCGACGATGACGTAAAATTACGAGTCTTGGACGTCCTTGTTGATTGGTCCCGTTGCCATGCGGGAGGAGGCATAAATAACAAACAGGAAGTGTTATTTCCTACAGTAATAAAGATTAATCTAACTTTATGAAAAACATACGTTGAATAAAAAAACAATTTGTATTTTAGCTGATCCGTGGTAAGCTAATATATTAAAGTTTCGCAGTTTGGCAAAGCGGCCATCGTAATGTTATTGTATCGTATACATTCTATCAATATTAGTCTGTATAGGCAAATATCTTGTTATATCACGATTGAGCCCCTTCTCTGAAGAGCGACAAAATGTTTATTTTTGTTTCATTATTTTAAAGTGCAAGCTTTTATTTGTTAGAAGACTGACCCACAACTAGGAAATACGATCAACAAAACCCTTAATATTGTGAAATGTATGTATTTAATACACACGGTCAAAATACAATATGTTACATGTTTCATTTACGGTCATTTACTGTGGGCTAGTGTCAACTTGATTTGAGCCAATACGGTTGTGTGTGTGTGTGTGTGTGTGTGTGTGTGTGTAGGCGAGGGGGAGGCGAGGGCTAGTGAGCAGATAAGAGAAACTGGCCTGTTGGCTGGTGCATTTTAATCAAAAGAGGGCTCTTGCATCTGTTTTCCATGCCCTAAAAACAACCAAACCCGGCGTCAGGACTATCTAGAGGACGGTAGCATGATAGTTCTAGAAGGGAATTTGCAAGAAAAGAGCCAATATCGACACGATACAGCGCTTCAACTGAATTCCTTGTCTCTCTGATTGAGTCTAAACCACCGTCCGAGATGGGGAAGGAGGTGAACGGTGTCTCACGGAGCCGATTTGAGGTGAGTTCGTTGTGTGAAATAAGTGACATTATTGCAAAGGCGCTGAATGAACCTATTTCTACCATTAGGATGCAGGCCTAGTGGATGACTCTGTGTGCTGAAAACAGCGCTTATGCTGAGAGTATTGGTGCAGCTTCCGCAGTCAATGTTTGGATTAGGTAAAAATTATGTTTTGTCGCAACAGTACTGTCTAGCACGATTTACTTTGATTGCGCGAATGGTTGTTACCATTAACCCTGCTATGCGGTTCGTTCTTGGAATCGTGAACATTTTAAAGGTCCTCAAATGTTGTCCTCGATTCTTTGTGCCGTCAAAACAAAGACAACGAGACTCTGTAGTAGCCTACACCGAAGACCGCTTTATTACACCTTGAAATGTCCATCATGATCACAAGAAACCCCGGCGTTTTAGGAATATGCGCAATTTATTATAATCTGGTCTATCGTACTTGGTTGCTGGGTCCTTTTTGAGCTGTCCGATCAGCGGACTGTTGTGTAGCCTACGTCCATGGCCGCTGCGGCTCTGGGGGCCTTGAGTTGAGACTGCTACTCAGACTGTGTTGCATCGGCCATGGCTAGACGCAACTATTTGAAAATAATCTGCCATCTAATAGCACTGACACCTTATAATGTACACAAACATGCACTGATAATCGATGCAGCTGTACCCAAGTTTAGACATCGGTGCTGATCGATACCGATCGCTGTAGGCTAAACTTTGCGTCGCAGCAATAAACTGTGCAGCCAAATAGCAGTGTGCAGTATAATGTTAAAAAATGACCACGTATTCGTCTCATTACACTAGCCTGTGTAGCCCAAGCACTCGGTGTTGGTTAATCCCCAGCTAGCCTGGGATTTGTGTGGTTTTATTTATTTTTAACGGTGCAACAGCTGACGACTGAAGATTCAGGCCATACCTTCTGGCCTGACAGCTGCGGTGGATACGTGATCTGTAGTTTATTAGCCAATAACAATGGACTTGTCTAGTCTTGGAAAATGACTCGCATGTCCTAATTTTGTTACCCATCAGATCAAATTATTCATAAAAGTGTCTGACGTCACTATATTTTTCCCTGGATAATTGGGGTCGTCATGTTATCCTAAACCTAAACACTGTAGTCATTTATCAAAGCCATTAAACTCAACACCATCAAACACGTTACAGGAAACAGAACACTGACAAGTTGTCCAGTGGACATTTAATAGATTTATTGTTACTTAACCATAACCCCACTGAGGCGCAAATAATGCCCACATTCATGTAATATCAGGTTCGAGTTGTGTTAACTTACAAAAGGAACAGTGTATGACTGTTAACTAGACGTATCTGGCTGTATTGGCTGTGGGTTGTTATAACGTTTTGGCTGTGGACTGAACGCCGAACAGTCAGAGTAAATCCGCTCTAAATGCAAATTGTCTGTACCTTCGTAGTCTCTCAAAAATATTATATTTTTGTGTTGGCAGTCAGCCCCTGAACTGTATGTTTGTGTTTGTGTGCACTTGCTTGCGCTCATTAGTTTGTTTGAGAGACACAAGACGTGTTTTGACATAGCCTAGAGCTCGTCAGTCCTGTTAGTCATGTCAGAGATGGGCATGGTAAATTTAAGCTTTACTAAATGTATTGCTATGGTATGTATTCTGAAAACGGATTGGTTACAAAATATAATCCATAAATGCAATGGACCCTGCCATTTGCAGGACAGCTCAAATTACAGTAGGCTAATTTCACATTTATCTGTTTACCTACTTTGCCTATTCCTTGCCTATTCCCTGACTGTTATTTTTATTATTATTATTATTATTATTATTATTATTATTATTATTTGTTTTTTTTGTGACTTGTATGGACAGAAAATCTATCATCACACTTCATGTGCCTCATTTAGGATTTATCTTGCAAACGCTACATAGTTAAATGGATGGGACCAGATGTAACTAATAGGATGCCTCGATTAGAAAATGGAATGTCATGCTATATCCACAAATTTACCATATTCCTCGAAATCTATGGGTGTGGTAGTACAATGATTGCCAACATAATGCTTTGCTGATGCTCACATGCATGTGTGCATCTAGGTTTTCTGGTCCTAAAAATGTCTATTAATCACTCTGTGGTGTTTTTGAATTTGGATCTGTACGGGTTTGTACAGTATTTGCTACCTATGCTATTACACAAGTAAATGCTGTTCTTTTTTAAATGAAGCATTTGTCAAATGTGCAATTGTTGTTGGCAGCAAGATATACAGTATTATCACTATACAAAATTATACGGTGTAGAGAATGACACAGAATAAAAAGGGACATGTACACAGTCAGGCAGGCAGGAAGGAAGGAAAAAAGACTTGTCATCCCAATTTGGTTTCGAAGCTACAAAAACATTTTCTACATTTTCTTCATTTCCAAATGTTCCATCGCCGTCTGTGTTTTCAAGCCTTGACACTGAACTCATCTCACGTGATGAGATAGTGATTGTTTACCCATGGCTCTTTTGCTGGGGTTGTCTTTGAGCCGGGAGGTGACTGGATGAATGGAGCCCCCCCAGCCATGGTTACTATGCGCCCAAGCCTCCGCCAGGGCCCTAACACTGTCCCCTTTCGCCTTCCAGATGTTCTCAAACAGCGACGAGGCTGTCATCAATAAGAAGCTACCCAAGGAGCTGTTGCTACGGTGAGTGACATTTATAAACACTTCAGCCGCCGGTAAGGTGTCGTGAGTGAAGCCGGCGTTTTGCATATGCTCACCACCCCTTCTGAGTTTATGATTTGCACCTACGCAACACTTTCAGACTGAGGGCCCTCCCCCACACCCTAACACAAACCACCATACGTACGTACTTCAGCTGCTATTTACATTAGCATGTCAACACAACATCCGGGAACCGAACTGATCGAAAACAAAGCCAGTCCTTTTGTCAGCTAAACAATAAACCTACCAACCAACCATCTGCAAGTTTTCCTCGTGGCCGGGGGGGGGGGGGGGGGGGGGGGGGGGGGGGGGGGGGGGGGGGGGGGGGGGGGGGGGGGGGGGGGGGGGGG
>JAOEHI010000023.1:1093736-1155014 GCA_025447815.1 Percopsis transmontana
TATATATATACACACACACACACTGTACTGTATTTATATACTGTATATAAATAATATGTATCACCTCTCTCTTTCAGACCTGCAGTAATGAGGTGAAGTGTATCTGTGACAGGGATTACACAGGGAAGGACTGCAGTGTGTTTGACCCCATCCCTGATCCCACAGCCCCGCCGGGTCCAGAGAAGAAAGGTCCATAGCACTCTGTGTCTCTCTCTCATAACCCCCTCCTCCCATAGTCTACACCATACATCGCTGTAACTTCTATGTGTACCGAGTGTGATATATTGTCCTGCCAGTCCGTCACTTCTGTATGAATCACGTGAGATTGTTAATGTGATACTGAACTT
Organism: Percopsis transmontana; assembly: GCA_025447815.1. Lineage (NCBI taxonomy): Eukaryota > Metazoa > Chordata > Actinopteri > Percopsiformes > Percopsidae > Percopsis > Percopsis transmontana. Next base: position 1,094,084 of record JAOEHI010000023.1, read on the forward strand.
GAGGAATAAACCTTGACTGTATAGCTTCCCTACTAAAATATAGACGTCCACACACTGACACTAGGGAAATATTCTGCTTGGTTACTGTATTTAATGAGCTGATCCCAACCTCATTGTATCTCAACTCGCGTCTATGATGCTGGTGGAAGCCAAAAGACCACGCTAACAGTATGCTTTTGAGAAACTGGGAAAAAAACCTAAACACAACAGCAATGAATTCTTCTCATTAAATACAGTGACCAAATGGAGTTATTTATCCTGAAGCTTCTACTGGGGTAAGGAAGCTATATGTTCAAAGTTTTACTGGTTCAGTATAACTGATGTTCGGACAACTCTCTTTTGTAGTATTTGCCTGTTTTTATCTCAAAGCACATGGGAATGTTTTGGGATACTGTTCAGCATACACTGTGTTCACTGGCAATGGGCATTTTGAGGAATTTAGTAGTCGAGTACACTAACGCATTAAAAACATAACACTTGAGTACTTTTGACACACTTTTGACTTTTGACACATCTGAACTGAAATTCATAAATTTTAATTGGCTTTATTCATGGAAACCATTTGATAAAAGGGATGGGCTTCTGTTTTTTGTTTGTTGTGCAAGTAATTAAAAAGGCCAACTCTTGCTGCTGGTTTGTGTGTTACTCAAACGAACACTCGTTAAATGGACCCTTTTCACAGACGTCAGTGTCAAACCCAACTGTAGCTAATAATATTAATAATGTGTCTGTTTGATTTAGCCATTCTTATTACTATGACACTTCTGTGAAAAAGGTCCATTATCCACATGAAGAAAACACCTTCTTGTTTTCCTTTGAAAACAGTTGTTGGACTGCCACCTGCAGCTGAGCAAATGCTAACCTTATTAGTAAACCATGTAGAATAAAATGGCTAAATCTGTATCTCACATAACTACATACCTTAAAATATTTATAATTGATATTCTTTTAATCTATATCAAATCGTCTTTGGGTCGGAAATATTGGTTAATGCTACTTCAACATCGGTAATATTAAAAGTTGGCTGCAAGATTCAAGCAAGGTATTTCTCTCAATCTTAATCAAATACTAGGTTGTTATATAACAAGTGCTCGATTACTCATGCCTGTCGCCAGTGAAAACACATTTATGTGTGTGTGTGTGTGTGTGTGTGTGTGTGTGTGTGTGTGAACATGCACTGTGTTGCTAGCTCTGTTACAAGTGTCCTCCTTGCTTTTTTGCAGTCTGCCAATGACACAGGGCATTTGAGCAGCTGCTCTCGTAGGGCAAAAAAAACTCAAAGCCAGAGTGTGTCCCGGTGAAAGAGAAGGATAGAGGGAATGAGACAACGAAGTAATAAAAACATTCCTCTTTTTTACTTCTTCTTCCCCCTTTGCTGTGGTCTTCCCCTGACCTTGCTTCGCTCACTTGCTCACACTCTCCCACTTCCCCCCCCCCCCCCCACTCTCTCTCTGCAGGTATTCCACATCTCTCTCTCTCTCTCTCTCTCTCTCTCTCTCTCTCTCTCTCTCGTTGATGTCGTCGACGTACGGTGTGTTTTGACGCTGTCCTCTTGACGTGTGTTTTTTTTTCTAGTGGTGTTGTTTCTGCCCACCCTAACCCACCCCACCCTTCCCTACCCCTCCCCACCCTTCCCTACCCCTCCCCACTCCTCCCTTCCGTACCCCACACCACCCTTCCCTCTGTGCAGGTCCCAGTGGCACCAATATCATAATAGGGTCCATCGCAGGTGCTATTCTCCTTGCAGCTATAGTCCTAGGGGGAACAGGATGGGGATTTAAGTAAGAAGAGTTTCTGGCATGCCTTTGTTTACCTGTCTGCTTCTATACTTTACCCCCCCATGCCCTTCTTCAATGCACTCTCAGTACACACACTGTACACACACATTCACCATTCCTCGGAAATGATGCCCTTTTAAAAAAAATAAAAAAAAATAAACTGCTTATATTTGCTTCCAGTGATCAGCCGCTCTAAAATCACTTTGGTAATTTATATGTAATTGCATTTTCCATCCAATTAAGTTTATATACAGTGACCAAATGGAATATTTAACCCTGAATGTCCGAGTGTGTGGACTCAAAATGACTTAACTTAAAGTTAAGTTGAATAACATTTGTTTTACAGTGCAATACAAACATCACACTGTATTGGGACATGAACAATCCCGTTCTCCCTTTCCCCTTCCCCTGCCTTGTTTAATAGGCCAGTCCTGTTAGGATAGATCTAGATGCTACTCTGCCATTCCTTGTAGTAGATCTTCTAGCCCTCGTTGCTTCACACACTGTACACAAATTACCTGAAAGCTAGTCCACTGGTGCCACACACGGAGCTTTCCTTATCGGGAAGTTCCTTTTCATTCCCATCCTGAATCCAAATCCCTTGAGTTCCCATGTAGCAGCGAGACATTGCTTTAAACAGTTGTACTAACGGTTCCCAACCTGGATGCTTCCTCTGTGCTGCCTCACCTCTGCATGGTTACTTTAGTTCACTTCTCACACTGTGACCTAAAAGGACTGCAACCCAAGCCCAGCAAGGACAACTTGGACCATATCTTTTCTCCCGGTGGCTTGAAGAATCTAGCCTACTAAGGATGTTGTTTGGGTAAATGATCTGTACTCTGGTTAATGCTGGCATGTAACGCACAGTCCTTTTAGGAAACAGGAAGTAGGTGCATGTGTGAGCTGTGATGTCCAACAACAGGTAGTCCTACCTTGGCAGTAAGACTCTTGGCTGGGAGAATAGACTTGGCAGGCCCGGAAGGGTGTCCCAAACCTTGTGGGACTGAATGGATGGATGGATGGATCATTCAATCAGTGGATTCATTCATTGCTTGATTGCAATCTTCCCCTACTCACATTGGGACATTATCATAGCTTGTGATGTCTTACTGAAGCATTAATATGACTTTGGCTCATATTAGTGTGTATATAAAGCCTGTTTATTAATATCAATTGTGATCTCACAGTAAGGTTTTACCAAACATTTCCATCATAAAGGAAATTTAGAATCAAGTCAACCCTTGATAGGCTTTATAATACACCTCTAAGCCTGTTATTGCAATTGATGGACAATGCATTGTTTTTTTTTGTTATTCATTTTTTCTGATGTTGTGTCTTTTCTCCCAATGTCTTCCCATTTTCTCCCTGGATGCAGGAACATTCGAAGAGGAAGGTATAACCTTGCAATACCCTCCAATCCTATCTTACCCAGGCCTTTAATTCCATCTCTCTATCATTATAATACTGAAACACTAGTGAAAGTCCTCTTCACCTGAAATGCCCCTTAAAGCGATATTGCTCCTTACCTCAATATAAATACACATGTTGGAGTCCGTGATTAAAGTAATCCTTTGGTCATGGAAACTGTTTCTCAAAATTTATAATTTTTTTCTCAAATATACACTTCTAATGCTTATAGGAAGATGGTCCATGTGTCCTGAAATTTTCTTAGGATGAAAAATGTTATTGTTGTATTGTTTAATTTAAGATACATTTCGAGATTTGATAATTCTTTGCAGATGTGAAGTACATTTTTGAGAAAGAATGGAAGTCAGTGAAGGTTTGAGGGGAAATAAATAAGTTCATGAAAATAGCACCCCGAACGCCAACGTGTGACTCTAGATTGAGGTAAGGAAGTTATAGAAATTGAAGGTTTAAAATAAACATTAATATCACTTTATTTTTAACCCCTTTGATTTTAATTCCTTTTTCCACCTGCAACGCAGTGTGGCTTTGCTTCCTTTTTTCAGCTGTTTTCAGCCTCTTTTCACACATCCATCTTCATTTTCATTGCCTCCGTCTTTTGGTCTAACTCTCTGGTCCATGCCGCCCCTTCATTTACTTTCAGATCTGGTGGAGGATAAGATGGCTGTCTGCCATTCTGTCTCTGTGTCCATCTACTCCCGTCTTCCTCGCACTGTGTCGTTTCCACATCGGAGAAGAGGTGGGGGAAAAAAAGTCTTCCACTCCTGTCCTGGACATCTGCCAACCTCTTCCGATCTCGTCTCCTCCTATTCCTCCCCATGTCTACTCCTGGTCTGTCCTTCTGCCTGGCTCCGCCCCCTCCCCTGGGTCTGTGGCTTCTCCCACCATAGCAGCCAATCATAAACCTGTGGTTGCTGCCAGCTGGCCACCAAGGGCCATGGAGGGGGGGGTCTGGGCCGCTTCTAGAATGAGCAGGTGGCAATCCCCTGTGCAGGAGCCATGGTCTTCCCCCCGATGTTACAAGCTTTGAGACTCTTTGAGCCTCTCTCTTGCATCTCCAAAAGTATTACGAAGAACATATCAACGGTGGACCAGTCCAGTTTGAAGCAGTCTTTCCACTGCCTGCCTGCCTGCCTGCATACAAACTACACATGGCCGTCAATAGAGACTGCAGTTCGGTGGTGGACCAGGCTGGCTGTCTAGCAGACTCTTGAAATGCTGAAACGTTGTAATTGGAACGTGATAGGAATCGTTTCCTTTTCGTCTTCGAGGTAAAAGAACTGAGGCACAGCCCGGCAAGGCCAGGGCTTGTCTGGTTGCATCTCAGATCTAAAAATGTTAACCTGCTCAACCTGGATCTACAAACTTGTAACAACATGAAGATGATTTAAGAAGAATCCTGCATTCGACTGCTGATGGCAGGTTTTCCCAAAGCAGAGTGGTTAATATTCCTTTAAGATTTTGAGACCCTTATTAGTAATCAGAGTCTAGACTGATGTGTTTAGATGTTTATGCTCATTTGAACTCAATAATTTTCAGGTACAAAATGGAGGCCAGGTGTTATGGTTTTGGGATCATTTTATTTAATTTAAAAAAAAAGAAAAAAACTGAACTTTGAAGCAGCAGAGACCGAAACTTAGTGTTTTCAACCACAGAACTACTGACATACATTCCACCTCTAGTGTTCACACAAAACCCGCCTGTACATGTGTTCACCGCCAAGGTACGTAAGCTAGGGAAGTTCAATATGTATGTTTGTGCATGCGTGAATGTAGTATGAGTGCAAGCGATTTTTAAAGAAGAGAGAATGTGAGTGTTTACACTGGTGTTAGGGGCAGCTGTGTCCTTCCCCCAGACACTGCTGTTACCACAGGTAGGTAGGTAGGTTTTTACCTCTAGACTTATCGTGTTTATACTTATGTTGTGCTCTGCAGCCATGCCAACATTTGAGCAGCACATTATTAAAGAATTACAGTTTTAATGTCATATCTACATTAAATGCACACTAGCCAACTGTATGCACACCACTTTGTAAATATGTGCAAGATATACTGAATGTTAAATACACTGTATGAAAATTTGTTTAAAAGCTATGTTAGAATAATGAGTTTTGTTTCAGCGACATAGCTCAACATATAGCTATCTGTCTCTTGAACCCACTTCCTGTAGTATATTAATTAATCTATCAGTGGCATAGTGGCTAGGATAGCAGTCTTGCCATCTCTCTTATCATTCCAAACAGCTCTGAAAAATACAGACTTTTTAAAACAATTGTTGTCCTTGAGCCCTGTATTGATGATTTAGCCTAGAGACTTTGATATGACCCCCACATTCCCACTGTAAATGAGATTGAAGACATCTAGTTTGAGTAAACATTTTATGGGGCCAGGCAGATGCACTATTGTTACAGTATGTAAAAAGGTAATATTCAATACTCTGGTAATTTTGAAGTTTAGGGAAGCATTGAAAAATACATCTTACCCCGTATTTTTAGAAACTTTCGTAATTAGAAAAAAAGAATACTGTCGATTAATTGAAATTACAATAAAAAATAAATAAATAAACTTAAACCATACTTGCTCATCTCACATTTCCTTAGTCACTTTGTTGAAGTGTTATTTTTTGATGCTAAGTCTGAAAATGCTTTGCCTTTCAGATGCCTATAATTTTCTTATTAAGAGGTAGTTGCACAATTGAAAAACCTTTAGACTAGATCAGATTCATGCCAACCTCAGTAACAGTAGCACTGAGGCGTTTAGTTTTTATTGATTCATCAAAATGACATCTATAACTATAAAGTTTATGGAAAAGTGATGCAATGGCCAAAAACTTAATTACAAAAAATTATTACAGACTTATTACATCACTCTGTATATGTACAGTATAAAGTACAAATGTGTATATTGTGCTTCTCTAATTTGTACTGTAAACATATTGACCGTAAAACGGCCAACAATCTTTGGTTTTTCACCTGCGCTGGAGGAACAAGGAGAAACTCCTCGTCAGTCAGCCATCTCGCCAGTGTCCCATTTGGTCTTAGGTTCCTGCCACCAGTCCGCGAGGAAGGATTCCTCGTAGTCTCCAATCCTCTCAAACTCAGCATCGGGAGATTGTGTGGCAGTGATGCCCACTTCCTCTGGGCTTACCTCCCCCTAAAGGTAAACACAAAATACACTTAAGTGGGCCAACAGCCTCTCATATCTGCCTTCAGCAGAGGAATGTTTACCAGATCAACCGACACTTGGCAAACACCTTAGCAAACAAAAGTCTTTTCCTTTGACTGTAGCTAGCAATTTTGTGGCACATTTTGAGCTCTGTTTTGAGTAAACCGTCAACTTAAGAGCCCTGTAATTTAGGCCATTTTTCTCGCACTTCACTCGCCTCTCCGGTCGAGGCGGAGCTGTGAATTGGGAAGGGCTGGCCTGGGTGAAATGCGTTTGGCAAGACCTCCTTGGTCCCCACCTCTAGGCCACATATCACACACTACTGGCAGACCCCCCTTACTCTTTCATCAACTGAGTCGTGTCCTGCTCTCATATCCAGCCTCCTAACAGTAGGCAGTTGGCAGCCAGCACATACAGTAGGGGCTTGTTCCAAAGTAAGCACAGCAATGAGGTTTTCCTTAGCTCATATCTCTAGGGAGTTTCTTCTCAATTAAAGTTGTTGTGTGTAACATCTAGCATCGCTGTGCGATTTTAAAACATTTTGTTTTGTGGCAGGGTATTGCCATATGTAGTACAAACATGCATAATATCTAAGGTAATGCCAAGAAATCCTTTAGTTAAGAGGAACTAGTTTTAGCAACAGTTGCACTGCCATTGTGTTTGGATAGGAATGCATTGCACACGAGGTGTGCACAAAAATGTTCAAAACCCTTTAACTGTTTACACTAGAAACCCTCGTCTATGTTACATGAACAACAAAACCGAGCATCCTGCTAGCCATAACTTCCACCTTCCACACGTGGCTCTACCCACAGGTCCTGGTCTAATTGGTCAATAGCAGCAAAACGCATGACTTCCTGTGTGGCGCACTTCAATGAAGGCAGTGTGCGAGCCGGGCATTCCTTTCTAGTAGCGCTCCATAGAGTGTGTCTTCAACAAGGGAACAAACTCAAGTTTGTATTGTGTTACCTCCATACAGAGGAATAGAATAATGTCGTTATGTTATGGAATGTTGTTAACAGAAACTCCCTGATTTAATGGCACTCCAACGGGACAGATCCTTTCGCTAAATGGTGATTACTGATCAGGCATCCATTCACCACCTTGGTACATATAAAGACTTCTCATTTCTCCTATGAAAAGCAGAAAACACAAACTCACCTCATCATCTGTTTGTAGGTAGTTCAGTGCAAACTCCAAAATCTCTTTCTGCTTTGTCGTCTGGTTATAGTACCTCAACGCATCCTGAAAAACAAAAGCTGTTATGTTTACATAAACATGTGAGAGAACAATTTGTGCGGCTGATATTTTACTGCTCCTTTTCCTTTGAAGTTAGGAAACCTTATGGTATTTACAGCAATGCCAACTTTATTTGAAACTGAGGCGGTTGCAGAGAGTTTTGTGGGTTTGCTCAATTAAATGTAATGTTGGCACGCTGTAGTAAGGCAAAGCATAGCCAATGGCTGAGAAAAAAGCAAGTCTGCCTTTACAAGGGTACTGTATATGGGCCTGTAATTGCCACTCTTAGATTATGTTAACGTTCACGCTAACCCTACTTTACTGTATAGTTTTCCTGTTTTGGTTTAGTGTGGTAAATGTCACTGTTGGTGTGAGAGTCTTTACCAATCTGTGCTTATATTCAACGTCTAGTCAGTGTCTAGTTTGGTTCACACAGGACTGAGGTACCACTACATCATTATTCAATGACGCCATATTAGCTTGAAGAAAATCAGTCATAACAAACAATAAACATTGGTCTATGGAGATATTGGGGGGGGGGCTTCTTATGATCGTCAGTTAAAAGGTACACCCCTCGATTACATAAGAGGAGCTGTAGGGGGATCCGTAACCTAAGAGGTGAGCTAGACTGGGGTGAGCTGGTTTCACTCACGGGCCGAGGCTGGAAGTGGCTTTCCTCCAGACCCCACTGCTCCTGGTAGAAGCGGTAGTACGCTACATTCTGCTGCATCACCTGGTCGTCGGGGTCAAACAGCATGTAGCTAGCTGCACACGGCGCCGCGTTCTTCACGTCGTTCACTGTGAATAAACCGAACATATAATTATGTTGCTTATTTTAAATTGTTTGTTAAATGCTTTGTTGTATGTATGCTTTGTTGTCACAGGCCCTCACGTTTATAATAAGCAAACTGGAGATAGTGGTACATGGTTGCTACGAATTTCTCCACGAAGAATCCTCCTACATTGGGCATCAATTTATCTTCACATTTCACTTGACATTTAAGCACCTCAGCGTAGAGATCTAAAATAAAAAAGAGAAACAACGTATAAGAAGGCACAGTACCAACCGCTTTCTATTACTTTTGAGTTTGGTTTTCAAGATCCACAATGTCCCCCACTCACCCGCCAGCGTAGGGTAAAAGTCTTTGTACTCTGTGATCTCGTAGGAGCCCTCGCAGCCTGCTAAGCAGAGGTTGTACATTTTGAAGTACTCTGTGGTGGCCTGCTCCATATTCCGGGCACTGCTGCTGAAATCTTCATTGTTATACAGTTTTACAGCTTTCACGAACACGTTCTAATAAAATTAAAAAAAAGGAAACCCATTTGGTGTTAAAATGGGGGCAGGAACACCATTTGACAAAGTGTAAATAGCTCCAAAGCAGACTACCTCGTAGGGCTGTTCCTCGTGGTTGATAAAATATTCTTCCACATCAAACAAGGTCTTGTAGTAGTTCATGTTCTTGGTTAGGTAGGGATCATCTGGATTCTTTTGTAGGAAGGTGTGGGCCGCAGACACTGCCTTCTCGAGGTTGTTCAACTAAAAGTGAATATTAAAAAGGAGGAGCAGGAGAAATATTTTAATGTATACTCATTTATTGGCTCTAGCATTTGTCTTGAGATAGGAGATGAAAGTAACTATCTGGTTTTATATTTGAATGCCTTTTAAAGACATTACTTCTGTCTAAGAAACAAAGGACACTAATACCTATCATGACTGCACCGCTAACATTTACGGTTTGCGGTTGACTAGTCTTGGAATAATGAAGGTACAAGATATTGGCAGTATTATTTTTTTCTGTAGCGTACCCTGCTTCCCCTGTGGCTAGCAGAGAAGAATAGGGCGCTTGTGGTTGCAAGGGTTTGTTTTATAGGGGTACATCTGGAGATACGTGGCACATGTTCAGTAGCCTATACTCGCCTAGACCTGTAGCTTTGTTGGCACCAGTGGGGCTGAAGAGAGTACAGAAATATGTTTCTGTCATGTTGTTGACATTCAATTGCATCCGGGTGAGCTCAGTCGAGAGAATCTCGTTTATTTCTCGTTTATTTCACAGTGCTTCTTTAGAGCAGACTAAACACTTTACTGAATGAGTAGCCAACTGTATGGATCTATCCACACAACACCCTGTGATCTCACCTGGTAGTAGGCGTATTGGATGTACCGATACGGCGTTCTCTTGTCGAAATCGTCCAGTAAATCCCTTCGTGGGTAGGATATTTTAAATATAGGAAAGCTTGCCTTGCATTTTTTGAGACAAGACGCGCGAAGTAAAAAATGACGCACTATAGCAAAGTTTGCGTCTGCGAAGAGGGTATCGTTGTCCCGGCTGACAGCGCTGCAGTTCTGGCTGCAGAATGCCTCGCTGTCTTTCAGTAGTCGATGAAGTCTTAAACTCAGTTCCAAGTACTTTATACTTTCTACCCAGTTCTGGGCCCCGTACTGTTCCAGTGCGTATCCATAGGCAGAAGACAGCGGCATGATGTCGTTCTGTGGGAAACTTTTAAAACTGTATTTCTCGTACTGAGCCTCGATCAGGACTGGGATAACAAAAATAAAGAAATAAAAACAATGGAGGGACAACGTCGTTCTGCTTTCCTGGAACATGGTTCCACGTACGCTGATTTTAGGGTCCCAATCTAATGTTGCATTAAATTGTCGGGTGGCTTTTTGGGAGGAAAATATACATGCCTGTCTGCACGTAGCTTGTGCTACAAACCCTCAGGCCGGTCAGCAGAAGGAGGAGGAGGATTCTCCAAATGTCTACAGGGAATCCACAGGAGAAGAGGATGGGGTTCCTTGTCTACACGTGTTCCTGGGTCATAGTGCTCATCTGGTTCAGTTCAGTTCAGTTCAGGAACACAAATCTCAGAAACTTACTATGGGACCATGTTTTTTTTAATATAAATACCGGTCATTTATTGTAACAATTACCTTATGATTCGCTTGAAATAAGAATCCTCCAAATATTTCAACTGTTAACTAAATACACATTTAATTTGCAGCGTTTCACAATAATGTTATACACTCACAAGGAAGTTAAAAGTTATATTTTATATATTTTATTCATTATGTGCACAAAGTTGTTTCCAGCCCTTAGCTACAGCAAGCAAACCTCCCTGGTATAGACCTTAAGCCACATTCCAAACAAAACTGGCATATGGGAGCTCCTTGATCAATCATGGTTGGCTGCATGGTTAACCAAGCAGATTAAAAAGTAAAATGTCTTCCTTTTAAAACTCCTCCTTGGTGTAACCAGAACGTAAATGAAAAAGCAGACGCCTATACAGTATGTTTAGAAACCGTAGGCTACTCCGCTAAATGCGGTCGGGTTAGTAAGACAGGATGAGCTATACAAAATAGTAGGACTTTAGGACCCAGAGGGTAAACTGAGCACTGATTTTCCGAGACATCCAGATGTGCGCAGGAGATGAGCTCGTGTGTTTTATTTATACAGTCTATGGTTTTAACTCAATAAAGTCAAAGAAATAAATAATCTTAGTCTGCCAAAAAAAAGGCATTTGTTTCCTAGTATTTCATACAAAAATAATATATAGTCTAATTCGTTATTTCAATCGCACACAGCCGTCTCTACCACACAGTCGTGAGGCCATGCATTACACGTTGACAGAATTCCATCACCACGGTGGGGGCTGCGGGCCACACGGGCCACACCTCCCCTTGTAAAGTGAAGAGCGACCGCAGTGAACTCGGAGCGGCAGGGTATACTGACGCTCGAACATCAGCTAACCGACGTTTACACTCATTTTTTACAACGTCACGGCCCTACAATGGCTTCGAGATTCACTTTAATTCTACTGTGCGTCCATATTGTGAAGTGCGACCCGAGCCCGATACTAGCGGATGTTGTTATCGATCGGTATGACATTCCAAAAGTTTGTCCTCGAGAAGTGGAAACGGAAGACTTTGTCCGGTATCACTTCAACGGGACATTCCATGCGGATGGGAAGACATTTGACTCCAGGTAGGTTTGGGGGGCTACACTTTTTGCATGTTTATGAATGTCTGAAATACGAGATAAAAGGTTTTTGGGTTCCCACAGAAATGGAGGACAGTTAACTGTTAACTTTCCCGTTAAGTTTACTTGCAAACCATTCGCAGTCACCGGCGCATGGACGCGCTGCAGACGTGTCAGATACATTAGACTACTTGCTGGCGCTCCCCCATCCCCCATAAATTAACTATCACATTGAAAACAACAGAAAAACGTAACCGTTTTACCACGGATGTGTTAACGCTGATCTCCGTGTGGACGCAGAAGAAAGCATTAAACTCAGCAATGGGGGCGAGGGGCGTTTTTTCCCCTCTAATTCTGCCACAACCGATGTGTAGGCCTACTGTATACTGCTACTGTGTACACTGCACTAAAATTACGGTTTATCTGTGAAACATATGTCTCAAATAAATAAACGTAGTAAGTCAAAATAGTTAACTATTTGATTGAACTGCCATATGTATTGGGCTACTATAAAATATCTACCCCCCCCCCCATTCTTTCTGTGCCGCTCTTGCAGTCATGACCGTGGTAAAGAATTCATTAGCCAGGTAGGTCTGGGCAGACTCATTGCAGGCATGGACAGAGGTCTTCTGGGAATGTGCGTCAACGAGCGCAGGAAGATCACGATCCCGCCACACCTGGCCTATGGAAGCGTGGGAACAGGTGGGAATTCAAATTCAACAGTTACCGTACGCGCTTTGAAAGCCACTGTACATTTTAATGGATATCCAATGGTGTCGAAAAGTCAGTGGCCATTACCATGTTCTGTTTTCTTTTCATCTGTCTCCAAAAAAACGAATATAATTTTTTAAACGAAATATTTTCGTTGCACATACGTTGTATGTGCAAAAAACAAAACATTTAATTTACAATTAGGCCTAAGGATTTGAGCAGACTTTGGAACAGATAGGGTTTAGACATGGGCATGTTGGGGAGTATTTTGGGAGTGTTTTGTTAAGCATCCACCTGAATTTTAATACAAAAAAGGTCTATAACTACTTGAAAATACAGCTGTATAATAGCTCTAAGACAGACAAAGATGAATACCGGTATTTCTAATTTGAAATGAAACATTGGACTTGGAGTTTTCTGCTTACTAGTGTATGAATTTGCCTTTTTAAATAAATAACATTTCCGGACAAAAATTAGAGTCAATCAAAAGGAAACTATCAGTGGTTAAGACTTAAGGTTCTGCTTCTTTGTCAGGTGGGGTTATTCCTCCTGATGCTATTTTGGTGTTTGATGTGTTGCTGCTGGATATATGGAACACCAAGGACAAGATCCAGACCCGTACCCTCAACAAGCCCGCCAACTGCACCCGCGCTGTTGTGCCGTCGGACTTCCTCCGCTACCACTACAATGGCACCCTGCTGTGTGGCACACAATTTGACTCCAGGTGAGGTCCTATATTTCGATATTTTAGTTCTTGCCACATTAAAGGCGATTGTTTAATGGGAAAGGAGATAATTTTACAGGAGGTTACGGTAAAAAAAAAAAAGAAAATGTAATAGTGTTTTGTTCAGTTACTCAAAGAATTCAACCTACGACACCTACGTGGGACAGGGTGACCTCATCAAAGGTGTGGATGAGGGTCTGCTGGGCATGTGCATTGGAGAGAGACGCTTCATCATCGTCCCGCCGTTCTTGGCCTACGGGGATAAGGGCTATGGTACTAAATAGCGTTCCACTCTTAACGTAGCGAAAGACGAAAGCTATTGCTGAAAACCCCCACCACACCGTTGGGTTCTGAGACAATGCATAGATTTTTTTTAAATCATTCATTATTACTTATTTTATTAGTGTCTTATTTTGTAATGAGATTATTTATAATTTAGTTTTTTATTTATATTTGTTTTTTATGTTATTATTATCTTGGCTATATGTATGGCTAAATTTGTGCAGCAAAAAGCAGTTTCTCATAGCTTCCCTTAAGAGGGTTCCAAATAAGTAGGCTACTGAAGGTACGGAACACACACTGTAAGTCTTAATACAGATGCATTCATCTCAACAGGCACAAAGATTCCTCCTCAGGCCACCCTGGTATTTGAGGTGCTGTTGGTCGACCTCTTCAACCCTAAAGACGACCTCATTGTGGAGGTGAAGGAGGCGCCCAAGGTCTGCACCCGCAGGACAGTGATCGGAGACTATATCCGATATCACTATAACGGTACCTTCCAGGATGGTACTGCCTTTGACTCAAGGTAGACAAAGCTGTGGTGAAACGGATAAGGGCTTGTGTTCACCAAATGCATTTTTTGGGCTGGCAGCGCCCGCGCCCTCATTTTCAGAGCAGACGTTGCTAGGTTACAAAAAACATTTTCTAGCACTTCTAGCACTTCGTTGTGAACGTCAGTAGTAGTCTCTATAAAGTTAAAGGTTCACTAAACGATGGAAAGAAATCGCCTGATGTTCAATGACTGAGATCAGTTTCTCCTCCGCCATTGTTGACAGTGTTGATGTCATATATCCCTCCCCCTCCTCGATTGTAATTGGTCGGCTAGAGAGGAGTGACATTGACGAGCCCAGCACTGTTCCAAATGTTGGAATGTTTTCAACTGAAAGCGCTGTCAACAGAGCGGGAAAAAAATCTCAGGGTTGTTTTTTGCACCGATGACGTTCAGCGCTGAACTTCATAGGATTTGTATAGAAAATAGACGCTGCCAGCGCAAAGAACGCATTTGGTGGACACAGGCCCTAATGGAACACACCTTAAAGCAGTGCAAATAATATTCAGGCTGTCCCCAATGAGCTCTTTGTGCATCCTGCTCTGGTAGCTACCAGCGTAACAGCACTTACAACACCTACATCGGAAAAGGTTATGTGATCTCGGGCATGGACAAGGCCCTGCAGGGATTATGTATGGGCGAGAAGAGGAGAATCACCGTGCCCCCTCACATGGCGTACGGAGAGAAAGGAGTTGGTGAGTCTGAGGCATATGAAGGCAACATGCAGAAGGGATCTGGAAACTCAAGCCGAGGTAAATGAGTATTTTCTCTCCCACTGCAGGAGACCTCATTCCCAGCTCTGCGGTGCTGGTCTTTCACATTCAAGTCATCGATTTCCACAACCCCAGTGACCAGGTCGTGATCAAGGTTACTCACAAGCCCGAGGAATGCAACATGACCAGCAACGCAGATGATTTGATTCAGTACCGTTACAATTGTTCCTTGATGGACGGCACCCTGCTCTACTCCTCGTGAGCACCCTCTGCCCTTCATTCCGCTACACTGCATCCTCCACCTGCCACTTGCATGTAATCATTACTGGCTCCTCAAGCAGATTTTAGCAGCCTGTCATCAGTAATACAAAATATATTACCCATCAACTGCAGAGCTTGTACCAGCGTTTAAGCATAGTGTACTTTATTCTAGAGAACCTCACCTGTTTGCTTTAGAGCGCATTGGGAACCTTTTTTTCCGTTCGGTCCTTTCCAGGGACCACTATGACTCACCTACCACTACGACTCTCGGGGCAAAGAAGGTGATCCCGGGTCTCGATATAGGTCTAAGGGGCATGTGCGAGGGCGAGAGGAGAGAGGTGATATGTCCACCCCACTGGGGGCATGGCGAAAATGGAGGTGAGTAAACGCGTCTGTTCATGTTGTGGAATGCGTGGTGAGCGAGCAAACCCCAATCGCTCTCTCCTTACCCTGTGTCTTTCTGGGTGTCTGCAGCCAAAGGGGTCCCTGGGAGCGCAGTGCTGTTCTTTCAGCTCGAGTTAGTGGACCTCAAGAAGGGAGTTCCCGAAGGATACATGTTTGTGTGGCTGGGAGACGGCCCAGACTCCCTCTTCCCTGTGATGGATCTTAACGGTGATCAGGAGGTGCCTCTGGCTGAGGTATGCAAGGGTTATCTAGATCAGTGCGCTGCATGAGCTATCAAGTTCTACTCCAAACCAGACCCAGTCCCACCCTCTCGGGTTGAAGGTGTGGAGTGAGTGGCGGGACTGAAAGCCTGCATATTTCTAGTAGAAAACCACCGTCAGTCACAAGTTGCGGTTCCTTGCTAATTGTATCAATTACTAATTTAGGAGTAATAGCTCTATTAAAGAACTTCCAGTAGATTGCATTATAGTGCTTAGTGTTTTTAACCCGACCCTAACATTGACTCTCTGCTCTGAGTGATGTAGACTGATGCTATGCAATCTCACACTGTCTCTCCAGTTTTCAGAGTTCATTCTGATCCAGGTTAAGGAAAAGAAAGGGCGTCTGCGGCCGGGGATGGATGCTGATGTCATCATTAAGGACATGTTTGACACCCAGGACCGAAATAGGGATGGGAAGATTGTTCCAGATGAGGTGAATCCGGATGAAGGCTCCAGCCAGGCCAGACATGAGGAGTTTTGAGGTGGTGTCCCTATATGGGGACAGCAGACTAGAGGCATAAAGCAGCTGGATTTTTTTTACTGTGACATGTGTAACTATTGTGGAACTGGTTGGATGGTGCTGAAGCGTTTAAGATCTAGATGGGGGATAGTTTTTTGCCTTTGTCAAGCAGAAGTGGACAAATGTTGTTGATGCTTCCTGTTGAAATAGGTCACCAACATGGACTATTTTGCAGCCATTGCAGTATAATTGATTAGTAAGCTGTGGTGAATACAGCAAAGGTGCCTGAAGAAACATGGACTGCCAAAGTAAATGTTGATGCAGAACAGTACTTGGGGTTGGCAGTTTGTGATTCTATTCCAAGAGAGGTGTCTGAAAATGTGAATGAAGAAAATGTGTTGCTGTTGAATTAGATTAACTGCTAATAGGGCAGGGCCCATAATTGGAAAATTAATCATTATATTTTCAGCAAATGTCCTGGATATCGAGTAAATGTTGTTCCTTAATACTAACCCCAAGTATAAAAATTATACGAGGAGTGGTGTATATTTGTGTGGTGTATAAGTGGTTATTTTTGTGCAATACCCAAAAACCCATCATAACAGTGCAATTGGTTGTGTGGAACATATCACATAAATATCAGTTTTATAATAAAAATTAAGAAATTATCTACTTGTACTTGTCATATTACAGACATTTACAAAGACATTAAATTTTTAAGTCTATTAAAATGCTGAGCAAACACGGTGACACAAGTCGCACAATACTGGAGGTTGAGAACAGACCACATTTTATTTCCGTTAAAATAGTTTATAGTGAAATAACCAAAACCCCAAACACATTTTATAAATGTACCTTTTAATATTATACAGTTAAAAGTGAAACTTCAATAGGCTTTAGTGAACCGGAGCAATAAACTGAAAGAGAACATCTTAAAATGGTTGCATACATCTGTGGTTCAAACTAGTCGTTTTAAAAAAAACAAGTAACACAATTAAAAGTGTTGGATCAATGAATACTAGCTACAGCTCTTTAATAATTTATTTTTATTTGTTTTTCCCAACATCCTATATGTTGTAAATAATAAAATGCCAGTGCTTTGGTTTTCCACTTGGTAGCGCTGTGGTGTGTAAATGCATTACTGTTAACAGTGAAAGCTAAGGGTATGCATCATTAGACCAGTGAAAAACAATATACGCAATACAACATGAACTTTAGTAAAGAAATGAACATATTTGACCACCTCTAGTTAAAATTGAACCGTCAAAAGAAATTTAAAAGTGATATTTCAGTTCAACATGACAAAACTTGTGGGTTGCTTTGTAAACTGTGCGATCTTGTTTCCCTTTGTCCTATATGTCCCATATGCAAGACGTGACCTTTGTCTACAACATTAAACCTGTCCTTCGACAAATACAAAGAAATATCCGCAACCACAAGCATACATTACAGTAGTCTGCTCTGTACCTGTGTTAGACAGTGCATATCAGCAGGAACACAGCCACAAACATAGTCCGGTGTCCAGTGGAGTATATAACTCTGATGGCATTATGGATTGATAAAGAACACGGGCACATGACTCGTGACACAATACAGTCTGGCAATAAAAAATCAATAAAAAGATTTCTAACTAATCCAGGCACATTCATCGACTGTGCAGCTTTTCATAAAATGACAAATATAAAACACAATGTACCTTTCCTAGTGTTGTGAAGACTTTTCTTCAACAGGACATGGTCAACATGTGTGTGGAAATGGATGGTCCAAAACCACTTGGCTAGTGAGCTGCGTTATACTCTCTGTTTATTTATTACCAGTGAGGTAAAGCAGGACGGCATTAGGGACTTCCAGGGTCTCGTCCTTCACAAGTACAATGTCATACGAGTTTATATAAGACTGCTTTCTCTCCTCCACCTGAGAAACAGATAATGAAGGAATCAGTAATGCAAGGAAGGATACGTGGTGTGACTTTGACCTCAGTTGTGGCAGGATACGGTCAGTTAAACATTAACCTTCATTAGTACAAACAAGCAATGCACTGTATATTGTCTTTCTGTAGCCAATCATTTGTTTGTTAATTTAATATTCATATTGTGGACAACTGAATGGAATACAGTGGCTGGAGAAGCACTAGAGAAGCACAGAAGTTTCTAAATGGTGCCCATTCCTATAATATACAGTACATACACTATTATCTAAAATGTACTTAGAACACAAATGTATTAGTTTAATACATTAGTAAAACCCTTGATGTTCATGATTAAATATGTTTTTTGGTCTGTTTAATGAAAATAAATTATGTTTTTTGTTTCAACCTCTATTCGGTTTCAATGGCCCTCAATCTAGTGTAGAAACCAGTGCAGATCTGAGCGCAGAAATCTTCTTGATTCATGAAAACTTCATATCTCTCCAATCCCAGCATAAGAATGATTGAGCGTTGATAAATCTGGCAGCTGAAAACGATCGTCATTTAAATAGCATGCCCCTAAATATTATCGGTTTAGAGGCCTCACCCCTAGAATTTAAGACATTGCTAAACGTAACCTGGCCAGATCTGCCATTGCCGAGATTTGATTAATGGATGACTTCTTCTTCTTCTTCTGATAATTGAGATTTGGTGACTGCCAAAGCTCTTGTTTAAATAGGTGACTTAAGCATCTAACCACATTGTTAATCGGTTAGTTTACCCATTTCTTTTAATTGCTTCATTTAAATTGCTTGTAAGTGTGTCATCAGTAGCCTAGGCTAATAAGTAGGCTATCTCAAAATGAAAGATAATTTAATCTTACATTAAAAAAATGTTAACCCTGTTAATTGTAAACAAAGTCGATTTAGGCCTTTACAAAGAAGAATGTTTTGCCATAGGCTACATATTTTCAAATGATGAATATGTGGCTGTGCATGGTTAGATGCCAGTCGGAGTAACGATTATCCGACTACGCCAGATTTACTATGCTGCACTGCAAATCTGCTGACTCGAAAAGTTGCGTACACAAGCTGAGACTCGTGGAAATGACCGTACGCCCAGTTTTCTGTTGTCCGCTCATTGCGTAAATGTGGGCCAATGTATCCCCCCCCCCCATTCCCCAACTTCTTCCTCCCTGAACACATCCCCCTTGGCGGGGAGTAACACAATAACTCTAATAACCTTGTCATTAAGGAAGCCAATCTTCAAGATGTTCTCCATGTCCTGCACACCGTCGGCCATGGTCAGATCTCCCATGGAATCCCCCAGCAGCAGAACGTTGGGCCGTGTCCGCAACTCCTGGAAGTGTTCAGTATTGAGCAACGCCCCCTCCCTCTTATTGTAGATGTGGATCAGCTCTCCTTTAAAGGCCTTCAACACTCCCTGTATGGTTTGGCAGGGAAAATATTAGCATCAAACTAGAAAGAAAAGTGTGTTCCCTCCAGCGCAATATCTAACGCGTCGCTGCCAGAGAAGGTGTAAGGGTTATACGTTGATGGTATCACAACTCACAGTCTCATCAAAGTCCATGTAGTTAGAGAAGACCTTGACATTGGGGTGAAAGACCCCAGCATGGCGAATCACCTCCTCAAGAATGTCTCCAATCCCGGCTGAGAAGATGAGGAGGGGAATGTCGTGCTCCTGAAGGTGGTCAAAGAACAGCTTGTAGCCCTCCCTGTCAAAACATAAATCGCAAAGACAACTGCTGCTTTATAATCATATCATATATAGAATATAATAGCTTCTCGGCTGCGGAGAGGAACCAGGTGCCCCTAACCTTAGCATGGCATCTGACTCCTGCACCACTGAGGCCAGCAGGTCTTTCCTGATCTTCTGCTGAACCATAAGTTTGTGGGCTTTAGTCCACCTAGAGATGCCAATCAAAAACGTATTAGTCATTAGGGGTGTAAGGAAAAATCGTGTATCCCAGGCAACAGAGTTGCTTGGGGATACGCATAAATGCTGTTTTGAGTTAGATACACACCACTCCACCATGAGGGGCAGCTTCTCCTCTATGGTCCGCGACGAGTCGATCTCTATGGGGTAGTAAGTGTTGAGCAGGGTCTTCAACTGGGGGAGAGTGGAGAACAGGCAGAAAGCTGTACATTTGTACTATGCATCTAGAAAAGACATGTTTCATAGCATTAGTATCAATAATTGTCTTACTTTATGTGGCTGCATTATTTTAGTGTCTCATAATGTTTTTATGACTAAAAATCATCATCAATACATTGATGGGTATAGTGAGAAAAAAAAGCATATTAAAAAATGTCATTGATATATTTAATTAAATATATCAATGATACCACCGCAGGCTTTTTAGTTAGTTTAAAACCCACTCTAGCCTTTTTTTATAAGTACCTTTTCTTTGCATTCTTCAGAGATAAGTTTGCTGTTATCCAGAATATCTGCAAACAAGACACTCTCTAAGTGTCAAGAACAAATTCAACATGATTATGTCCATGCCATTCTTGAAATGGCACTTACTGTGACAGGTAGGGCAGCGCTTTCCATTATATGCAAATCTCGTTAGGGTCATGTCAAAGTCTGAGATCACCTTGGCAAAAACAAAACAAAAACATCAATGTTATACAGTACACGCACATTGCAGAAATACACGAATACAAATACAAGCCTCCCACATATCTTGGATCGTATACCTGTAGAGTGTTGGAGCCAGCTCTCTGCATGGATTGAAGGATACGCTCTACCCTCTGAGGGTCGCTCATACAGACAGAAGGATTAGACAACTCAGGAATCTGTGTGGGAGGAATAGAAAACGAGAGACCTGAAAACAATTCGTATGGGTATACTAAAAAACGTTGGATTTTAACACACATCCTTTCACTTTAGATTCCCTAGCATTATAGACATACAGCATAGCCCTAGAATAATGTTAGCAACGTACGGTAGCCAGTCAATCGTTGGCAGTAGGCACTTTGTCTGATCAGGTAAACACTGAATCGTTCGTGCACACGTCACACCTCGAAAGACATCCAAAAAAAACTATGATTTCATATTTACAGTGCAGATCACATGAATATTTGTTATTAATAGTAACGTCTTTTGGCTAACTATAAGCTAACCAATAGCCCTCTGGTAAGTGTGGGAACGTACATGCTATTTTATTGTAACTTGCTAAACGTGCTTACCATTTTCCTAGATGTGTTGTTATTATCAATGTAAGTTAACTTTTGTCATCAACTGTTGGTGTAGTTGTGTTGACAAGGGGGAAAAACGACGTTAGTATGTAGCTGCCTAGGTGTGGTTGCATAACCTGAATGGACCGGATGTGCGCTCTCCGAACTAAAAGCCGCTGAACTAAAAAGGTTCCTACTTTCATTCCGGGGAAATAAAAACACACAGCATTATATAATATTTGGCTATCAAACACATTTTACAAAAATGCTATATTTTTTCCACTACTGTGTATATTGCCTCTAAAGTTCAGCTATTATCTTTACATCAACATACGTTGGTAGTAGCAGCCTTAATACACAGACACATAACATACCATAGTAGATTTTACAGAGTAATAGATAAACACTTATTAAAAAGTACTTTAATTGCAAGTGATGACATTAGCATTTCTTACATCCAATATAAGGACATAATGTCAGACAATCACATGCAAGCAACATGTATAGCTTAAGGTATTCCATTCACTATTTTCTGTTGGTCAAAAAGTGTGAATGATCATTTCTGGCTTCCCTAACATTTATGCTTTTAAGACGCTGTTTGGGTAGAGCTGACAGTATAAATTCTTGAATGTCACTGCAACACATTCACAATGACATTCCCTCATATTTTTTCTTGTCTCTAGAAGACTTTCTCCACAAAAAGAAGTCCCATTGTTCACAGTTGAATCCAACAAAACAGCTGGATTTCAAACACGCACCAAATTAGAAGTAAAGTACACTAAGTGCTTAAACTTTACAACACATTTTATGTGGAAAAGCAAAAGCTTTAATAATTATAACTTTTCAAAATTAAATTAAATATCACATTTCCCAAAATACAATCACCCTTTCTTTAGTGTAACCACGTAGAGAAAGTCACACTGAAATATCAGCTGACTTAAACCTACAGTGCTTAAGACATTACATTTGATTAGAAGTTTTGAAAAGTGCGCTATTTGACAAGCATTTGCAATTTTCGCAAAAGCATAAACTAACCCTTAACCAACATAAACATGATGGTTAAGGGTTCACTGGGGTTATGGACATATAATTGCACTAACACACCTCTTAACACACACACACACACACACACACACACACACACACACACACACACACACACACCTTGGAAATATCTTTCTTGAACTCATAGGAATGTATTGAGCAGTAGCCTTCCAAAGTGCAAAAGAAAGGAATGATCCATGCATAATCAATAGCTGGAGTATAACATATTATTACAATGTTAAAATGGTTTGAATGGTCAAAGTCTTAAACATGGAAAAAGCTACTGTACAATTCGTTTTAATGTCACAGGAATATTATGATATATTTCACCCAGAGGTTAAGGATTTCGCATTTCAACACTTCAGGAACCTGGAATAAGATTGTTAGCCATTACACAAGCAACAAAGATGATAGAAGAGTAGTTAAATATACTCTGTAAAGCTTTTGTAGGGAAGCAGCACAAAGCAGATTTAGGAACGAGGCTTTTAAAAAGGAATTGCCTTTTTCCATTCATGTTCAATTCAGGCAGTCTGGTACCAAGCAGAGCCATTCAAACAGAGCAACTTTGGATTGATGTTATATTAGCATGAGGCGATTGTCACAGCGTCACCATGGAATGTGACTTCTTCAAGCTAGCTAGATCAAATGTAGGAATGTATATACTGCAAGTGTCACTGACCTTTCTCATACAAGCATAAAATAAAGGGATGTAAAATATCCATATAAATGTATACATATACAGCTATATACTATGTATGTACAATCCGATAAACGTCATCTATGCCGACTTAGCAGGGCTGCTGTAGTCAGCCGTCGGCCACTGTATAGCACTCTTATTCACAATGTGTACAGTACACAGAATGTCCTCCCAGACCAACAAGTGGTCGGTACAGGCCTGCGTATACCCCTCGTGGCCCTTAACAAACAGCATTAGTCACTAACAACACACGGTGAAAGCTGATGAGAACACAGTTCATTCTAATGACTCCCAATGTGAGCGTGTCGTGTGAGCTGCTGCAGCACGTTACGGATGGGCTCGATGAAGATGGCCGCCATGGGAGCGGGGCTAAACCCTCTGGAATGAAGCTTTATGTCCTTGAATTGGGGAAGGGAAAGGGGGGGGGGGGGGCACTCAGCACTCTATCTGGGATTGGAGCTGCCTGCGCAGGGTGAGGGTGCGCCGGTGGAGCTGCTGCATCTGCTGCATGCGGTCCCGCTGGCGCGCCAGGTTCTGGGGCATGGGGTAGCGTTGGCAGCCGTACAGGAAGCGGTAGGGGATGCGGACGTGGCAGGCCGTGGCCCGGCAGCGCGGCTGGGGCATGGGCGGCAGCAGCATCCAGCGCTTCCGCTCGGCGCAGTAGCGGTAGGCCTCCTTGCGGTACTGCTTGTCCACGTCGTCGCTGTTCTTCCAGCCCCCGATGATGAAGACGTCCTCGTCGAAGTGGCAGACGGCGGCGCCCTCGATGCTGGTGACCTCCGGCGGCAGGCTCTCCAGGATCTCGTCCGAGATGCGGGCGCTGATCTTCTGCCGGGCCACCTCGTCCCGCACGGCGTAGCTCTTGGGGCAGCAGGAAGCCGTGTGGTAGAAGTTGGTGGAGGCCACGGCCGTCTGGAAGAGGCAGTAGTTGTCGATGAGCGGCAGGGAGTCGACGTCCTGCCACTGGCGGCTCTCCGTGTCGTAGCGGGTGGTCACCGTCTTCAGCCCGTCCTCGTTGTCCGTGTCCACGGGCGTGCGTGCCGTCACGTACACGTAGCGGTCCTCCACGCCGACCGCCTTCACGTCCCGCAGGATCTTCGGCGCCGACTCCAGGTTGTGCCACTTGTCCTGCTCGGGCTCGTACACGCTCACGTCTTTGAAGCCCGGGCTGAAGTTGCCGTGGCCGCCGATGCTGTAGAGGATGTCCTTGATGCAGGTGAGGCCGAAGGAGTGCTTGCGCGTGGTCAGGTTGCTCACCTGTTCCCAGGTGTTGCGGTTGGGGTTGTAGCGCTCCACCGTCTTGGCGAAGCCCGGCTCCATGGAGCCCGCCACGTAGACGTGCGACTCGGTGGTGGCGATGGCGTGGCCGTCCAGGTGGTTGTGGATGTGCGGCAGGTTGACCCAGCGGTCCTCGTAGACGAAGTAGCCGACGCACTCGCTCAGGTAGTCCCCTCCTTCGGACACCCCGCCCACCACCATGATAACGTCCATGTTCTGGCCGAAGCGGGGCTGGAAGGAGGCCATGTGCGAGGACCACAGCTCCATGTCGGAGGCCTTGAGGTTCTCGAAGCGGATGGCGTGGCCCTCCACGGCCTCCGACACCAGGCGGAGGCAGGCCTCGTTGGCCGCCACCAGCCGCTCGTTCTTCACCACCCTGGTCAGGTAGGTGGGCTTGATCTGGGGCAGCCTGAGAAGGCGGAACAGCTCCTCGAAGTAGCGGCCGCGCTCCTCCGCGTTCTTCTGCACCCACTTGACCACGGCCTCGAAAAGCACCTCCTCGGAATCCACTGTGATCTCCGTGTCTGAGAGCCAGTCACGGACCAGGTGGAAGGGCAGCGTGTAGAACTCCTCGTCCTGGATGACTTTGTGGAAGTTGCGGCGGATCATGTCAGCCGCCCGCAGGGCCAGCTGGTCCAGGGTGTACATGTGAGCTAGACTGTGCACCGCCACACAGTTGGTCAGGCTCAGCTTCTTCTTCAGGAACTCGCCACAGAAGTCCTTCAGCTGCAGCAGAAGGAACCTATGTCCAGTAGAAATAATGCAAGATGTCAGAAATACTGAACAATTTTACATGAAACGTAGACCACGTTTGGGTGACCCGGTTAGGATAGGGACAATCTGTCTTTAGTGCCTATTAGCTTTTAAACAAAAACAAATGAAAGGTTTTGGCTAGTTTTTACTCCCCAAAATGAAAGAAAAAAATACAGACCTGTCAGCGAGCTCCAACACTTCATGTACATTACAAGTACTGACGCGTATTTCCCCAGTGTACATATACTGGATGACACTCTCCACCGTCTCTGGATCCGGTCCCGATTCTGAGCTCCATTCTTTCATTTCAACCCGTCCAGACAAGGATTCGGAAAATTGTCCGCTCAATAAGGGCGTGAAATAGTCAGTGGCCGCGGCCAGCACGGAGCGGTGGGCTGAAAACTCGCAGCTCTGGACATTCCCGGTGGCAGCCCCGCTGCTGAAGGCCAGCGTTACGTCGCAGAATAAGCCCTGCTTCCTCTGTTCGTTCTGCCGGCGAGACAGCTCCGAGCAGTGGGAGGAGGAGCTGAAATCCTCGGCCTCTTCCGTATCCCCGTCTCCAGCGAGGGCGCTCGGCGTGCTGGCTCCGCTACTGCTGCGGGCGGAATCCTCCGGGTTAGGGGCTGCGGCTGCCATACTGCCAGCAGATGGAAAAAAACGAAATTTTAGTGAAGTAGCGTAGGAAATAACGCTACATACGCAGATACACATATGAAGTCAAAACACACAGCGCGGATGTGATGTACGTTTCACGTTCGTGTTTCGTGTTTCGTGTTGGGGGGTGTGGTGAAACGTGGATGACGTAGAATCGTGCAACGATCTATTTGTTTCTGTAAATATATGCATGCATGTATTTGTTGTCTAATAAATAAATGTAATTTGATATCATTCTGATTAAAAATGCATCCACTCAAATCAGATTCAGACCAGATTATAATTTGCTCACAATAAACAGGCTGATTATAATTCGATTTCCAGCTGAAGGCCTCGTTTAAACACAGCTGTTCATAGATTATTTGCAGTGTAACGGTGTAGATATAAGGGATATATTTTTGGAGTTGACACAGGGGATTAGAAGCCTCCAATATGGAACGAACTTCAGATTCTTAAACCCAGGACGATTGGTTGACATGCGCAGTGACTTAAAGGCGTTAATGCAGCTATGACGTCGTGTAGTTTCCTCACAGTGCTTGACATTATTGCAGGACAGGTTAGCAGAGCTCAGCTCACCTGAGGCCAGCATTCATCAGCACTCACTATGCCATGCTGTTCAGCCTTTGCATTTTCGGGTGGTGAGAACGAAGCAGATATATAGGCTGTCTACCTGGAAGAAGTGATCGGAAACGCGTCTATCTGTCTGGCAGGAACTGGTAAAATGTTCAATAGCCTACATAGACAACAGGTGTTGCATCGTAATCTGTGACCACTGAGATGTATGACCGCAGCGACCCAAATTGAATTAAATGTTATTTTATTAGCATTTTAAAGACATACTATGGGGTGTTGTATGAGCCACCACCGTGGTGTAACACCTGCATTGCATTTGGCTGGTTGGCAAAGACATTAAGGCCTTTCTTTTTTGAGGACTTTCTCAATTGCCTTCGACAAAATATTTACTGTCATCAGTACTAATATGTCTGTATTATGATCATATTATATTATATATTGATATACAGTATATCAATATATAATATATGATCATATACCTAACTGTAAAGAGGAATAGGACATATGGATATTCTCAGAACAGTATATCTTAAACTGTTCTGAGAATATCCATATGTCCTATTCCTCCTTACAGTTGAGTAATTTAGCAGACTCATTCATCCCAAACGACTTACAATGAGTACAATAACTAAGTAAATTGAGCAGATAGGGGTGCTTGCAGGTACAGTAGGCAAACACCAAAATACCACTAGACCCTCTATGCAATAAATGTTTATTGCATTTGTAATTTCCCTTCTCTTCCTTCATGTGTTTTGTCAATGTAGGTATTAATTTTAGATACAAATTCCTAGCGCCCAACTATACTGTACAGTACGGACACAAATGTAACTCTACTACATTCAAATTAATTTTGCAAAACAAACAGCGAGACCACAGGATAACATCCTATACCAAGTAGGCTTAATTTATTTAGTTTTACTCACTTACACAAATCTTCAGCATACAACTGAAGCACAGACGTCAACACCAGACATTAAAAACAAGACTCACAACACTGGTGAAGAGAAGAAGCAATGGTTCACCTAAATAGTTCCAGAGTTTGTAACATTCAGCTAAATGAGGACATGGGTCACATCACATCTGGCAGGCATTGTCTTTTGAAAGTGTAAATTCGAGGCGGAAAAATAAGTTGTCCCCCCCCCAAACATTTAAATATTCTACCACATTACTTAAAATAATGCTTTTAGTTTCCACATAGGTAAATTCTGTATAAAACATTAAAGATTCAGTATGTAGGATGTAGTGGCATCTTGCGGGAGGTTGTAGATTCAATCAACTGAATACCCCTCCCTTTCCAATCGTGTATTAGAACCTACAGTGGCCGGATTCAAGCTGCTATTTCAATGTAAAAACACGAATGGCGCTCTCTAGAACCAGTGTTTGGTTTGTCCGTTCTGGGCTACTGTAGAAACATGGTGGGCCTTGTGGAAGAGGAACCACTCACTATGTACATATGAAGGGCTCATTTTAAGCTTACGAAAATTTGTGGTTACAGGCAATTTTACACTAGTAAAAATATTATAATACTATATTCCATTTATGCTAATAGACCTCCTAAATCCTACATACTGTACCTTTTAACTTTTAGTGAGCCATAATGTAATTTTAAATAACCATTTCTAACCCATGTAGTTAATACCAATAGCTCCCAAGAATCCTATAGTTGGATTTCAACAGTATTTATTAATAGATTATTGCATTTACTATAATTAGACTACCCTTTAAAAAAAAATCCTAAATATTAAATTAAGCTGCGTCTTACAGCAGTCATAGGAGATGGGAAATAATAGGCAAAATGCACCCAACACTACTACTACTACAAAGCGCTTAAAAAATATATAAAATAAAAAAATCCTTTGTTCAAATGGCAATGCATACCAGGAATACCCCACAAAATGGTCCCCTTTGTCGTTACATACAGCCTTTCTCTTGGCCATTGTGTGAAAAACGTCAAAACGTATTACATTCGTAACCCATTTAATATGAACCGCTAATACATTTATATATAAATATAGCTCTGATCTACAGAATAATCTCACACAGCTAGACATTATTGCACTACACGGGAAAACCCCTCATAGTAAGCTCATATACTGGTGACGCAATGTAGAGACCCGCCCTCAGACACATGCTGGGTTTACACAGCGCTGATATACGGAACTAACAGAAGTGCTTCACTGTAGGATCCATTGGGATGGAGATGGCGTACAGGGACACTAAAGGGCACGGAAACTTCACTGATGATCTCGGCAAGAGGATTCGATATCAACACACAATGGTCATCGGTTGAGTTGTAGCAGTAGCTGGTTTGTTTGTTGTAGTTTTTTTTTTACTAAAACCATACGCTTAAAAGTGTTCCCTTATGTTGCATTTGCCTCTAGATTAATAATATTCATATTCCTATACTTATAGCCACCGCTTTAAGGCAACCGATAATAGCGGATGGAGGGGCGAGAGTTTGGCGGAGAGCATTTCCTGGTTGGGTTGCCATGGTTACATGGACATGTGTTCTGGGAGCACATAAGAGATGTCATCCCAGGGATGGCGGTACAGACCCTGCTTTAGCCTCTTCTGGTCTAGGTAGTGTCCTAGGGAGACACGGGCGGAGGGAGTGTTAGGGGAACATGATATGGTTACTCATAGCAACCCTAGTTCAGTAGATGAATCCATCAACATACCAATGAATCCCATGCTGCGTCCCAGGACAAAGATGCCATTCAGGGCTCCAATCTCAACAAATTCATCTGCTTCATCCCTGTGGAGCCAAAAAAGAAAAAAGTGTGCTTGGTTAAGAATAAACTTGGCTCCATAAGACAGAACACGTCTTTTGGATGTTTTAATAATATAATTGTATTGACTCAATAATAGGCGCTACCCCTGCCTCCATTGTACAGAATTAGTATACAATAGCGGCTACTTGTCATATTTTCACATTATTTGTGTATATACAGTATATACACATTTATTTATTGTTCTTTTACTATGTGTATTATCCTTTAAACTCATATTCTAGAGAGTGTATTCCATGTTTGTTTTCTTTATGACATCAAAGTGCAAAAAGCACAAATTTAATTATCGAAGTGCAACCAGTTTCTCTGAATATGACAATAAATAACTTCAGAGTCATAAAGGACCCCCCTGTAAAAAAATTCTCACATTCTGGTAAATTAGTAATTATATTTGATACTGATACAAAGATATCGCTAATGTATATTAGGTACCGTGTAAACCCGCCACAGGTCCTGAGCAAGTCCACAAAGGCCACGCCAATAAAACCGTCGACATTCAGGATCAAATTAGGTTTCTAAAAACAACAAAAACACATTGAGACAACGGGAAAATGTAATTCACAACCGCTGACTGAGGAACCACCATGGTCATAGAGGACGTGACAGAGCGTTAGACAACCCTGGTCAAGTCTTACTTTGGAGGTGGTGATCTTTTCGACATCTAGAGCATAGTCCAGCAGCTGGGTGGCGGTAAAGTGCTGTTTCACATAGTCCTTGAGGATCTGGACTCTCATGTCAGGGTTGTTTATCTGAGCATGTGCAGATATAAGTGCTTATTGACATATAAGGAGCAAGACAACTTCCCCCATCTCACATTTCTTCAAAACACTTGTGAACCACATGTGACATTCATGTTACTCTGCATTTCCTTGACTGATTTTATAATTTTTTCCAATTATATTCTAAGGACTCATTCTGTGTGGTGTGCTGGATAATCTCACACACACACACACACACACACACACACACACACACACACACACAGCAAATACAGCACTCACCGACTTCACCCTGTGTCCAATTCCCATGATCAGTTTTCCCTCCTTCTTCATCTTGTTGACAAATTCCATGGGCAGCATGCCGCTGTCGAAAGCCTTGCTAAACTGTTTCGCTGCAGCATCCAGCGCCCCTCCAAAACGGTCCCCCTAAAAACAAAAACAAGCCAATAAAATCTATTTTGGAAAATATACCTTCCTAGGTAAAATCATCGAGAAAGTTGTATTCCAACTACTTAATTACTTCTTAGTTTCAATTGGTTGCTTCCAATAAGGATTTCAACACCTCCATCTAAACTGCTCTTATTAAAATTCTAAATTATATTCGTCCTAGCACTGACTCCGGTAAAGTTTCAATACGGGTGTTACTGGATCTGCACAGGTTGGAAAATTGGGATGGGCTTTTTGGAACAGTTGGTTCAAGTCCTATATCCAAGACAGATCCAAGACATTGGCAACTATGTATCTGAGCTAACTAACGTTACATGCTTTACATACAATGGGGGTGCTTAAACACTACTGGTGAACCAACCACTGCTTATGAGGTTAAAAAGGAGTCACCACCTTTGCACCGCTGGATGTCATTTCTAATTATTCTGTGGATGTCCCACCTAGACACCAGATTATAAAAACAATCACAATGGCAATGATTTCAAGAAGATGGGGGTGCCTTGGGTAAATCGTTATTGAATCAGTGTTAAATTGCAGTTAAGGAGGCATTTCTGTCAAGAAAAAGTCCAAGATTGGTGCTTTAAGTGGCGTCTTACTATGGTGAGAAGGCCAGAGGTGAGGCTAGAGACAAGGTCCTTGCCGGCGCGGGCACAGACAATGGTGTTGTGGGCACCGGAAACGGCAGGGCCATGGTCGGCGGTCACCATCAGACACATCTCAATGAATTGGCAGGCGTACCTGGGTAACCTGCACTCAAGGGAGGGGGCATAACACAATGGTAATGTCAAAAAAAGTGGCTTCCCCAAAAGGGTTGTTAATTTACAGTTACAGCATTTAGCAGACACTTGCATCCAAAACGTCAAACGGTACATTTGTCATTGGCGGAATAAGTCATACACCGCTCATCGTAAGCAAACAACATTGTGTTAGAATAGCTACTGGAGACGAGACAAGAAGGACGAGAAGCTGACCTCCTCTGGAACCAGAGCAGGCCCAGAGTTCCTCCCAAGCCCATCTCGGTCTTGAAGACCTCGGTGATGGGCATGCCCGCGTAGATGAGCTCCTGGCCTCTTTCGTCACAGATGCTGGTCATGAAGGAGGCCGGCTTACGGATCAGACCCAACTCCTGCACAGGAAGAGGAAAACCCCATATTGTGTTACATCTCAGCTTATCCCATGAAAACTCATTTTGATACCCAAAAAGTAGTGACTAGTCTCTTCTTTTAAAAACTGCTTAAAAACTGCTTGAAAACTAACAACAAATCAACAAAAATTGTTAACTAACTTAAGTTAACTTACAGTCCACTAAAAGCACCTCTCGATACACCCCCCGACCCCCCATTTCGAGAACCACTGGTTCAACCGAAACCAGCGAGGTTCAATACACTTAGTCTTATACCAATATCACTGGATAGGAATGCATCTGTATGTAGCAATTAAATGATGGCTCGTATGCTGAATAGCTGTTTTTCCTACTCACCCTGGCCCAGGAATAATCCATTGGTACCGTAGGAGGGGGCACTTCCTCAGCGGGCACAATGAATCCTTTAGCGACGAGGTCATCGTACACTGATCTGCACAGAGTGACAGACAACGGTAATGAAGGCAACACTGGAAGGGGAAAGACAGTAAATCATCACTCTTAACGAGGCATAGCAGCCTGCGTTCTAGGTAGATATAGTGAGACAAAAAGGAAGGGGAAGCATGACCCTTTGATCCCTTTACTCCCGTTTCATAGAGACTTTAGGCCTGGTGTACAGTGACCTCTAGTGGCCGAGAGCTATCCCTACAGTCAAAGGTTTCAGAAACAACAAGATTTGCTACATCCCAGTTAAATAACCACGCCCAACTATAGATTGTAGATCAAATACATCAGAATAAAGTTCCAGTAACACTTTTAAGAAGCCATCAAACCATGATCATCAGATATAACTACCAAATATTTTCATGGTTTTAGCTCATCATATGCATGTGGGTTTGCACTGACTTTATTACATCTCCCAGCTCATCAAAGCTCTTGGGGACGAAGGCGCCGGCCTCTTTCAGAGCCTGATTCTTAGCCACTGCCGTCTCTGAGACCTGGTTAGCGCAGGCTCCAGCATGGCCAAACTGTACCTGAAGGACGACAGGATACGAGTGGGGTTCCATGTCATTTAGAGCTACAAACACAACTGAATTGAATTAAATAGCAGCGCATACACTAGATTTGACACACTATGCCACCATGTAAATTAATATAGTATACTTTATCATTATTATAAAGAAGATTTAATTCAAAAGTTGTCCGTTAAAAGGCCTTGTAAAAAAAGGTTATATTCAAACCTAGTGGCCCTGACACACATGTCCCTCCCACACCTGGCTGGCTTGCACTCCTCTCTACTCAGAGTTCTGGGCTAGGCTAGAGCCCAATCGAGGAGTGTCTCTTTAAGCCCGGCTGCCCTCTTACCTCTGAGGAGAACATGGTGGCACAGGTACCGATACACCAGCACACCACGGGTTTAGTGATCCTGCCCTGCTTGATCGCCTGGCAGATCTTGTACTCCTCTGTGCCGCCAACCTGCCGAGGGGAGAAAGACACCGGTACCAGTGTAAGCAAATGAGCAGCCAATACCAGTGACAGCGGCGGCGCGGGTCTGTGACATAAGGCCTTACCTCCCCCAGCACGACTATCATCTTTACCCCCGGAGTGTCTTGGTAGCGCAACACATGGTCCGTGAACACGGAGCCGGGGTATCTGTGTGACAGGCGGGCATTAGAGACACATGCACGACCATTCGCCCTTCGGAAGAAAAGAAAAATAAACTCCCGTGTGCCTTACCTGTCTCCTCCAATGGCCACGCCCTCAAAAACGCCGTCTGTGGTGCGGGAGATGATGTTGTTCAGCTCGTTGGACATGCCCCCGGAGCGCGAGACGTAGGCCACGCCCCCCGGCCGGTACAGCTTGGAGGCAAGGATGTTGTCGAGCATGCCGCCCGTGTTCCCGATCTTGAAGCAGCCTGGCTTGATCCCGCCCACCTTGACAAGCAGACGCCAACGGCGACAGTTAAGGGTGCCCGCATACAAATACAGTAGGGGGGAAACCCCGTCTAAAAGATCAGTGGGGACTAACTGTGGCCGGTCCGATGATGGTGACGCCCTTCTCGTCCGCCACCTTGATGATTTTCCTGGTGTGGGCTTCCGGGATGCCCTCGGCAATGATGGCAATGGTGTGGATCTGGAATGCCGGTGGAGAAATGGCAGCTAAATTGGGAGCATGTCATTTATTGTCCACAAGGGAATAGTCATGAGTAAAACTCAAAACATGAAGGATGTGCATTCAGACAGAAAGGTGGTATGGCTAGTACCCCCTTCAAGCAGCACTGCCTAAACCGGTTTTAAAATACTCAAATAATAATTAATCATGTAAGGATGCTAGATTTTACACAACATGCATAAACGCATAACGTTTGAGGGGTTGTGTGTGTGTGTGTGTGTAACACTGATTGAGATAGATAGATAGATAGATAGATAGATAGATAGATAGATAGATAGATATCAGTGTTTATTTATACTCTTTATAACAGATATGGAACCTAGTTAATAATTTGTCTTGGATCAACACATTATGCCCTCTCACTCAGGGCCACCTCTCCCCAGGGGGTTAATAATCAATCCAGTCATCGAATGCTTTACCTGTGGGTACTGCATGGTTTCCATGGTGCTGTCGAAAGCAGACCTCAAGGAAGCGAAACTAATGAGAACATCCACCTCCGGGTGCTTCTTCATTGAATCTCCCATGTTCTTATAGACGGGAATCAGGATTTCTTTATGGCCCCAGTAGAACTTCTGCTTGTGGTCCCCGCTATATTTCACCCAAAAACATTTAGAGACTGGTTAAGAAAAGCCATTTACTTAAGAGATTTGCAATATTTTGCCATGGGCTACTTTCACCAGTCCTAGTAACAGTATGACTTGTATCATACTTATGTAGTAACCTTGTTTTAGTTCATTTGATTTCCACCAGCCTTTATGTCACGTCAGTTTATTTTGGACACATCTTTTGTTATTGCCCTCTTTCTTAGCTTCTTAATTGGGTAGGATACCCCATAAGGGGGTACACATTTTGAAATCTTAATTTGTATTTACACTTTATAAATATAAATAAATAACACAACCTTAAACTAACTCAATTGTCATACACACACACACACACACACACACACACACACACACACACACACACACACACACACACACACACACAGAGAGGGGAACACGAAATTTGTCTCTGAATATAACCAAACACCACCCAACAGAACACACACACACTCTATTGCAGTGAGCGGGGTTCGGCGCTGTTAATTCACTTCCACCGCCCACATTTTTCCTGCCGGACCAGGGAATCGAACCAGCCCAACTCCCTCGCCTTGAGGTCACAGCTGCTAAAGGGTAACCCAAACTATGGGCTTTAACGGCGGTTCTGAGAACACACGTACGTGAACGGGTAGACCATGGCTGAGACGGACGGCTCTTCTCTGGAGCAGACGTAGTCAAAATCCAGCATGCCCTGCACGGCCCGCGTCTGCATGCCCCAAACTATGGCCTTGGTGTGTTTGCTGAAGAGGGCAGTTGCCTTGGCTACAGAGAGAGGACAAGTAGACGGCCCGGGTACGAATTAAGGAGGTGGTCAATTAGAGGTCACCGTAGAATGACGACTTTGTTAACTTGCCACGTAGGGGTGGGTAAATACATTCTTTATGAGACTACATTTGTATTTTTGGTTGAGGTAATGGAGAGAAAAAAAAAGGGTGGTATAAAGTTGTTGGAATTGCTTAATAATAGGGCACGCCTTGAGCATTTTCATTGCCTGTCAATCACAAGGGTAACAAACTGGTTAAGCCCGGTTAGTGCCCAGATGTGCTGTGATCCTGTGTGTTCAAGTCTGAAGCAAGCCATGCAAGAGGTTTATTTGATAACTTTTATCAAAACTATACCATACTATTTATTTATTAGCTATTACTGGCGATCTAGTAATTGCTGTCATTCTCTTACTTTATATAAAAAAAATAAATTAAAAAAAACACACTTCCATGGCACAAAACAAACTCGACTAGGCCTGCAAGTCACTGAACTGTCCATAGGGGGAGCTGTGATACCAAAACTTAAGAGTCATCTCTCTAAAATAAATAATATCAAGGCCTATTGCTTGTATACACCCTGAGACAAAACCATTGAACGGTCAACACAAGGCATCAAAATCTCAGCTTTACTACTGACCTACGAGTGCTCCGGTCTTGGGCTTCTTGGCAGGGGACGCCTCGAGCCGAGCTGTGTTGTCAGAGAAAGAGGCCGTCCTGCTGGAAGTTGGGGTCTGGAGGGGAGGGGACAGATACAAGTGACTCAACATACACATACATATGTGTATATATGTATGTGTACATACATATATATATATATATATATACACATACATATATATATATATATATATATATACATACATACACATATACATATACGTATGTGTACATACACATATACATATATATACACACACATATACATATACATATACGTATGTGTACATACACATATACATATATATACACACACATATACATATATATACACACACACACACACACACACACATATATATATATATACACATACACACACATACATACATACACATATACACACACACACACACACATATACATATACACATACATAAATATATATATGCATATACACATATACATACATAAATATATATATGCATATACACATATACATACATATATGCATATACACATATACATACATATATGCATATACACATATACACACATATATACATATACACATATACACACACATATACATACATACATACATCCCTTATATACATACATGCATACATAGATGTATTGTTATATTGGGAAAAATATATTGTATGTTATGATGCAGGAGCTGTGCGGTGTTGACTGAGAGAAGAAAGCAACAACAAAGCGTAAATAATGGCAGTTGCCCGCCCTTGTTCCCTTTGGGTTATTTTCAAGACGTCACCTGCACCGATGTTACACAATAGGACTAAATGTGCCAGGCAGTGCCATCAGCCACACAAGTAGGCCATTGCAGAGTGCACGACGGTGGAGTGTACTGCTTTTGAAGTACACAGCAGATGCTCGTGTTGCAAGATGTGATGCTAATTCCAGAATTTCCATCGAGATAGCTATTATTTACTTTCATAAACAAAACTACAAGCTACAACATAAAACCCTGTGTGGGCTCCAACATAAAAAACATATGTATGTAGGTGTAACCCACACACACACACACACACACACACACACGCCTTTCTGAGAGCCAAGCGTTGCACATTTTTAATGGCTGCTTCAGGGCAGCGGCGGTAAAATGCGGCCTAGCTGATTTTTGAACGAGCTCCGTGCACAAAGCACAGCAGAAACGCTCTACACAAAGACCCACTGGGCCGCTGACAACTTCGCTGCACGCCCTGCTTCACAAACGGGAGCCGACAGTCAGGAATGAAGCGGCGGTCGGAGCCCACACAGGGTTCTGTGTTCGCTCTCCAACACCACGTTATGGGTGCAGTGAACGATGCAGTCCCATTGGCTAATGAGCAGTGGTTGTTTTGTCTGCGGTGGTTTCGTGTCATACCGATGAACTGCCGCTGGAGTTGAGCAGGAAGTTGGCGGTGTGGGCGGCAACTGGGGGCTGGTTGGGGATTGGCCGATGGCCCAGCGCCATGCCAACGATGGCAGTCATGTGGGTTTCTGTGCCAAAGACGTGAATGGGGATCCCGGTGGTTTTGCCTGAGGAGAAGATCCAAACCTGCATCAGCTGGTGTGCAAATACATTAGCAGTAGAATAGAAGGCTTTAAAAACAAAGAAAAATGTACACTCCTCAATTTGTCTGGAATTTACCTTGTGTTAAAAAACTGCACACAGCCTCTTCTCCTACCCCTTAACAGTTCCCGTTTATGGAACATGTTGGGGTGCTACAACACAATCAAGGAGTGTAGCTTTAATTTCCAGTTTATATGATGGTTACATACCCACTTCACCCATCACTCTGAGGCCCTCCTGGTAGTTGGGGCCGCCGCGGCGAACAAAAATGGTGACCTCGTGCTCCTTCAGAGGCCCCTGGTAGTCCCGGATGGCTCTGACAATCCCCTAGCAAAGACACAAGCTACATGTTAGCGAGTGAACCACAACATATGATGTTAACGCTAGTGGGAAATACAACAGCAAATGTATTAGGGGATTACCTTAAACGTAGCAGCAACATTTGTGAAGTTAGCAATGCTTCCTCCAATGATTAAAACTTTCCCTGCAAAAGAAAACAAGTCTTTCTTCAGTAAGCAACATGGCTTAGCTTTTAGCATACTCCAAATACGTGGCCAGGAGTTGTATTTGTTTTTGTTTTTTTACCGTCTGGGTGCTTCTCGCGGGTCATCAGTGACAGGATGGTTTTAGCGTAGTCGTAGGTCTGCTGTTCGCTGGGGGCACCCGAATACTCCCCATAATTGGCCAGCTCGTCGACCCCTCCTAGGTCACAGATGGTGTCACTGAGAAAGGATTTCATTGGTCAGCCAACAATCCCAAAAAACAAACAAAACAAAAAACAAAAACACAAAAATGCAACCAATGACGTCCTCTGATAGTATTCTGTAGGTTTGGGACTAGTCGGGTTCTTGTGTAGCGGCAGCTGAGCCAACACCGAGTTTAACATGACGACCTTAATGGCAGATGACCCACGCTATGTCGAATAAAGTACTGTAGCTCAGTCTGTACGAAGTCTGTCTATTGTGAGGGTACATAACTTTAAATATATTTAGGATAATAAATATTACATTTGTGTACATCTAATCTTTTCTGCTCACTCAGTGCTCCTTTATTAGACAGTGTAATTCCAACACACAATTGAACAATATTATACCATCATACTCAACTGCCCTTTTGCGTCTGCATTTAAATAAACTTCAGTAAACAGTAAATAAAGCATTTTTCCCAATACGCAGGGGGAATAATTAGTCACGGTTGGCGTGTCCGCATTCCCTCGCTTTCCACCACTGACAGGCGGGCGATGCCAGTCATTCCTCCAGATGCTTACTGAAGAGGCATCATTGGAGAATGCAATTTCACCGGCAGCGTAACAGGCAGGTCTGGGCTCCATTAATCTCCCTGCTGCATTGCCGCCATACACTGCTAATGCTAAACCCAATTCCACATGCTACAGTCGACAGCATGTGGAAAAGAGCAGGGAACATCTCGGGACCCATAAACATCTATAAAAAAGGATTATTTCATTAATGTGGACATTTGGAATGGCTATTTATTTAGCCTATGAGGAGCTAGTTAGAGGTACATTCTTTGATTTGTGCCTAAAATTTCCCTTGTGGTTGAAACCAAACAAGAGTGTTGTTTTGGGTTTAATCTCCAAAAGACTGTGTTCACGGCATGACTTGCATTACTAAACCGATAACTACCTCTCCCCTACAGCCACCCACACTTGTGGCTGATATCTGGGGGTTCTGGGGGCTCGGGTTAGGGCTAGGGTTAGGCTTATACCTTTAAAGTGGTAGTGT
Source organism: Percopsis transmontana (assembly GCA_025447815.1). Classification (NCBI taxonomy): domain Eukaryota; kingdom Metazoa; phylum Chordata; class Actinopteri; order Percopsiformes; family Percopsidae; genus Percopsis; species Percopsis transmontana. Next base: position 1,132,684 of record JAOEHI010000023.1, read on the forward strand.
GTCATCATTCATAGCCACAAGGGGCAGGACTGCGCTTATGAGAGTCTTTGTTAACACACACACTTACTGCATCAACTCCGGGATCTCATTAAGGCAAACCACCAACCCTCACAGTACTGTACATAGTGATAATAAGACCCTGCTCAAACAGAAGGTTTTTCAAATGCCGCTCAAACCGTGGCAACAATCCCACATCTCGCACGCTGCCGCTTTCAAGCAACGTTCGTGGGGTTGTGAATGGCTGTTTACCTGTACACCACCGATGCCCCACCTCCGGCTACCATAGTCCAGATCCTCCCGCGGGGGTTGAGAAGGGTGAGTTTGAGACTAGCGCCACTCTTGGCATCCAGATCTGCAATGTAGGCTTCCTGCGGGAGGTCGGAGGAAGGTTCTGTGAATGCTGGAGAACCTTAGGAGTGAGCACTTGACTGGAACACTAATCAGTGCATTCAGTACCACCTCAAGTGCTTTCATTTGCAGCAGCACTTTGAGTGAGGAGTTTGGCCATTGTCCAATCAGAACCAATAATGGGTTACAACAATTTAAAAAAAAAAAAATTTGTGTGTGTTTATTTTACAAGTGTATGCGTTGCTCATCTGCGATTGTTGCAAAAGCAATGTGTCACAGCTAGGGGCTAAGGGAGAACACACCAAATCAAAAGACCCCCGCTGTCTCTCCTCTCCACTCCACCCCAGCCAGAAGCAGACCAATTAGACGGCACCGTCTGGCACCCAGGTTTCAGACAGGCTCCACACCAGAAGAAGAAGAACCACACCAGAAGAAAAACATGCAACACCCGTCTTCAGGCGTCATAAAAGCCTTCATTCTAATGCAAACTCTAAATAATAAACTAGTTTTGTACATAAAAAAATTTAAACCCTCAGGGTTTAGAACTTTCTTTGGCCACGTCTCGGCCTATATGACCTTTACTGGTTACGTTAGGCGTTTCCATAGAGACGAGGCTCTCCTCCAGACGGACTAATGTGGGCCGATTAACAACTCCGCTGGTGAAAACATCCTTGCTTCTTTAATGCCACGCGTCCGTCAGCCGGCACAGAGAATGCCAAGACATTCTGAGGAACATGACAGTCAGCTAGGTAAAGTGCCAATTAGCTTATTTACTGTGGAACGTGCGATTGGACAGCATTATTCAGACGCTTGTCAAATATGATATGCTGAGGGAACGTAATGTGACCTGGCGCTACGCTCATCTCCTCCGCCTCCACCCACCTCTGGGTACGCCTCCCTGCCGAAGGGCGGAGGGAACTCCACCTCTCCCCACTTGGCTTTGCAGATGTAGTCGGCCGTGGCGTCGATCTTTGCTGCCATGTCGAGGACGTACACGCCATCTTTGGTAACCACTGTGAGGGGTAAGAAGAGAGGCGTTATTGCGTTATTGGCTAGCACCCTTCTCAACCCCTCCCCATACAGCTTGCGACCCTTGGGGCTGGGGGGCAGACCTCCATTTTGAGAAGCATAGATGTGTGTATGGGAAATTTCCACACACACACACACACACACACACACACACACACACACACACACACGGGAAATAGAAGGCATGGCAGGACATGGTGGAGGGAGGTGGATGCGAGACATCAAAGTATATCAGCAACAGGAACAGCTGCCACCGGCCATAGCCCGGTGGCGCCATTACAAACACACGCTGCCATCATCAAACAGCAGGGGGCATGAATTATTAAAGCCAACTGCTCCCTCGGCATCGCAATCAACCTATGCTCCTCCAGTCTGTTTAAAAACATCATGTCAGGAACATGATGTTTTATTACAGACTGATTATTTTCCGCCAATTACCCTTTGATGTTGCTTTTCTAGTTTTATAATGTGATGACATATTTAAAAGACCTGTGTTTTAATTAAGCAACTACGTCTCAACCAGACCTCATATACATAAAAACATGTAGTGGGTTATTTTGGTATCTAGGCAACTTACCCAGCGGGTTTATCTCGAGGTAGGTGAAGAACAGGTCTTCATAGAAATTGAAGAGGCCCACGATGAAGCTGGCCAGAACCCTGAAACAAGAGGATGTGCTACACGGTAAATCATAATTTAAAAAAGGCCTTTTGGTTGTTACAAAAGTAAAAAAATTAAATAAGCACTGCACCTAATTGCACTGCACATGACAAAACAACGACATAAAGTATTGCTCAATATTGGAGCAGATTTCTAAAAGCCATCCTGTAGAAAATTAAGACAGGTATACGCGTATCATGCCAGGCGATTTAGTAAAAAAAAAAAAAAAAAAAAAGATAATATATAGATTTTTTTTTTTCTAAAGAGAAAATATATTACTAGACTAGCTGGCTATAAAAACATCAAAACATTTCTTTAAAAAAAAAAACAACAACACACTAAGTCATTGGTTCAGCCATACAGCAAACATCATTAAATTAGCCAAGCCTTGCTACAGAGAGGGAGAAATAAATCTAATTCGCTCCCTGCCTCCCCCACCTGCCAAAAGAGAGCGATGAAGAGGGGAGGGGGTTGTGAGAAGTGGGGGTGGGTGGGGGGTGGGGGTTCGCTCTCCTCTCCTGCCTGTCAGTCAGTCTTGCTGGCAGCTTGTTGCCATTGGGACCCCTACAGTGGGCTGTCTGCGCCCCCCCGGATCAAACCGTGACCCCAGCTCAGAGTGACTCAGCTCCCAGTGTCTCGATTTCTGACAGGCCGAGTTAAGGGAAGGGGGGGGGAAGGGGGGGGGGGAGGAGTGACTGTGTAGGGCTTGGCAGCCATCTTCCTCAATGTCAGACAAGACAGCGAGCCCCACCAGAACCTGCGACTGTAAAGGAACCTTGGGGCGAGGGAGCGGGGTCTGTTGTTGATCGAAAGAAAGCGGAGCTGCCGGGAGGGTTTGTCATTTGTCTAATGGAAGCCGCCGCCCACCTCCTCCGGCTGCCCCCGCCTCAACAGCCAGCTTGAGAGTGCTCTGCGTGATGCTAATAGTCTAGCACTGCACTCTGCTGTACTACTCGTTGGCAGACTACCGCCCACCCAAACTCTTCTCTGAATATTACAACAAACACAATACTGACTTTCAAAATAACAAAATCATTTAAACCATCTGGGTCATGCCATGCTTTGAAATTAAACAAAGCCTGACTAGAAAGCCTGATAAATTATAGATCTTAGTCATTTGTAACTGGAGTGAATTGGGTCTTGGCAAAGCTGTTGGCTAAGTATGTGCATTTAATGGTGAATGGTAATGTTATAATGATAAAATATTAACTTTTAATTGTTATTAGTATTGGAACTGGTCTTCCCAAGCCATGGGACCCCTTGGATTTGCCAATGAGTCACTGGCGGGAAATGTTCTTGATGTGATTTATCTATCAGGAGAGAGCTACAGTTACAGACATTGCTCTTTGCCTCACCGGCATCGACAAAGCTACGCCTGTATTCTTTTATATGCCTCCCACATTACAAGGATAAATCTATAGATAAAAGACAGACTATAGTATGTAACATTAGCGTATGGTTTCTGCTTGTTCATTTCAACCCTTTTCCACATTCAACTCACCCCTTCTTGTCATTGGGGACTTGTGTCAGGAGCTGTTTCTTGACCGAGTCCTCAGTTAACTTCTCATCTACACCAACCAGAAGCTTCTTGGCCTTGGAGTCCACATCTCCAATGTCCACCCCTCCCTCATGATGAAACAAGACGTAGTCGCCCTCCCGCGTGGCGTACACGCACACATAGAATTCCTCTTCCTGTGGGAAATGTGGGTTGAAGCAAGAGCAGTTGGTGAGGGAGCGGTGGGTTACCAGTGAACTGGATGAAAGATTATGCAGATTATGAGTAATTTACCTGCTTGTGGGCGACAAACGGCTCAATGAGGAAGTTCTTTAAAATTCCATTTGCTTTTCCCACCTGAGGAATGCATGAAAATATTTTGATTTCTTTTTTTTTTTTTAAAGAGAAAATTCAAGCTAAAATGGACAAGGCCACAGTGAAACCCATCTCTCAAGTGGGTTCTGATATTATATAATACAGTGCGTGGATACAAAGGGGCAGCATAGTCTAGTGGTCTAAGTGTTGCACTCCCAGCCAGAAGGTTGTGGGTTCGAGCCCTAGAGTTGGCCTACCTGTAAGCATCCTTGAGCAAGATGCCTAACCCCTACTGCTCCATGTAATAGCTGCATGTTGTTTTTGGATAAAAGCGTCTGCTAAAATGACGTAATTATAATAAAAGTTAATATAAAACACTACCATACTGTATAACAATATATGAATCAAGCATCTAAAAACACACAGCGAAATCAATATCAACAAATACATTTGAAAAAAAAATAAAAAAAATAGAAGAAAAAAAAAATACTGAAACAATTCAAGAAGTAAGGTATGTTTGAAATGACAGTTTGTGTACAAAAATGAAGAAATGGTAACCCTGAGTGATGTGATGTCGAAAAAATATATTAAAACTGTTGCAGCGTATTGCTGCAGGCAAGACAAGGCTTTGCTAACATAGCAAGCTCATTTGGGGTGGCTGTCACTATTCCTGCATTAAAGGCCACCAGACACACACACAAAAAAGAGGCAGGTGAAAACTGAAAAAAAACACACATCAGAATGAAAAACCATGAGGTCAATTCAGCTATAGATGGAACAGATATTTTCCACCATTGTTTCATAGAGAAAGAGAGAGTCAAAGCAGCATGTTGTTGAAACAAATGTCAATAGAAAAAAATGGAAGTCATTCTGGTGGAAATAAAAGCACAAAATATGAGGTGAGTATTTATAACCCACCTCAACAAAACAAGTCACACCCACAGCGCTTTCTACATCTGCAGCATGACAACAGGACTAATCACCCAACCTAAAGACAGTAAGGCATGGCAAGTGCAACAACTCCTCTCTACTCCTCCCCCTTCGCATCTTCTCTAACCCTCAACCTAGCGCTATTTAGTCTTCATCATTTTAAGTACCGCCACTCCACAGGTTGAAAACTGGCTTCTCAGCCACACTGTTAACTATACAAATATAGCAGTCCCCATAAAGCTACAGTGTAATTTACCACCACCAGCAGCCACTGACACTTTCATCCCAACGGTCTGGCAAGCGAGACATCCATGCAATCTAAACACCTGCGCTCCCTGCCTATACCACACCCATAATAAGGTTCTCTGGTAATGGACCAATCGGCCAGATAGGTGTAAGAGTGACGGATCTTTCATCGTGCGGACACACCGCTTTACTAGCGGGCCTAGTCACAGCCAATTGACTGCCGATTGAATCAGAGCTCAAGTTCATTAGGAGCTCTTCTGGACAGCCGTCTCAATAAAACCCAATGACGCATCACGTGAAACACAGAGCTGAAACACACAGCGTCCGTCTAAATGGTGAAAGACTGAAGGACAGGGGAAGGAATGCCTGAATAAGGTTATAGTACAAGAATGCATTAGAGTGAGTACTAGGGAAACGCTGAGAATTGTGTCTGTGTGCGCGCGTGTGTGTGTGTGTGAGACATGGTGGGTGTGTGCGTGTGTTCTCCGAGGCACTTCCAGATATAGTGTGGGTGTGTGCGTGTGTGTGCGTTCTCAGAGGCACTTCCAGACATGGTGTGGGTGTGTGTGCGTGTCTGTGTGTGTCTGTGTGTGCGTGTGTGCGCGTGTGTGCGCGTGTTCTCCGAGGCACTTCCAGACATGGTGTGGGTGTTTGTGCATGTGTGCGTGTGCTCTCAGAGGCACTTCCAGATATGGTGTGGGTGTGTGTGCGTGCAGGGAAGACGCACTGTGGTTTCCTTCATCAGACGAGGCTTCAGCCATTGCTTGACGCCGCTCAGATCCAGGTTGACGCCCACAAGGCCCAGCTTGCCCCGCCTCTTGATGAGCTGGTCTGGCTTCACCACCAGCCTCTGCAAGGGGAAGACACGCGTTAGCACATTGTCGGTGACGAAACGGTGACTTCACATGGATGAGTCAATGGGGTGCTGTATCAGAATAGGAATTTAAATCCCCTACGTGCAATGTAGTTACATCTTTTGTTGAGAAAGAAAACTGCAGTAAATGTAGTTACCAAAGCAATTTGAGCGAAGCTGATGAATAAAAGCAAATACAAACTCTGCTCTCATATCGCTGAAGACGTCAGTATTTGAAGTCTTTAGTGGTGATGCAACCCAGGTAAGCAGACACACACATGGGAAAAGCAGGACTCCCAGTGATCGATCTAAAACAGCAATAGCATCCTCCTGCATCATCCCACCAATCCAGTTACGGTCCCAAACGATGGATTACGTTTTACTAAACATAAGGAGTTATATTGAGGAAGCTGCAGAGTCAAGGGTTTAACTGAGGTTCAGTATTGCTTTAAAAGGTTGTCTTTTTTCAGTCGTAAAGACACAGCGCAGTAACGCAGTAAAGAGTCTTATTTTTGTGTGAATTTTCCACATGGTCGTAACATCCACAATACCGAAATTTTCCTTTTTACTGTATTTATTGTGTACAGAAAATATATCATATAATAGATACTCTAATTTAGAGTAGAGCTGATTACTTATTGCAACATTCCAAATCAGTTGCACCTAGCCATGTGATCCAGAGAGCAAGACATCTCTACAAGGACCCGTACCTAAATCCCTTGTGTCCCCTTTAGGACACCGCCCATAGTGTGAGTCAGAGTGAATTAGGAGATTGGAGCCATTAGAGTCTGGGGTGCTGCCAGTGAGCTCAAGAAGAATGCTCCCAGGGGGAAAGTTAATGCAATTTCCTAATCAATTCTGTCATAGTACCTATCTCCTTGTCTCTTCCCTCCTCCTCCTAAGCACAGAGATGAAAAAAAAAACTCAGCAAAGCGAGAGAGAGAGAGAGAGAAAGTGACACACCCTGGAAGATGAGTCATTGCTTAATTCAATTAGCCAACTATTATATCTTCCCGAGACTCCTCTTCTCTAAAAAAGGAGTTACAATTGAACGCCATCTCTGCATTGTGCAACTTGCTTTTCAGTCACCGTACATTGCCATGTTGCTTCCACTAAGAAGTGTCCAGAATATCCTTCTGGCTAATGAGCATCGAGAGACCTTCTCTCTGCCAGCCTAAGTAATTGTCCCCATAAAAAAAAAAAAAACGGAACACTTTACGCAGGTTGAAGTGAGAAATGTGATTGCCAACAGTCAAGGCTATAAATGTATATGATATATTATATCGCTGGCAGACAGCGTGATAGACTAGATGAACTAAATGAGACCCATGCTTTTAGTAAACGCAGTTTTCTCACAGTTATGTGACGTGGCGGCAGCTGCACCTTTCCTCGCTGTGAAGAGCTAGCATAAATAGCGTCGCTATATGTGCTTAATGGTCCTTTGGTTAAAGTGGTAGCTTATAAAGTCTTGTATCATTAGGCAAACTCCTTGAGATTTGTGTTTAAAAACCTCCCATTTCGGGCAGGGTATTCCATATGTAGTGTATACATGCATAGAACCCGAGCAGAAGAAGCTCCAGGGGACAATTTTATTATTTTACAGGTACGTTTTGTTACCTCTGTGAGTAGCCACGGGTGCTCCAGTGCCAGCCGGTCAAAGTCGGTCTCTGCTGTCACGTTGGCATAGCGGAACCGGTTCTGGACAGCGGCTGACGTACAGATGTGCTTGTAGAGGAACTCCTTTCCGGTCTGCTCGGAGATGGCTTTGGCCGACATGACTGCTCAGGCTGTGCTGGCCTGAGTGGAGGCCGACAGACAGAGGTGGACAGGGACAGTGAGCTGAGCAACACTGGATACAGAGAGTGATTAAAAAGGCAAAATCCTAAATAGGTGGAAGTGCCCTTGTGGTTGAAACGAGCGTTACAAGACATTGTTTTTAGTTTGAAGCCCGGACAGCGCATCTCCCCCCCACCCCCTCCCATGCCTGAGTGGCTTGCTCTCCTCTAATTCCGCTGTAGCACCCTTACACTCAACCCAGTGTTTCAAAATAACGCTTAGCTAGGTCCTGGCGGCGCTATAACACATTCGAGGTGTGTACATTTAAAAAAAGATTGGTCAAATAACACATTGGGAACTATTACTCCCTATAAAAAATAAGGCACTGCAAGGACTTTTGCGTTAACAATAGCATTTCCTCATCCCCAGGAGCCTCATTGCGTCAGAGCAAAATGCTACCTGGACTCTCCACTGACAAGTGTTTGTATTAAAGACAATAGTGAAGAGACAAGGGTTGTTCAGTCGACTCAACAGCAATACCCGTTTAGCAAGATGTATAGCAGTGAGGTAATATAACAACGTCAGTCTCGGGGAAAGCAGGACTATCTAGTCACTACAATGCACAGCCAAACTCAGCTCATAATGAGCATTTAATGCTTTAAATTATCATAATAGTCTTGTCTGTAGGGGCTTTCATGGGATAACAAGCCCTTATTCCCCACTTAAACAATCAGGTTGCTGGTGCGAGACACACTGGGGCACCAAGGTGTAATTATGTTAGTTACAAGGCAAAAACATTTAAAAACCTAAAGGGATTCAATGAGGACCAAAAAGAAGCCAATCGACTAAATTAGCCCCAATGGCCGTTTCAGTCAGTGGGGTGCATAAAGTCTCCATTTTCTCATGGAACCATCTGGGTATATACCTACAGTTTCACCTCAAAACAAACGTAATATAATAAAAGTCTGCTTATCTCGATTAGCTTTCATAAAAAGCCATCTCATAAAATCCCCGCTGTTGCCTGATAGCCAGCTGGTCCCAAGTGAGGGAAAGGTTGAATGGAGGCACAGATCCAGCCACTTGATTATAGGCTGTTTCTTTGTTGTGCGAATTGTTTTCCCTTCACTGCCAATATACTGTATGCATGCATAGAAAAATCCCATTATACTGTATGCATGCATAGAAAAATCACATTATAGGCTGCAATCACTTGCAAAACACCACCGAATACAAACTAAAAGGAAAAAGGAAATGTTGCGACCTTTGCTCTGGAAGCATGTCTGGCTGAATGAAGGCACCCTAAACAGTAGCAATGCATGCATATAAATACACGTCGTGGCGTTGTTGTTTAATGCCCGTTGGCTTCTGACTTGCATATTTAACACAGGATGCAGAGCTACTGTGCATCAGGCAACTACAAGGTATATATGTAAATGTATATATGTATGTATATATAACCACTGGCAAAATATTCTTTTCCACATATGAAAGGATGCAATGTGTCTCTAGAAGTCACAGAGGAGGAACACAAATGGCAAGCTGTTTTAACGTTTTTGTTCGAACCACTCACAATTTTTAGATTTCCATAATGGCATTTCTCCTAGTCAAAATGGTAATTGAAGAGCTCAACAACAACATTCATACTAGTAGAAATTGTATTTCAAGATATCTATAACTTTGATTGTACTAGTATAATTTTTACTTTTGGATATCAAATTAGAATTATGACTAGAAACAATGCAATTCCAAATATCTACAAATGAATGGCAAAAGCATAATTTGTCCTAGGAAGAATGACATGATGGATATCTGAAATGACAATTGTGGATAGGAAGAATGTCATTGTAGACATCTGAAATGTTCTTTTTGACTAGGAAGAATTAAATTACAGATATCTGCAATATATATCCAGTCTAGCAATTAAATGTTAAAATGGCTTTCCATAAAGACACGCATGTAATGCTTTTGGAGACCACAAACTATGTTCCTCAAAATAGACTGAGCCAATATTGATCATTAAGGTAGCAAATCAATACTTACAATTTGCATTTGTGGTCAAGGATACTCTGCATTGTAGTCTCTACGTTGCCATTTCTATACACTGTAGGCCTAAAGATCTGTCAGTCTTTCTGTCAGTTAACAATTACCTTGCCTAATTGCAAACAATCCCCACAAATGTCACATTTGACCAAATCATTTTATCTTCAGTTAAATGCATTATACACTCTAATAAATAAATGCAACGCATTTGTAGAAAAGCTTTGCTTGTTATTTACGGTTTTAGTCTGCAGCACCAGTAAACTAATTTGAATTAAATGAAAGTATTATTGGATTATGTGGAGACAAGCAACACAAATCAATTTGATTCAGCAGATATGTCTTATACCGAAAAGGTAATTTTCTTTTGTGTACGTGTAACTGATAGTGAATGCATTAGGTCTATTAAACCTTTATCAGCGCACGCGATATTATACTGTGTTGCAAGGAGCTATAGGCAACATTTAGATACTGTTATTTCTCCCTAAACAAACCCTTGGTCTCTACATCCATCCATCTGTCTGGCAGTCCTCCCCCTCATCTGTTTTGGTGGAGATACTGCACCGCACTTGTGCTATGATCCACCTGGGCATCACATCTTGCTCACATCTTCTCATTACTGAGAGCTGGACATCATTAAGAGGAAACTATGAGAATTAGGATGCTCCTGAGAGTCCAGCTATGTAAATTAACCAATGCCCTGAAAGGGCATTGGTTATCCACCCTGGAAGGGTGGACAACCCAGCCATTAGCCCTGATATGGGCTCAAAGGCCTACCTAATCTTTGCAGTTTACTGCAGCCTTGGTAACTTATGGGGAATAATGGGAGTGCTCCACATTTATTGATTATAAATGTGACTGAAGGTCTACAGTGCGCTGGTCGGCGGCCAGTGGAATATGGTTTACCAAAGCCTGTCCGGGCACCCAATTTCTTTCCTGCGCCGGAACTGTCATTGCTAGTATATATCACTGCCCTGTAACAGCGTAAACAACAGTCTGGATGACGCACTGTGTGATGGATGCTTTGGAGAGGCAATATCATATCCAATTGCGCGCACCAATCTCAAGTTAAATATACAACAAAACAATTCAATAAAAAAAACGTCTCAGTTTCAAATACTGTAGTTCAGCCACGAATATAATTTAAGTCGTTATTTATCGTTTAATCAAATTAAGAAATTATTTTTAAGGAAGTCCCTTCAAGAGTGTAACGTATTGCCGACTGACCAGTCAAACTTGTTTTATTCAAACGGTAGAACCTGTCTGAGACAGCTAAAGCGTGTATGAAAGACTCAAATGCTGTAAACCATAAACGCTATACTTTACCTCGATCTCGTGTACAGTAGATGAACGCCGGCTTTCAGATGAGAATACTGGTATCTTGAGGTTAGCTCTATTCATATATTTCTTGGAATCGGAGAAGTGACGCTGCCTGTGAATTACTATTGTTTGAGGAGCATGGGCTTTCTTGAGTTTTGTCTCCGTGGCGTATCTGCCGATAGCCTTGGCTGATATTTCTGCTCTCCGATTGGACGATTCCGCACCATGCTCTGTGTTGCTTCACAAAGACCCGCCCACTTAGTTGGGAAAGCGAGGCAATTATCCGCGGTGAACGTTGATTGGTTGTTCAATATCGGATTTTTAATGTGATACAATAAGTCATGTGTCAATCCATTGCAAGATAGGATCTCTGTTATTAAAGGGCACAAAAGTGCACGGAACTTTACTCGAACGGTCCTTGACCTAAACGGTCACGAAAAGCTTTGTATTCAAATGCAATTTCAGGATATGAAAACCCAAAGAAGCAAATACCGTCTACCACGAGATAAGTGGCCTGCCTAAATCTGGTAATAAAAACTTTAGAACGTTTCGGCACCTAACCAGATGAACGCTGTCATAATTTAGTTTCCCTGCCAGAAAATTATGCAAGGGTATATTGCAGAGACCGTCAAGGCAACTGGGTCATTCAATGTCACTCTAAACGGTCAAGTAAAACATCAGTTTGAGGATTTTCTCAATTTTCGAGCATTTGGCATTTTACGGTTATTTGCGAGTAATACATTGAACATCCATTTGACACTTAACATTTTAGCCATCCAAAAACATTTCCCTAAAGAGCAGACGCCACCAGCAGCGCCATCTGCTGGTGTAAAAATTTCAACTGCGGGGCCTACAGTATGAGTCAAGTTGCAGCTTGCCCTGACACCCTGTGAGAAGACATGTGTTGTCACATCAAATCATCCCTCACCACTCAACATGCCAAGCTACGCCTGTAGGTAAAAGAAAGAAGTCAAGGCGAATCTGGAGCAAAGCACATTTTATTGAGTGTACAAAACAAGTGCAAAAATAGTTCATAAGAGCTAAACTAGTAGGACTAACCCACAAAAAGGTACAGTTGAAAGTGAAAATTGACATGCCTAAATGAAGGGATCAAGGGTACAGTCTTGCGCAGTAGAAAAAGATTGCAACATGGTATTGGATTCACAGCATTTGATAAGTACTAGGTGCAAGCGAATGAAAAAAAACGGTCTCCCTTTGAAACAATGCACAGCGCAAAGATGTTACAAGGCAGGACCTCTACAAACAACAATTAATTCTTTTACACAATTCAGACAAACAGCTTTGGCCCATATGCCTCTGTAACAATGTCCCCCAACAGAAGGCCGTCAGTGTACCCACACGGCAAAGCCACTTTAAGCAGATGAGGAAGGTGGAAAAAAACCAAAGTGTTGATTATGATCAAGTTTATATACTGTTGAACCTTGATTGCATGCAATGAAGATACCTAGTGCATCATCCACTCTTTATAATACTGAATAACTTGAGTTTCTAGGAAATATTTTCAGACAAACGGTTACAAGGAGGGAAGCTGTACTACGCCGGTCTTGACATCACTACCTTTCAAGACCCCGTCCTACAAAATTAGCAAGGTGCTGCAACGTTGCCATTGATGTGCTCAACATCAAGCTCAACCTATGTGGTTTGAAGGCATCTTGGCCTGTGGTGCAAATAAACAGGAAAAAAGGCACAAGGCTTGTGGATTTAAAAAGGTGACTAAGGCAGAGACACCCCTCCCCCACTACAGCACAAGCGCACAAACCTTCCACGGAGCAAACCCAAACCTACGACACCACTCATCCCAGCCCTCCCACTTCCAATCTCTGCACTTCACAAAATAATGCACTTTGGCTTCTTTTTCTTCTCAGCCTCTTTCTTGGTCTGCTCGGCCTTGGCTGCAAAGTAGCTGGAGAAGCAGGCCGGGGCGGAGACGGGCTCTCTCAGGGTCAGCATCCACCTGCCGCCGCCATAGTAAGCCAGGGAACCGAGCTCCATCTCCTTCACCGCCGCCTCCCCCTCCTGCTGCAGGCCGAGGATCTCCAGGAGATCCAGACCCGTCTGAACGGCCTCAACGCCCTCGGCGCAGCCCAGGGTGACGTGGGCGCGGCTCCCCGGGGGCAGGGAAGCGGCCGCCGGCACAGAGGCCTCCGCCTCCTTCTCCGCGTCGCTGGGCCAGAGGACGAGCTGCTCCTCAGAGAGGGACACCCTGGCGCCGAATGTACGCGGTGTGACGAAGAGAGCCGTCAGAGAGAGCTCAGACACGGAGCCGTACAGGTCTTTAACAGCCTGCGTTGTGGGGAGAGCAACACGCCAAGTACGCATCAAACATAAGGACTCACGTGTGTCCAAAATACTGTTTAATATATATAATATCACAGGTGCCTTACCGGATTCTTTGAGTACTCCTTAGCGCCCTCTGCCACACCATAGTCACAGAATTTGCTTGTGCAATGGAGTAATCCTTTGCTCTCGAAATACTGCTCAAGGTCTACCTCCTTCTCAGTTTCCCCAGTAACTGCAAAACAAAGCATGCTCAACTGTATCATAACAAAAGACTCCAAGAAATGTAAACTGAACATAAAAATGCCTTTCAAGGGCTGCATTCTTTTATGCTTTGGATGAGGTGGAATATTATTTAAATAACCCACTTACAGTCAGTCAAGTGTTTCTTAAAGATCTCCAGTGTGTCCAATGTTTTCAGGAAGTCCATGGACGTGCACGCGATCTTCTCCTGGATGCTGGGAAGAAGGAACCAGCCAAAGAAGAGAGGGATGTCCATTTCCTCCAGTGGACCTTTCATGGCTTTGATTTGAGCCTCGTCGAACCCACGGCCGGTCCTCTTGGCGAGCTGAGACAGATCCCTGCTCCACTCCGTACGGGGCTCCAGGAACAAAGCCACAAGCCGCTGCTCCTCCGCAATCTCCCCCAGGCGGGCCAGCCGGTCCTGAGTGTGGTTGATGTCGTCGACGACCACCATCACGGCGGCGCTGGCCCCTGCGACGCAGCAGGCCACCACGGCCTCATCCAGGGCCTTGTAGGCATCTGCCGATGCCTCTGGGTTCTCTGGTTTTACACCGTGGTCGTCGGCAGAGAGGACGGTGCAGAGATCCGGGTAGCAATCTGCGATGCCGCGTGCCAGGAGGCTTTTGCCGCTGCCGGGGAGCCCTCGGAGGACGACGAGGGTGCGAGAGGTTCTCAGGAAGACCATGGTCTGCTCTTGCTCGAGGAGGGCAAAAGAGAGAGAGCCAAGAGCGGGGACGCTCTCATCCACCTTTACAAGCTCTGTGGGCTTCTCCATGGATTGCACCAATTGGACCTCTGGGGCTGACTGGGCTACCTTCACGGTTTCAGCCTCCGCTGGTTCCTCATCCTTTAAAGCGATGGCTGCCTCCTCCTCTGACCCGACGTCTTTCACCAACACCGCCGTTTCTTCCTCTTCGGTCGTAGCCACTACTGGGGCAGCATCTTCTTCCTTAGAATTCATTGTAGACTCAATCTCAGCTTTTCCTGGTGTCGCCTCTGCTTGGCTAGGCAGCGTTTCCCCTTTTACAGGCTTTGGCGAAGCTTCTGGTTCAGATTCCACCAATTTCTCTGGCTCTGGTCCAGGGGAGTCATCTGCCAGAGGAATGGGTTCCGGGGTGTTCTTGGTCACTGGCTGCTGATCAAGCTGGGTGTTTTCTGGTTCGGTGTTTGGCGCCACAACTGCGCAAGAGGTCTTTTTGGGTGACCCACCAGTTTGTGGTGGTTTGGATTCTGGCTCGGGCAGCAGTTCAGGTGTCTTCTCTGGTTGTTCCTGCAGGTTGCCCTCGGGCTTCATCTCTGTAGATTCTTTCACTTCATCAGCTTCTTTGCCATTTGAGAGTGACAGCTCTGCATTATGGCTATTCACTTCCAGCTGTTCCTCTGCTGGGGAAGTCTCAGGCACTACTGACTCTGGCGGGCCTTCCAATGTGGTCACAGAGACTTCTTCCATACCAGGCTGTTGTTGAGAGTCTGGTACAGCAGCTAAATCCTCATTACACTTGTCAACATCCATGACTGCCTACTTTCAGGCAGTACACACAAACATGTACCTTAAAACAAACAAAACCAAAATAGTTTAAACTTAAATCACATAATTTAATATCTATACAAACAAACCAAACAGGCTAATGTTGGAGCCACCCCCCTCCCCAATATGTGGCCTTGTGTTACCTTAAAGAAGGATTTATCAAAAGGAAAAAGTTCTAATCGGCATTTTTGGTTTTATACAAGTCACATTATACAGATAGGTTTATGGCTCAAGAGTAGACTATATCCTTTCATGTATTATTGCAACACAGTGGTTCTACGGACACAATAGAACCTCTTGCAAAACTCGGCATTATCAGTGGAGCGTGAAGCGACACAATGGACATACTGGTGGTCAAATTAACGTTAGGTGGATTTTTTTATTAGGTATATATTTTATTGATATGACTGAAAGGGAAATCATTTTGGCCATGGGTTGGTAAAGGCAAGCACGCGGATATTCAAAAGAACCATCTTGTAAAAGACTAGCTGGTCAAAAAAGAAAAAAAATTGCCTATTGAAATACAAGAACTCGACATCAAATACGGAAACAACTGTCCAATTTTGACCGACGATACATTTCCGATACGTCTAGAAACATATGGCGCAGGGAGAACGTGGTAATCCTTTTGTTGCTGTGATGATTCATATTTGGGTAAAAAGCAAAGCTTTAAACCATATCTATGTATCTATAACTGTTTTCTACACTCGACAAAAGAGATTTAATGTTGCACAATATGATCGGGGAGTGGCATGCATGCCTACAACGCCAGACAAAACACTTCAGCATGGCAGTAAAAGAAAGAAGAAAAAACAAAAAAAACAGCGACAACGCCACGTCCAAACAAGTTCTCTGCATCTGTAGTAACAGCCGCCCATACGGTACCATGGAAAGGGGACAACGGAAAAAAAAACTTAAGACGAGTACAAATACCAAACGAGGCTATATGTCTGCAATAGACCATCTTACCGAATCTGCAGCAGTTAAGTTAGAGGTGGTGGAGCTTTCGCTGACCACACGCGTTCCTTCCTTTACAATGACAGAGCAAACCTCAGCATGCACATGCACCCGTTTTGTTCTTCAAGGAACAAAACGGAAACTACTGGGCACGCGCAAGAGGGCGTGGCGAGGGATACGCCCCTGAGAGTCACACGCTCATAAAGGGGAACCAGTCTAAAACCAAACTCATTATATATTATATATATACAGCCATGGAAAAAAACACTGCATATTCTTATAAATATAATATTATAAATATAAATATCAAAAATGTTAAAAAAAAAGCATATATTAAATAATTTTAAAAATATATCAATATAAATGTATTAAATATAAATGTAATTGTATATAGATAATATTTTTTTTTAAATGGGCAGTGGTCTCTTAAAGTTTTCCATGGCTGTATATATATTATATATTAATATATTGCTCACATTGTAAGGTTCACTTTGCAGGTGACTAGGAGCATCAGCACAAATACATCAACACTTAAGCTCCTACCAAAAATGTACGAGCAAATTGTTACCAGTCAAAACAGAAACTTTTAAGATATCACCACTCTCGTTTATAACCTTATATAAAATAAATATTTAAATGACCATTCTAGTTAAAATTTGGCAAATTATATTTATATAGTTTATTGATCATAACTATTGCAGTTCATGAACAAACAAACAATGACCTTTGTATCTACAACTCTAAATCATACCACACAGAGCTGTGTGAAACTATCCTGTGAATGTCCAAAACAAATATTGCATGCCGAACAGGAAACAAAAACCAAAAGTAAAGTTCCTAAAGCCCCATTTGCTGTTGTGTTGAGAACACAAAATCAAAGATAATCAAAAAGAGTTCTGATAAAACCATGCAGTAAGATATCAGATCCTTCCACGTTCTCATACACAAGTCTCTAAAATCCCACACATCCAAAGTACATCTGAGGTATGGTCAACTAATATTAGTTTCTTTGGTAAGCTCTTTTACTGTACACTGAGAAAGGAAGTTGCTCTAAAAAAAACAATATTTATAATAGTCTTTAACCTTTATACTATTGTATGAATTAATCCTCAGACTGGACTGAATTTTTTTCTCTTTTTGCAGAGTGAGATGGTTTTTATTTTAATCTCTCAATGTTCAATTTTGGACTTTATCCTCTGTGGTGCTTGTTTTTGACGACGTCAACTCTGTTTCCATTGACTGCCGCCTTGCCGAGCGGATAGCCTGTAAAATGGCACATAACAGTGACTTGATTAAAAGGACATAATAACAGATGAGGCCTGTTGAGACAGCCAGGTGAAAGGTAAGTGAAAGGTCACCTCATTAATGGCATCTACTGCAGAAGTGTTTTTTAGCGCCTCAGCTCTGTTCAAAGCTTTCTCAAAGAACTGGACGCTAATGTGGAAATTCCGGAGCTTCACTGTAATGTTGCAAATAACAGGTTAGATAAAGTGTCTTTGTGTTGTCCATAAAGTTGTACTGAAATCACATCATACATTATACAGTAAAATATAAAGAACTTTGTTGGTATGCCACTACTACACTAAAAAAAGGATACTCTATAAAAACAACCAAGAACATCGACAAAAGAAAGAATTACATTCTGACTGCGCCACCAAAACACTGGCATTTAGCTGCCATTCCTCATCGCCGATTTCATCAGCTGCTTCAAGGGAACGGAGGCCGTAGGCTCTTGCTTCTTGGTGGTTCTTCAGGTTCAGGTAACAGCGCCCAATCTCATGAAACAACCAGGTCTTCTCCAAAGTGCCACAAGCTAAAGGAATCTTCTGTTCCCATCTAAAATCAAAAATGAAAACGTGAGGAAATGGGACAAATGCAATGTTAGCATTTAAATATCATATTTATATGATATATGTATAAGTTTTTTTATTGGCTGCTTACACCTCAATAGCCTCTGTGAACTTTCCAATTCGGGCATAAACTCGGCCAATGTTGTCAAGAGCCCGGGACTTTGCCTCTGGGAGTTCGCTTTTGATAAGAAGGACAAACATAATTAGTGTATATATATTAGTACAATCTGTGAGCTTTTTAATACTGTCAGTACAATTTAAGCGGTAATGATCACTTGCAACTTACATTACAGTAAAGGTACTTGATTTGTTTCCGAAACTACCCATGTGGTTGAAACCAGCATTACAAAAACAATGTTGTTTTGGTTTGAAACTCTAAAAGAGCATGCCCTCCACCCGAGTGCTGAGTAACTGGCACCCTTCTCTACTCCTCCTTCTTCAGTACTTATAGGCTCTGACTGTTTTGTGTCCAAACCTAATACACCCTGTGTTTCCAACAGTAAGTAGGGGCTGAAATCTGTGGTCCTACGGTCACTATAACGCAATCAAGTAGTGTCCCTTTAAAGTCCGCCAAACAGTACTGACCACTGTGTTGCTAACTCCAGGTCTTTTCGATGATGGTCCAATGCTTTGTCCATATCTCCAAGGTCAATCAGGGCATTCCCAACCAAACTGTGCAGACTTCCCAGCACCTCATTCTTATTGGGTATGACCTCCTCGGACCATCCATGCACAGTCTTCATTATATCTCGGGCTTTCTTAAGGCTAACGCGTGCATTTCCAGATGACAGCCCTACAGACGACCAACAGATGAGCATTAGCCTAATTAGGCTAATTAGGCAAACATCACACCAAATGACAGCTTTGATTTCAGCCATACCTGAATCAATCTCGTCCAGGCTTTGAAGAACAAACTGAGAGGGGTCGGAGGGAGTGTGCTGGCGGTTTCTATTCCATTTCTGTTGCATTAGCTTACGGTCCCTTTCCCGAGAGTACATGGGCTTCTGCTGCTGCCAGAACTCAGTGCGAGTGTCGAGGTAGTTAATGCAATTCACAATAAGGTCTTGCAGTTTTTCCCCTCTGGGTGTCTTTGCTTTGACCAAGCCTGGAGACCATCAGTAATACATACAATTTCAGGTGATACATGAGTGCAACCCATGACTCTGTGTCTATAAAGCTGGTCAAAGCCTTTCCTGGTAATGTATTTAGTCAGGATTACTCTATCCTATCTCACGTTGCAATATAATACAGTGGAAACCCAATATGGCTGAAGAACAACAACAATAGATCCAGTTAGTGCAGCAACCAGCATGTGTACTTATATTAAGGTAAGAAAGCTACACAGTCAAGATTTTAACAAAAGATCAATGTCTCTCTATGTAAATCAGTGGAGCATGAAACAAATTACTGTTTAAACAGCAATTAAAAACAGTTAGGAATGGAGAATGGGGTCATTGGTAAATTTCAGATAGAAAAAGAAATAAAGGAAAAACAGGACTTTACTTAACGCTAAATGCAAGAATAAAATGAAAAGAAGGATGGCGTCTACCTTCATCTTTAAGTAACTTTTCAAGATATTCTCTGTCATTGTAAAGCTCTCCAAGTAGCTGTTTGGTTGTGTTATCTGTCTTGGTTTTCTTCTGCTTCTGTTGCGCCAACTCTTTCCTCACAGGGGGACTGGTGCTCACCGGCCAGCTCTGCTTCATCTGTCAATCATGCAGTGGTGTAAAACTCAGTAGGCTATACGGTACCTTTTATAGTCTTTGCCAGCATAGTGGTTAGGGTTTGTCATCATGCCACCAAGGTAATTGTAATTGTAATTGTCAAGACAGGCTGAGAAAATCTGAAAGCAGACATTGGTTGTGAGAATGAAACAACCATCGCTCACTCAACAACAACCATTGTTACATTCCGTTTGAGTGAGGTCAAATTACAGTTAATTCACACTTTTATCCAAAGCGACTGACAGTGAGTACAGGTACAGTATTATGGTGCACGTAAGGGTTAAGCATCTTGCTCTAGCTGTAAGGATGCTTACCCACAGCCTTTAGGCTGGGAGTCTAACCACTTGCTTATCAGGTATTAAATCCTTAGCATTCTAACTGATATGCTCAATGTCTTACAGAGACACTGATTTGTGTCCAAAATTCCCCTAGTGTTTGAAAGCAGTGTTTTAATTATTTTATTTAAAACTCGGAGAGTGCAAGTCCCTTCCACGACAAAGTGCAGTGCACTCCTCTCTATTCCTCCCCCTCTATGTTCTCTACCCCCCCGCCTTAGCCATGTGCTCGTGCCCATTCCAACAAACATTGAGCTGGGGTGGAAATTTGTGGTTCTGGTGGTACCTTTAAAACACAAATAATTTTGTATTTGTCTGTGTGTCACAGGCTCTTTCTTTCTTTCTTTCACACATCTATTTAAATGATACATAAATTTAAAAATGTTTTTAAAAAATAAGACAAAATTGCAACTAATGCTTACGTCTTCACCCTTATAGAAGAATGATAGGTCTCCCTTGTTCTCCAGTTTTACAGAGGAGGGGCCTAAAATAGTAAACAAAAAAACACAATGAGTCCATTTAGAATAGGCTGAATAACCAAATTAGCACTCTATACATTAACCACCACATGTGTTTAAAAGTAATGGCTTTGCTTACTGCCCACTGCATTTTCAATGGCCTCCTGTGCTTTCTGGATTCCCAACCTCAGCTCCTGAAGCTCTGGGCGTAGTTTGTGCGCTCTATGGTAGAACACCAGGGCAAATTCAAAGTCTCCCATGGTATACAATGCCTCTGCCTTCAGGTACAACCCCTGGAAAATATACATACACAGTACATTATATGGTGTGTTTCATGTTCTTGTATGTACAGTATGCATGCAAATTCCTCTTTTGTCTTGTTTTGTCACCGGGTGCCATCAGGAGTTACTATTTCAAATTGCTAGTCCTGTATTTGTCTTCACCTGCAAACAACCAATGCTATATACATGAGTCATTTTACCTTAAAAAAGTCACTGTCCTCTTTGAGAGAGTCTTCTGCATCTCTTAAAGCATTTTCAGGATCTCCCATCTTCAAATAGCATTTTGCCCGGGCAATACGACAGTTCTTGTCCTCTGGGTTGAGAATCAGAGCCTAAAGACCAACACAACGTCTTTAAAACAAATACGTATTTACAGTTGCAGTGACAAAGGTTAACCAAGGGGGTTTACTTTTTTTACCCTCTTGGGTTAAAATATAAGGATACATAGATAGATTTTGAATCATTCAAATAAAGCCATGTACTTAGATTGAGCTCCAATCTTAGAGATCATATTGAGTAAAACCACAGTTTAAGAACCAGACAAATTACAGTACCATGCTTCACCAACGGTAACTAGCTAAGGTAACAAGGGTGTTTTAACTCACCTTTGAATAGCTCTCTATTGCCTTTATATACATCTTTTTATTGTATAATTGGCGCCCTTCTGTTATATAAGTACTAAAGTTACTCCTAAAGTCTACAGGTCCGTCTGACATATTTAGTCTCTTTTTAATATATCGCAACGCTAGCAGTATTAGCTTACACGAAATCAACAACACAAAAGTGTTGGCTAAATTGGTATCTTAGCAACCAATCTAACAACCGTGCTCCAAAGATTGAGAAAACAGCGCCATCATTCGGTTAAACAAGAAACTTACTTAAAAATTAAGGTTATCACCGATTATACATATTCGAAATTGTTTAAGAACTTGCACACACGTATTCTAAACGTTGTAGGAAGAGCACAGTTAACGTACATTCTAATATGATTTTACGGAATGATTACAAAACGCTGTTTGTTTCACCAGAATGGTTTCAAGCGCCACATTCTAGTGACACAAACAACATTTCATAATATTAATTTTTTTCCAACAAATATCTCTTCCAATCGCTACTGTCAATAAACAAATTAAAACATTAAATACCTTTTGATTTTCTACCATTTGTTTTATCCCACTGTGGTAGGAGATGCAGTACAACCATAAACTGTACATGTAAATTAACTTTGTAATTTGCACCATTAGATGTCACTGTTGATTCTCCAATATCATCTCCTGTCTCAACCAGACTATATTCTCAACGACACAATGACAAATTTCAGTTCTGTACAGTGTCGATGCTGTCTGACATTTTATATACAGTTTTATACTAATAGTACTGTATATTATACAGTACATACTGTATGTAGATACACTGCTAATAATGCTAGCGTTATGATATATATGTAGGCTATATAGAATATATTTGTTGGAAAAAATAGAATGTAATGAAATGGTGCTTGTGTCACCGGAATGGCGCTTGAAACCATTCAGGTGACACAAACAGTGTTTTTTAATCATTCCGTAAAATAGTATTGGAATGTACGGCAACTGTGCTCCTCCTAAAAAGTTTTGAATAAGTGTGTGCAAGGTTATATATATATATATATAT